>CM077820.1:49363132-49823848 GCA_039720395.1 Liquidambar formosana | reverse complement strand
CAGTTTTAACCTAAACTACTAACACTCCTAATACCATCACACATCAACATGATTGAATAGGGATGATGAAATAATATAAACTAACGATATCCCACATTACAAAAACTTCAAGGAGCCTCTAGTATCTTCCAAGATGCCTCTAGTATTTTCCAAGATTGCAGGTTGACGGCTTTGGCTTCTTCCTCTAGTATAGCGCGCGGCAAGCTTGATAAACAAATTTTGTACAATTCTCAACAAGATAAATACAAAGAGCAAGGGCCCATCAATCATTTAACCACTTGCATTATGGTTGGAAAATGTCGCACCAATGGGATCAATTTAAAGTGTAAATAAAGAGGTAATTGGATAAAGATTAGCCCCATTGATCTCAGGAAAATATAAAATTGGGGCCTAAATGAGATTAAGCTTATAAAGTTTATGATTCCTACCACGTTAAATCATCAAAGAACATTCCCCAGGGATACCCCATACTACAATACCCCATACTACAAAATGCAAGTTGATACATGAATGGGGCATCCCTCACTCATTCCAAAACTTTTCAGGTTGGGTTGGATTGGATTGGATTGGATAGGATCAGATCAAATTAAAGTCGTATTTTTCTTAAGTTTTCCAGACCCCATTATAGGTGGAAGCCTTGTGCATTAGATATATTCTCTGTTTTAAGTCTTCAATTCTATCGCTACGAGCCTATTCGGGAGTTTCATTAAGAATCCAACCTAAACAATTCTGTCTTTTGTCATTTCTCATTTGAATTAATGTAAAATGGAACCAATACAACATAATATGTGTCCCCGGGCTGTTTTTGGTCATAGGGGGATGTCCTCTATCATGGTTGGTTGAGATATACTATGATGCCCTAAACATGCGACACGTGTGCAATTCCCGCATCCGAAATATCTTCAGTTGTACCAATAAAAATTTGCACCCAATTATGTAATGGATAAAACATTTCAACATCACACATTAATAAAAGAAAAGGGAAGGTGAAATTGAAGATCAACTTTACACCCTCTCTGAAAGAGTAAATCTAAGAACTCATGGGGCATATCTATGGTCATTGTTCCTTTTGAGTTGCTATAAACCACATCAACCAATCGATTGACCAACCAACCAAAACCCACCAACACCACAAACAACAACAAAACAAGACGAGCAATCAAATTTGATAAGCATCTTGAAGAGATTAAAAGCATGGATGTGAAATGTGGAGGGATAAGGGACAAAAAAAGGAAGAGGGGAGGAGTAGGTAAGATAGAAATAGATAAGTTCTTTACACAACACCACATCCAATCAGCCATCTTATATTATGTTTACCAACTTTATCTTTGAAAGAAAGAAATGTTATACTTTTCACTTCTATAGTTTACTAGCATTTCTCTTACATAATTCTTTCAAAAGAGACATCTTATAGATATTGTTTGTAACATGGTCCCAAGTCACTTCTATGTCCCTCCAACTAAATTTGGGTCTACTATTCTTTGGGTGACTTTTGCATGTAGTTAAAAACTTTTCTCATGTTAGAATGAAAAAATAATCAAGACCAACTATATGATTACTCTCACTTGGTAAACGAAAACTACGAAATTTGATTTGATTGGATGATTTAACCACACAATCATGCCATTTTTCTTTGTCAAAACGTTTACACAAGTTTTCGACCATTTTAAGAGTATAATTACAATTAATCAAATGGCTCGTATAATTATACTAAAATTAATTTTACGACACTTTTTTGCACAAAAAAAATTCGTCAATTAATTGTGTCCCAATTCTTTGTATGCTGGTGTGATGACATGATTTTGGTACTTACTCTAATTATTTTATTGTCTTCTTTCTTTTTTCTTTCGTTTTTTCTTCTCTTTTCTTTTTATTACTAATATTTAGAGTTAAAAAATAAATAAAAAATATTAAAAATAATGAGAGGACTGAGGAGGTGTCATGCCCCCACAAACACATTAGCACCTTGAAGAAGTGTAAAAATAAAAGAAAACAGAGAACAAAGTAGCATATATACATATATATATATATATATATATATATATATATATATATATAGAAGTTTAACATGTTCCGTGGTTTGATGACATTTGTCATTGAAAGTTTGATGTTCTCCTATAATGATCTACTAGAATACTCTATCAACGGTAACCATATTTCTAACTAAATTTATATTAGTAAGACAAATTAAACTAGACAAATATAACGATATGATCCATGTCTTGAATTACATTTTCGAAATAGCTTAAAAATTAGAGAGATCGTAAGAAGAGGAATGGATCGCTCACCTGCATTAGTGTTTGACCATCTTTATGTGAAAGGATCAAAATAATTGGATGTTATCTACTCATGGAGGATAAAATACTAGCAAGGGGGAAAAAAAAGATTATAAAAAAAAAAAAATAGGAAGAGAAATTTCTAAAATATTGTTTATAAACATAAATATGAGAGAGAGAGAGAGAGAGAAAAAGAAGGGGGGGGGGGGGGGGGGGAAGCAATAATTACTGAAAGGAAAAGATGGGAAGGTGAATGGTACATGGGATCAAATTTTGGATCTTGTGATGCTTTTAATTTCAAGGTTTAACTTGCATATAAATGGGTTCAGAGAGAAGAAGAAAAGAAACAACACCACAAATCCAGAGAAGTGAGAAAGAGTGACTTTATATTTTATATATATACTGAGTCTACTCCTAAAGCAAGGAGTCTTTGGGTTTCTTCTTTTTCCTCCTTAGACCATTAAATTCTCCAAATCTCTTTCTGGGTTTTGAGCTTGTACAAGAAAACAGATTACACTCACATTTTGTGACATGAATCTATAAGATCTTGGGATTGAAGGAAGAAGTTTGAGATAGCTACAATGGATAGTGTGACTCAGTTGCAGGGTCAATTGGTTGACTACACAACCTCACTGTTTAATGAGGTCAGTATACAAAGCTCAACAATACACATTAAAGAGGAGAAGAAGAAGAAGAAAACCCCAGATGGGATTTTCTGATTTTTGCTTCTATTTTGTGCTCTCTCTCTCTCTCTCTCTCTCCCTCTCCACACACACACACACACACGGCTTGTTTGGTTGGCTTCTGATAATGAGTTGTTGTCTCTGAGAAGGGGTATCTAAATGATCAGTATACACAACTTCAGCAACTGCAAGATGAGAGCAACCCAGATTTTGTGGTTGAAGTGGTGTCTCTCTTCTTTGAAGACTCTGAAAGGCTTCTAAACGAATTGGACAGAGCTCTGTGAGGATTTAAGCTCTCATCTTCTTTCTTTTTCTTTTTTCTGTTTAGTTGTATGTAAATTTTTCATAGATTTGTATTCTGGGTATATGTTTTTCTTGGAAAATTTTCAATGTCTAAATGTAGGCTAATTATAATGTTATTCTGTTGGACAGAGATCAACAGAGTCTTGATTTCAGAAGGGTGGATTCCCATGTTCACCAGTTGAAGGGTAGCAGCTCCAGGTATTTGAATGTTTTCTTTATTTCTTGCTTAGGCTCTGTTTGTTCCAATAAGTTATCAAGTAATTCATATTTCAGTTAGTTACCTCTTCTTGGGTCTGGATGATGGTAGCTAAAACTTGTTTCACAGAGAATCTTTTTCTCCATCTGCGTCAACCTAAAGGAAATTTTTTTTAGACATTGGGTAAAGTTTGTTTCCACTTTTCAGTTTCCGCCACCTCTGTCCAGCTGGAAGAGTGGTCTACATGTATCAGCATCGCAAGTGTCTGAACTACAAATTCAGGATTGTAAACTTATCTTTCTTTTCCCAGAGTTGATTTTTCATAGTAACATTTCAATCCTTAGCCTTTAAATTATTTTTCTTGACTAGACCCCCCTAAGTCCACCTCGTCTGATTCACTGATCTTTGTCTAAGACCCCTTATTGATTATTGATGGAACCAATCACTCTCAATCTAACTACTAAAATTGACTTTAAAATTTTCTGAAACTCAGATTCAATCTCAAAGATATAAGCAACTAATCGGCTAATCCAGATCTAAAGTACACTTCGGAAGAAAACCCAAAAAAAAAAAAAAAAAAAAGATGGTAAGACTTTGTTTGTGACAATGCTTATCATTTCCCAGCCAATGTTCACGTTTGAAGGGTTTATTTTGCACTCATAATGATTTTTCTTTGATATTATAAAGAGATTTTATTGTTGTTGAATTTGCAATCCTTAGAATGATTTTTTTCTTCAGCAAATTAGATCAAAGTTGGTTCTAATGTGAAAACATGAAGAGAAACCTGTAAATTAATATGGTTGTCTTTATTTGTAAGCAGCCTTGTTGCTGTCACTTCACCATTATCATAAAGAAACATACGTCCAATCGTCCATCTTATTTTCCTGTGGAACAGATAGAGCCTAGGGTATAAGAAAAATTGTTCCTTGTTCATGTTTCTTCAATTAGTATTTGACTGGTAAATGGCTTTCTTGACATAACAGCATAGGCGCACAGAGAGTTCAAAATGTCTGCATTGTATTCCGCAACTTTTGCGAGGCACAAAATGTGGAAGGGTGAGTCTTCATAATCCTATTACACATAATTTTTGCTGCTCAAAAACTTCTTATGCCCTGTTTGATTGCGGAGAAGTACAATGAAAAGAAAGGAAAACTTCAAATATTACAACAGCCACTTGAACCTAGACCTGTTATAAGATTGTAGGTTTTCATTGTTGCAGGTGCCTACAATGTCTGCAACAAGTAAGGCATGAGTATTCTCTCGTGAAAAACAAGCTTGAAACTCTGTTCAAGGTGAGTAAAAGAAGCTCCTGTTGAAATTTCAGTTTCCAAGGGAACAAGCCTTTTAGCTTCTTTGTCTGAAAGCCTTAGACTTGTTTGATTTCAGCTGGAGCAAAAGCTTTTGGCCGCTCGTGGGTCGATTCCTACCCAGTGAGAGGCAATAAAGGTTTTACCTGCACAGACAAAAACAAGAGAGCAAAATGGGGTTATGAATGTGTAGAGAAGTGTTTTCCTTTTGTTTCTTGTTTTGTTTTGGGTAGTTGAGAATTGAAGTTTTACTAAAAGGGGTTCTGGAAACTTTTGAGCTTGAGCTTGTATCATGTCCAATGTATGAGCAATGATGGAGAATGTGAATAAACCCTTTTGCCTTTTTATCACCATTGCAGTTTCTTCATTTTATTTTCACTTTGCTCCTTCTATTCATCTTAGACTTCATGGATGACATATAAACTATTGAGTTCCGAGAAGCCTATCATGCAGAAACACTGTATAAACTGGGCTTGTAATCTTGGGGCAGCAAACTGGTTGGGCACTGCTATTATTCAATAAAGCGAGGTATTGCTCAAAGGCAACAACCTACTCCACATCTCAATTTTGGTTTGTGCTCTGGAATTTTTTATCCTCTTCCTTCATTGGCTCCGATATTATTAACCTACAGCCACCACTCATTTATAACTCACAAAATCTCAATAAACTTCTTCATTTGATTATATGGTACATATATTTGAGAATTTCACCCTTTTAGATGGTTCAAAAGTCAACTCAATGGCCACATAACAGAGAATTTTGGTTGAGTTGGTTCTTGGTTGTCATTTTGTTATGGAAACTGGACCTGGGGCATGTGCATAGCTGAATTGGAGGAAACCCATATAACAAAACAAGTATGCTCCATGTCACATTATAACAGTGGAGTGGAGTAATGCACAGGGTAAGAAGTCAGGGTGGTAGCTATGAGACTTTGGTTGGGGTTGCATTGTTTGCGATGCAAATGTACCTCCCTAAATTTTAAGATTTTAATGTAGTATAATTTTTGTTTTCTATTCTAAATAATAGTAACAAAAATACTTATAAAAAACAATAATATTAAAAAAAGAAAAAAGAGGTGAGATGTGGTTGTCGCAGTTGATAATCCTTCTATGAGACTATGACCACTCCAAGGAAGTGTTCTCAAAACCAGATCAAACCAATGATGGAGAGCGCGCTATACACATTTTTTTGGATTGTTGGCAGCGGAAGTCGAACCTAAGCTTTACAAGCAAAGAATTCGATCCTTACCAACTAAACCAACCCCGTTAGTTGAGCGTGTTTTACACATAAAAGCCATGTTATAAACAACTTATTTTTGTTAAACAACAATATCTGCAAATTTTTTGTAGCCGTCCACAAGTTTAGCACTAATTTTGAATATTTTGGACGGTCTGATTTTATGGCCATGACATATTGTGGTCAACGAAATTGCGAGCCACGTGTCTTATATGGGGATTTTCCATCGAGCAACCGACCATTGGGCCATCATCTTGTTAGCAATTTTTTTGGGAAGCACAGGCTGTTGCCAAAGTACTTTTGTTATTGAAAAATGAGGAAGAAACCTTACTTTATTGAGATGATTTGGGGAAGTCGGCAATTTTTAATATCACCATCCCATGATTTCAATTAGCATTCATTGAACTGATGAGTTTTTGTAAGGTCAACTATCATCGGTCAGGGTGTGATGTCTGCTGGTCTGCTGGTAATGTGCAAGTTAGGCCAACAGACATGATTTATACTGGCAAAGTAGTTTTTCTTTTTGTTCTATCTTTGTTTATAACTTCTAAGAGATCCAATCACTAATACCAATGATTTTGAAGTTACGATCTAGCTCGGATGGTAAAGCATGGGGCAATGTATATAACACCCCATATGAATGCCTGTATTCATCGTACTAATTCACTAACTATAGAATAATTATATATTCTGTCTTGCCATTTACACCCCTTTCCCTCTTTTTTCTTTTTTTGTTTTTTGGTTTTTTGGAGAGACGTCAAGATAGATAAACATTAAAATTATAATAATTGATGGTTGCATTTATTCTAGGTGGCAATTTTCAACCCAACCCATCAACCAACTCAATCCCATCTGGTTATCAATAGATTTTTAGTTCATAATATATGAGGTAATGATGTCTTTAGATCATTTGAACCGTTTTGGACCCAACAGGTAGTAGTAACATAAACCCTTGCATGTTTAATTCACCCCCTATTTTACATGATTGAACTCAAAGGAATAATCGACAGATGAAAGGGTTGGGGTTATGGGTTCAATTCTTACCATCGTCCTCAAAAAAAAAAAAAAACGGAAAAAAAAAAAAGAGGAAAACTCAAGAATTAATGATGCCAGAGCTGTTAAGGATATATGAAAAATGGTTAACAATGCTGGGGTAGTTTGGAAAAGAAAAGGACTGCGGTAAGACCTAATTTAAAAATCCTAGGCATATTCTGCACTAGGAGATTGCAACTTGGCAGGCTCCACCATTAGATGTATTGTACATTTTAAAAATTATCAGGTATTTTAATTCATGGAGATCAGATTCATCTGCAGTTCATGGCTAGTTGTGCATTGTTCATGTTAGGTCATGATATATATGGTTCAACAATTTTCCAGCCTGTCATAATCTGTCAGATGATTTTGGGTTTAGTATGGGGGACCAAATTGACTTCAAGAAAATTTTCAGACGAAAATATGTTGCCCATTGTTTCCTGAAAAAGCAGGGAAAGCTCCAGCAGAAAATTTTGGAAATTTTGCAACTCACAAAAATCGAACCTAAATTTATAGATTCATAAAATTTATGTAGCCCAAGAAAAAATAGGGGAGAAACCAGCCCACCTTTATAAATTAGAAACCAATGTTACACAGGACAAAATATTACTTATTGGAGTGAATTGCAATTCCCATAACAATTCTGCCAAAATTGGAATTGAGCTGAAAGAATGAGAATTGAGTTGAAATCATAATTCAATTATTTGGATGACATAAAGAATCTGAATTCAAAAAATTTTAATCTTCGTTCTGATTTCAATGCATTGTTTGACTTGAGTTAGATCTAAAACATGCGGGGGTCAACAATAGATCCTAGAACTTCAGACCAAACACTGAGGCAGATTGAGAGAGCCCCTCACATGTTATCTTTATTTGGCATTAACCTGCAATTTTATTGGAATCCAACTAAATGAATCAAATTCAGACCATGACATAATCCATTAACAGGCCTAAATCATCATCCTAATTGATTCAACATCTAGCATTTTTGTCCCACCGGAGTTGTTAAGGTAGTTTATAGAAAAGCTAATGTTAGATGATGGTGATATCACTGGATTGAAAGCATTTAGTTCAGCAAGGGAAGAACAAGAAGAGAGGAGAGGAGGAAATAACTTATTCAATTTTAAAGCTTTTCCTTTCTTCTTGTATAATGTTAAGCTTAAATATGTAACAAATGAACTGCTGCTCACACATTGCCAGTTCAAATGAAGATCGTTACATGTCAATGGAGAAAAAAATCACCAATGATCACTGGCAGTCCTATTTGGAAGTGTCCTCCATAATCTTTTTTGCTCATCGAAGCTTCCTATCACAGCAGACTGCCTTTTATCGCTTAATACATTTGCAAAACAGTCGTAAAATGCAATAGGATTCAAACTTTCCAATACTCTTACTAATCTTCCTTGTTTTTCATCAATAATAATCTGTCCATCTTTTGATATTTCACCATTAGCCGAGATCTTGAGAGGCTTGAATTGAAAAGTCTGGTTCAAATAAGGATGGTTGCCGACCAAGATCACTGCACCAAGGACTTCTCCCAAGAACATATCCTGTAAAGTGACAGAATGGGATTGAAGTATTAGACCAAGCTCCTGCAAAACAAAAACTTATACCCAAGTAGCATGAGTATGCATGATAAGCAGTCTAGACTCTAGACCTTGAACATTCAAATTCAATTTAGGAATAATGTTCCCTGAGTTTTGACCTCTAAGGATGATGACCTTTAACATCCATACTATAGAACTATTTTTTGGGCAGACATCTAGTAGAACAAGTTGTTGAATTCAAAAAGCAGGTCAAGTTTTTGTCATTGAAATCTTCCGATTCTCCTTAGTGAACCCCAGCATGTGAACAATTTATTGTTATTCCAGTGGAAGATGTTATCTTAAGGGTCAAGTCACCTAGAATTTGGCATTTTTGGAACAGGTTTGGTAATTATGTGTTACTTGAAAAAATTCTCAAATTTCCAGATCTCGGTTTAATTTTTTTCCCCTGGTCAGTTGGTAATTATCACCTGAAATCCTAAACAAACCATAATTCAAAGGAACAATTTAACAGAATGGATGCATAACATCCCTTCACAGAGATTCTTGAATGTATAAAAACTTTACCATGTGATGATATTTATAATGTTTCTGTTGTAAGCTCCATAGCCTGGAAATAAGACGCCTAGCAAACGAAGCTTCAGGAGTCTTATCCGCAACCTGCAGTCTTTCAAGAAGCTCATGGAAAGAGCTAATTCTCTTTTGTATTCCTAGTGGGATGAGTGTGATGTTCAATTCTGAGTTTAAAACTACCTCTGCAGCTAAAGGATCAAGGAACATGTTGAATTCTGCATATTCATTTGACGGAACAGTGAAGAGATTTCCTTTCTCGTTGTCATGGCCAACATGTCCCCCAACAATATAAATATCCTGCAACAGGAAAACAAACAGTGGTTAATATAGCTACTGATAATGCATGATGTCCTCCATATTTCATATTCTAAATTTTTTTCTATCTTGATATTGTAGCATCAAATGTTATGCAGACATAATGGGTCTTTGTTTTAGTTCTCTCCAAATTTTAATTAGTCAATCAGTGATCAATAGGCATAATATTGATTCAAAATGAAAAAATAAACTAATTTCCACTGAGAAGAACAAAATAATTGGTCCAGGTTGGAAATGTTGGCATCAAAGCAAAACCAAACCAGGGTGTGGTTCTATGAACCCAAGAGCCAAATTAACCCTAGCATAGAACCAATTAACCCAACCCAAAAGGCTGCAATGACCAGGTTGGGTAGGTTTACCCAAGGTATCAACCCAGAACTGAACAGACCTTGGTCAGTTCTAATGCTTTCCAACCAAGACTATGCCTGATATCGTGACCTGAGATTGGATTAGGTAGGTTAGCTCCTCTCATTTTGGATCCTACCTCTCATTTTGGATTGGCTCAAGTTGCATCACCACACAATACTTTTTTAACTGGCCTTTCCAATATTACTTAACCTTCCATAATTGCATGTAAGCAACACATACCCGAATCGCTGAGCTTGAGTTCTCTGAAAGGATGATGTGGGCTAAATTAGTCAAGGGTCCATTGGTCAGTATAGAAATTTTAGATCCTGGATCCAGTGATTCTAAGATGGACTTCCAAACATCTAATGCTAATGGTTGTCTAAGTTCTGGGCGATCAGTATCTCGAGGAGCTCCAAATTTTACAGAGTTCTCTGCCGTGTACCTGAAACATAGCTTATTTATCATGAGTGCAGTCTGCATAGTATACACAAAAACAGATAAAAAGATTTTTTATTTGGAGGGAGGGTTGTGGACAACATCAATATAATTAGTAATCCACTACTTACACCAGCAGAGATGTTTCATTTCTATATTAGAATTGACTAACATTGCATTTGGAGTGTGACGAAAAGCACCAAAACCAGTTTGAGGGTCTCAACAGGATTGCAAGGAACTTGTATGCATCTTCATTTGAGTAAGCCAGGTCAGTAGCAAAATTGACTTGTATTAATCTCCCAAAAAACTGAAACGTGGTGGTGCTAATGAAGATGGTTCTGCAACCATGCTCACAACTGGAAGCTTTGCAATGTTGCTCAATATTATTGTGACCACGGATTTCCTATTCTTGTGGAGTACATCAATTACAGTTACTGTGCAAGTCCCTCCATATTCTTTCTCCCAGTATGAGGTACAAGATTTCTGATACTGACTAAAGAATTATGGTATTTCAGCTCCAATGGTCCATAGTAAATGACTATTTGAGGTTTATTCAGTTTTTTTTTCTTTTTTATCTTTTCTAATTTTTTTGAGAATGTGCTAACCCACCATGGAGGATGGGGTAGGTTTATTCAGCTTACTAGACAGAAAAAAATCAACTATTTAACCTCGTAAAAGGCAACCTAGGATATTAAATCAGGATCAGGCATGCAAGAATAGTCATTAATGCTTAGTCTAAGAGGTCCAAATTCCTCAAGGCAAATGTATAAAACTATGAAACACATGCCCTGTGACTTGAAGTTCACCATATGATTCACAATTATCCAAAAATAGGCTAACACGTCCGCCCAGTGTCCTGTGAACTCCTTTGAGGCTCTTTTACATTAGTGATTATACTAATACATGATCGAAGAACGCTTAGACTAATTGAAGCATTTCTAGCCTTCGAATCTAATTCTACATATAAAGATTAGGTATGTATATCAGCCCATATCCATAAATATATACATCTGCCAGATCAAACTTTCAATTGATAGCAATTTTCTTCAAATTTGGTTACCTTATAAGTTATAACAGTTTACGGTTATGTAATATCAGAGCTTGACGCCCACCCCTCTTGCCACAAAAATGACCTACATCAAGGCTTATACCTCTTGCCAAAAATTGGCCAACGTTAAACTTTTTCAAGAATCCAAAAACAAACTACCAACATTGCAAATTCAACATTTTTGCATCACATGGAAGAAAAATCTTAAATACACATGTATAACTGACATCAGTGTAGAGAGTGAGACCGCTACCTTCTAGGACTACGAGGCAAAAGACGAGAGAACCCATAGAGTGTATCAGAGTCCAATAAGCCACCACTACCATGAGGGATTGCATTGACATACTGGCAATCTCCAATAGCTAAGAAAGTTGGCTCAGCTTGGCCAATTGCAAATACATCTCCAAGGCCGACCGGAATGTCATCACGCCCCATCATATGCAGTACATCATATACAACATCAATCGTTGCAGCATTTGCCCATCCAGTCGAACTTACCAGTATTCCCTGTATTATATTGGGTAATCACTTGGTTAATTTCAAAGTTAAGTGCAGGATAAAAAGTCCTTTAACATAACTAGCTATGTAAGTCTGAGCAAGAAAATAATTTTTTACGCTGTCATCTTCATTGACCTATTTATATATTCAAATACATAGCATCAAGTCCAGCAAGACCAACATAAAGGAATACTACTCTACCTTGAGGTCAATCAGTTCAACAGGTGATTTTAAAAGATAAAAAAGAGCCAAAAAGTCCCCAGCACTCATATCCATGTCAAAAACAACTGGTTTTCCCAAACTTCTCCTTCTGAAATTTGGTTTGTAAATAACTTCTGTGTAGTAAGGAAATTGCGTACTAATGTTAAATCTCCCACTTTGCTCAGGTCGGTTTATAACCTGCATTCAATAAGATCATTGGCGTCATTTTTTGGTGTAAAGTAACCAACAAAATTCTATAAATCAACTTTCAAGATTGCATGGCAATCTACAAGACTTATTGTTCAAATATCACTAGAGTCATACTTGTGTCTCAAATTCCTTTGACGTAGATGAATGTAGCAGCAATTTACTGCTACATGTCTAGCTGCAAAATTAAATCCCAGTTTTTTTTCATTTTTCTGTTCACTTTGGTACATTTAATGCAAAAATCATTTTTTTCTCACAGCATCTCCTTCAAGTTAAACATATAAAAAATTATCAATTGCATTTTATGTGGAGAAGAACACTGAGAAGAGCTCACATCCAAGAAGCTTTTATAAAATTCTCTATCAAGGGAGCTGCCAATGTCCTGATTTGGTTTAGCTTCAGTAGCCACCGCGACACGTACTGCTTCTGAACCCATTACCTCCTTTGTGTAGCCATCCTGTTAGCATCACGTAAAATTCAATCAGTAATCATATTTTGGGCTTGGGTCTAGAATTGAAAACCTGTAAATTTGTTGAAATCTTGCCCTTACATTTGTCAAATAAATCCTTAACAGAAAACTTGTATTTCAATGTTCAAAATGGACCTTTTTCAGTTCTTCCCATAAGCAAGTCATACCTGCTTCTAGTAAAAACCAAATCAACACTAAAAATTCTTGAAGTTACAAAGGTGGATTATGATGTAGAAACCTATGTACATGCAAGTATATTATAACCTTTTAACAAGAAATTCTTCCTTGAAGTTGTTTCCAATGATACCCATAGGACAAAAGTAGGTGTCTTTAAATGGTGTAATATGTTTATTGTTATCCTCTATAAAAGCCAACTACCTCACATCTCCCTTTCTCATTCTCCACAAGGCAGAACGGATCACGCATTCCTGTCTGAACATGACCACTATGCACCCCATTCTTCTGTAGAATAAACTTTGGCTTTCCATGGCCATTGAAGAATGGATTTGAGCCATCTGATATACCGTAAGGTTTATTCGAAGTAACAACAGTGATGTCCATATATTCCATTACAGCAAATTCATTTTCTCCATTATGATTGTGTGAATTACGCATTATTGATATTGCTACACCAACCATAAAAGAGTCCCACATGAAATAGTCCTGCAAAAATGCTGTCATCTCATCATTAACATGTTTAAATTCCCAAAATATATATATTCTAGAGAAATACTGAAGGTAATATTGACAAATTGCAAACTTGTAATAGAATACAGAGAAAAATAGTTTTAAAAACAATTTTAGGAACTTGCCTTATGAAATTGATTGCCAAACCACGTATCGTGAGCCATCTTAAGAGATTGGAAGCAGTATTGGGCCTCATATGTGTTCTGTGTCTGTTCAAATGCCATGTAGAAATTCTCATTTACAGGAATAGTATTTGTAGCATCCAGTGGAATGAGCGTAACTGGAATGCCAGAATGTAAAACCTGCAACATATATATTATGCAAGTCAAACTTAATGAACAAAACACATTTCAATCATACTAAAATGACAAGCCATTTTTGCCTATTGAACAAACCAAGTATATCACAAAAATAACAGGAATAGCAGATCACAAGCGGCAACGGCAGTAACTTACATTTTTAGTAGTTTCAATTAAAATTTTTAGGTTGTTTCAGACAGAACATTGCAAAATCACATTGTTTTAGGGTTCTATTTATCTCATTTCACAAAAATATGATCTGATAAATATAATGTCAAAAACAAAGAAAAGATAAAAAAACAAAACAAAATAAAAACAAAAACTACATAGATTTTGAGGCATAGAAGCACATTTATTCAGAAAGTCTTACTTCCAAATGTTATGAACTATGACATGCAATCCTTGTGTCCCCAAGGATTGTTAGTCCAAGCTGGTACATGCAGACATGCCTCAGAACTTCAGAAGTTTTATATATATGTCATAGAACATAATTTGTGATCCTACCCCGTATAGTGGAGATAAGGCAGTGTTGAGTTCTAATACTCTTACAGACCTCTAAGTTATATCTTCCAACAGCATTTCATGCAAAAAAACGAAATTAACCATTAGCTTATAATGATATGTTATATGTTTATATTACCGTGTATGCAGAAAAAGGATCTTGAAATATATTGAACTCTGCATATGGATTGCTGTAGTCCGGAAACAAATTACCACAGTTGCCACAGTGCTCCGGCTCAGAAGAGTTGGCATTCTTGCGGCAGTTCGGCCTAACACCACCACCCATGACATAAATATGCTCAACATTTTTCTTTAGATGAGGATTATTCATAAGAAAAATTGCAAAATTTGTGTGGGGTCCCATTAGAAACAAAGTAATAGGACCAGCAGATATTGCATTAATCATCACTTGTTGCACAGTAGGTTGCTGAAGAGGAGAATATTTCTTGCCACCCTGTTTCATGTCAAGACTTATGAGCTAGAAGCTAGATATGTTATAGAAAAATAGAAACAAATATATGAAGAGTTCAATATGGATAAAACCAGCCAAGTACTGCTACAGTCTTATGCATTAATCAATTGGTTGAACAAAAATGCCAAGTTCCACAAATTCACTCACTAAAGTGCTACCCCCCCCCCCCCCCTTCTTTTTTTTTGGGGGGGTGTTGGTTTACATTAGAGGGACTCGAACCCTGGACCACCCACTCCCATCCCCATTCAGGTACCACTCAGTCTCAAGGGTCAGTGGTATAGTCACTAAAATGCTTCACTTGACTCTATTTGGGGGCCAAAACTTAAATGATAGATCATAAAGACTAATTATAAATGTGAAACACAATCTAGAAAGAATGCAATCAACTATACTTAGAACACAATAAATAGAACCTTGTCTATATGCTATCTAAGTTCTACAATGAATAAAAGGAATGATGTCAGTGCATTCTAGAAAGAATGTGAAAATGTACTTAAATTTAGTAGTTAAAGAAAACCCCTGTAAGTGTTCTCAGTAGTCAGGTCTCTCTATAGTCTACATAAGGATAAAATTCATGTAATATCTAAGAAAATGTGATAATATGTACTAAAATTCGTTATAAAAGGTTAAAGCTCAAGATTCTCCTTTCAATCCACACCCCAAGCCCTAAAATCTTAAGATGGTCATGCCATCGTATTGGGTACCCCTAGCCAGTCCTACAGTCATAATTCTAGTTCCAAAGTTTAAGATTTGACTAGACACACAGGTCAAAGTTACGACGTTACATTGATCAGTTACCCAACCAAAAAAACATGTGTTGAAATGAGAAAAGGAGGGCCTATTTCCCTGGACTTGGATCCTCTGAAGGTTTTTTGTTGTAGGGATCTTGTAGGGCTTTTCATGTCTTTTAAGCTTTGATGATCCAACAGCTCATTACATTTTTATTCATTTACAAACTAAACAATTCGATGGCCACGAAAAACCCTACAAGATCTCTATAGGGAAAAAATTTACAGAGAATCCAAATTCTATTTTCATACCCCTTTTGGCTACGTCCACATCCCATCATGGCTTATTTTCACACCCCTTTTTCCCTTGGAGGAGTGTGTATGCGTCCGAAAGGGGTGTGGAAATAGGCCCTCCCAATGAGAAAGATAAAAACTTCGAATGAGGCATGAGAAATAAATTGGGACATAAAATTTTGGTGATGAAACTCACATGTAATTCTTCATAATATAGGTTAGCACATGTGTTAAAAACCTTGAAATAAGTGCAAAAGGGTAGAAATTTTAGGAGAGCTTAAAAGAGGATTGCCCTTTCCATAAAGAAAAACCCAACTAAATTTCATCTAAAATGCACACAAAATTCATGTAAATGCAATCTTGAAAGAATGTCAACAAATGTGCCTAAAAATCCAAACAATAAGAACCCACGTGAAATTTATCAAACAGATAGAGAACCCATTAAAATATATCTAAAATGCACACAGAATTCATGTAAATGCAACCCAGAAAGAATGTCATCAAACGAACTTAGAAAAAATTTATGTAGTAAGCAAAACGCAGGTGGAATCTATCTAAAATATAAGAGTTTTATACCTGTGGAAGGAACCCTTTACGTAAGCCATAGTTTGTATTGATATCTAAACGACCTCTGAGACCCACTGGAATAGCTTGTCTGTACCTGCAACTCCCTGTAGTTGAAAGGCCCTGTGATTTACAAGACGACCTCGTTTTCAATTGCTTGCCGTTTACCTTTTTCTTCTTTTTCTTTCCCTTTTATCAAAAAAATATTACTGTACTCTGTAGAGAAAAATGATTCTAGCACAGCCTTACCGTAGGAGACTAAAAGCCGAAAAAAGAAAATTTTTGTTAATTTTTTGTAATACAAAATTTTAATAGTTATCTTTGAAAATTGAGACTTACTAACAAAATTTTTTACATTCAAAACATTAGTTTTTTTCACTTTAAAAAGTAAAAATCAAGAAGTAAAATTTATCCAAACAAATCCTTAATTACTTGAACTTTCATGGGAAAATTTTTTTTATTTTCTTTTGAACCAAGCTTAAGAGAACACACACCCATTATAGCTAAGAAAAAATCCAATGGATGTAGCAAAACATTTTTTTTTTTTCTCAAGGGTAGAACATTGGGTTTTCTCTCTCTCTCTCTCTCTCTCTCTCTCAAGAAAGGCACCTGATCGATAATGGGAAGATATCCACCAACGTCAGCATGGATGGCACCATCGGGCAAAATGGCACCTTCACCTCCAACTCCGACGCGAATGTCATCCCGATCCATCATGAAAAGAATGTCATATATATGATTAACAGCATGTCCAACGTCGGTCCATCCATTTGCGTCAATCGTAATTGCCTGCAATATGATACTATACGATGATCTAATCTTGAGTTTAATTACCCACATAAGGAAATTCCTAGCACCAAAAAGAAAATTAAAAAAAACAATTTGGCTCCTTGGGTATATTATTAACAGCATGTCCACCGTCGGTCCATCTATATTTATATGCGTGTCCTTTTTGTGGCCTTGATTATTGATTTAATCGTGAATTGAAATTTCTTTGGCCACCATCAACCTTGTTAATGTGAGAATATTCGATCATCTATATGTTACAGTTGGGTAGTTTTTTGGTTTACACTTAAAAGATTTTTCATATTTTTTTTATTATTAAGGATCAGGAGTATTTCAAATCTTACTTCCCAAGGTTTCAACCCAAATTTGAAATTACTTTCTTGTTTTGAAAATCAAAAAATTGCTTCATGCTTTGTTCTCAATAGAAAGAGGGTACTAATTGCAACCTACCCAAATAATATGCAAGACTAATGATTAATTAACATTCATTTGCAATGGCAGAATGCCACAAGATGACAAGAATGTCCACTCTTAACGCCTTATCACCTTCTTCAATTCAGTATTTGAAAATCCAACTCTATAATCTACTTTTCACGTGAACATATGTTATAAACTTACAACGACTTGTCCGGACATCATTTGCCCTTATAAGCAAAGGGAACAAGGAAACGAGGACATTAAGGGAAGATACTTATTAAAGTTTTAGGATAAGTCTCTGTCTCACTATAATTATAGATATATAAAAAGTTGATATTTGAAGAGGAAATAAAAAGACCTCCAAGTTGAATTCCACCCTGTTTTGCTTCAACAAATAAAAGAGACCAAAGAAATCATCTGTATCGACATCAGTATCCATGAGAATGCGACGAGGCCGAGCATCCACCAAGTCAATCAAAGCTCCGAGAAATCCAATCAAAACTAGTATCCAAACGAGTCTTGCCATTATTATCTTACAAGACCCCAAAAAAAAAAAAAGAAGAAGCAATTAATGAGATAGAGATATATGAGAGGGGTGGGGGGGAAAAAGTAAGAACAGATTGAATGATAAGAATTGATATGTTAGAATTTCAAACCTGGCTCAAGTAGGGGAAAAAACTCAAGTGACTCTTCAACTTCCCACAGAGAATGTAAACCATTCAGATTAATCAAAAAACGAAAATAGAATTAAAAACAAAAACAAAACAAAAGAAGAAATGAAGGATATATATATATATATATATATATATATATATATATATATATATAAACAAATGATAGTAGATTAAGAATAAAGCTCAGGTTCATTCCCAATCTCTCCTTTCTCAAACAAGACAAGACAGAACGAGGTAAATCGGAAATAAGTATATATATATACACAGAGAGGGGGGGTGGATTAGGATGTCATTGAATGTAGAGATAAGAGAGATCTTGAAAGGTATGGAAAACGTAGGAAAGAATCAAAAGAAGGAAGAACTTTTAAGCTCTATTTGGTTTGTGGATTTTATCAAGGAAAAAAAGTAAAATATAAGAAATTATATTTTTCTTTATTTGGTTGCAATGAAAAATTGGAAGAAAAAGAAGAATTGGAATAATTTTGGCTTGATATGATTTTATTTTTTCCTTTCATTTTCTTTCCTCTTCATTTTTTTTCCTTTCCTTTTTTTTTCCTTGGTAGAATTCATGAACCAAATAGAGGGTAAATGAATCATTAGAGATTTTAGGAAAATATCTATCTCTATGCTACCTATAAAAAGATGAATGTGAGAAAAACTTTTGATTAACTAATACACCTTTATTTTAATTTTTAAATACACAACTACCCTTCTGCATATATAAAAAATATAGTAATATAAAACACATACCTTAATAAGAATTCAAATGAAACTATACAACTACCCTTTTGCATATATAGGAAATATAACAATATAAAACACATACCTTAATAAGAATTATAAGGAAACTATAATTCGTGTAATCATTAGAAATCTTAAAGACAATGATACATTTTTTTATAATAAAACCTCTTTAAATATAAAATATTTATGTATTTATTATTTTGTATTTAAGAATATTCATATACAACGCACGTGTGTTATATCTAGTTAATGTAAAATATCTAAAAAAGAAAACTTAGCATTTAAAGGAAAAAAAAAATGGATTTTTCATTTTAGAAAGTGTTAATCTCAATGCTCCTTTGACTGTCTTTATTTTATTGCTCATTCTGGGAGTATTGTGGACTCGTGACAGCGCTACTTAAAAACAAATACTTATGTCACTTAGCATGACATGTCACATGAATACTATATGTTTACATTTTTTGCCATATAAACCAGTCGTGCTGGCCAGCATGGCCAATGGTGGAGCTAGCCCGAAGCACGTTGTATCAATTTTTTTTTATATTTTAATATGTACATATTAGGAGTGTACTTTACCATTTTTGAAAGATTTTGTCTTAACTCGTTACCTCATTCCTCAAGCCAAGCCCATCTAAGCTCACGTCACTCTTTATCTACCAAAAAATGTTTTAAAAAGAGCAATTTCATATAGTGAGGCCTAAAGAAGGAAAACCTTAAGCCACTATGTCGAACCCAACAGTGGTGGAGGTGGAGCTAAACCCTAGTCTAATAGACTATCTTTGACTTGGATTCTGCCACTACTGATGTGTTCTTCGGGGACTATGGCCAGGGGCTGACGGAAGGGGTGTCAGAGGGGCGCTTGACCCTTCTCATCTATTTAAAAAATATTTTTTATCATATTAAAATTTTGGTTTTTCTAAATCTGACCTGTTATAATTTTTTTATTTTTTATATGTTTTAATTGTAACCTTCCCTTTTTTTTTTTTTCCTTCATATAAATAACTTTTATCCTTTTTATCTTACAAGAGTTTAAATTTTTTAATTGTACCTCTTTTATTATCAATAAATATTTATGTTTTGTTTTAATTATTAAGTTCAAAAAAATTTCTTTGTTTTTATTATTGTCTATTAGAAAAAAAAAAATCGGTAAAGGATTACTTCAAATGATTCTTTGATAAGGGGGTTACTGTTACCACAAAAATTCATTTGCACTTTATTTAGTTTACGCTTTTTAAGATCTTATGAAAAATATAAAAAGTTTTTATGAAAACTAACCATGTTATCCATTAGAAAATATCATTTTGAATAACTTTGTGAAAAAATAGTTATCCAAGATTTGTCGTTTAAGTAAACTTTTTTTATACAAAACGTTTCATGAAAAATAGTGAAAAAATGCACTTTAAACGATAAATTTTGAAAAAAAATTTATTCTACGAAATTATTCAAAATGATGTTTTATAGTGGATATCGTGGTTAGTTTTTACTAAAATCTTTTATATTTTTCATAAAACCTTAAAAAATATGTAAACTAGGTAGGGGTGCAAATGAATTTTTATGGTGGCAAGAGCGTCCCCTTTTTTAATTTATAAAATGAGAAAGAAAAAAAAAACGCTTACATTCAAACAAAAGTGACCTTGTTAGAGAGAATTTTTGGCTTCGCCACTGACCATGGCAATTTTATTTTTGCTTGATCCAAAAACTGTTCTTTGTTTATG
This sequence comes from Liquidambar formosana, assembly GCA_039720395.1. Lineage (NCBI taxonomy): Eukaryota > Viridiplantae > Streptophyta > Magnoliopsida > Saxifragales > Altingiaceae > Liquidambar > Liquidambar formosana. The sequence goes on along the minus strand of CM077820.1, from coordinate 49,803,296 downwards.
TTCTTTTGTGTTAGGTTTAGTTGGCAAGAAAAGAAAATAAAAGAAATTTTAGGTGTCATTTGTTTGCTTTAAAAAGAATAGAAAATGATCTTTATCGTATTGTCGGGTTATTTATCTGGGTTTTTTTTTTATTTTAAAATCTATGTTGTGTTATTTATCTTCTTTTCTTCTTTTTTTTTTTAATTAAGAATTTCAACTAAGCAAAGACTTGGTATGGGCATCATGTAGCCCACTTCCCCCTCAATTTTATTTTTTTTATTACCCTAATTTAGGATAATTTCAAATATTAACTCCATGGTTGGGCATTGCCATGCCCAGCCAATCTTCATATGTTTTACATCTCTTGTTTTTCATAGTTTTTTTTATAAGCAAATCATAACATAGATTAATAAAGAAAACAACTGTTGCTTCCATCACCTTCTATCTCTTGTTTTTTATAGTTGGAGTAGTGCTATGTGTGGTAGTATATCAACTTTTCACACCAACTTTCTAAGTGGACTCTGTGGTATTGAAAGACCCGTTGAAAACGGCGACGTTTTAGTTTCCTCTCCATAATCTAACCCAGCTTCCATTCCGAGAAGGGTATACTCTATCACCCAATAGAAGCTACCCACGTGGACCACACGTGGTACAACGCCATTCCCGTCCTTTCGTCTTTCCAACCACCAGGAGCCTTTCAAAATTCAAATTTCCAAAACTCCTCGTACTTTGTGCCAAAATTTGAATTTTGAAAACAACCTTACCCTTTCTCTCTCTACAACCTACACTCTTGACTTTCTCTCTCCAACGCCTCTCCCTATCCTTCCAGGTTCAACTACTCTCACATAGTCTCAACTAATTTCTCTCCATTAACTCTTGAGTGATCACCAAAATTTTGCCACCTCATAATCAAATAACATTCTTAGTCTCGGAGGGTTTTCTTTTTACATTTTTTTAATTTTTATTATTATTTATTATTATTTTTTTAATAACGATGGAACCATCTTACCACAAAGCTTTTTAAATTTACTTATGAAATCTAAACCTCCAAAAAAACCTAGCACAGCAATCTACAGCCGTCGTCTTTCACTTAAATCTTAAGTTGTCTTAACGAGAAATCGAATCCAAGACTGTGAGTCTAACCACATAATCACGAATTCGTCCTTATCAACTGGATTACCCTTGGTAATTATTATTATTATTATTATAAACCCAAAAGGGTTAGTATACACAATTTTTAATAGGAGTATAATTAGCTTAGTTAAACAAATTTCTACCACAATTGTCTAATTTGACTAAAAAAATTTGTGATTATCAATTAACTGCTATACTCATCAAATCATTATCACTTTTTAAAATTTGCTCATTTCTTCTTTTAAAAATTAATTTAACAAATAATGAGTAAATCAGAAAATGTAGATTCAATGTTTTAAAAATGATGGCGAAAAAAATAAAAAGTTCAAAAAATGTGTGCCAGATCCTGATCGGCTGATCCTAGTATTCAATGTCTCTACCATAAGTATACCCTAGTTCAGCTGATCAAGTGAGTGGTTCCCACAAGATGTCGCTTCCATACTTGCATTGATATTGACGTGGCAAGATCTCATGGTCACCCAAACCAAAGGTTGCAAATTTGCAATGCAGTGATGTACGCACCCCTCTCATGTTTCTCTCTCTACCGTTACATATACCACCACGAGACTATATCGTTATATCTCATTTCTCCACCATAAAAACCCTAGAAAAACCCTAAACCTCTCATCCCCAATCTCATCTTTATCTCCATTCTCCAGCCTCAGAAAATGGCCAAGAAGAAGGTGACCCACCAACCTAAGCCCCCACAAGAAGACCTCCCTCAACACCCAGAACAGACCCTTCACGCCACCACACCCATGGACGACCCTTCAGAGAAAATCCAAAGCTTGAAATCCCTTAACTCTCTCCTTCTCAAGGAGACGCATGAGCGTAGACAACAAGTTGACACTCTTGTAAAATCCAAAGAAGCTTTGGAATCGGAGCTGACTCGGTCTGTAATAGAAAGAAAGGCGTTGGATGCTGAGTTGTCTCGGCTCAGTGATGAAACAGTTGGGTTAGAGTTAGAGAAGAGTTTGATGGGTGTTTTTGTGTATGCCCAGATGGGTGAAATGGGTGTTGGGTTTGAGGGGTTGATGAGAGAGAAAGTGGAGGATGAGAAGAGATTGGAGGGTTTAGAGAGAGAGATCGAGAAGGTGAGGAGTGAGAGAGAGGTACAGATTGGGGTGTTGAAGAAGAAGGTGAATGAGTTAATGGGTGAGATCGAAAATGAGAGGAAGGTTTCGAGCCACGCGATGCGCGAAAGGGATGAGGTGAACTATAAACTTGGTGTTCAAGTTGAAGAGGCAAATGGGTTGAGAGAAAAAGTGGTTGAGATGGAGGAGAGGGAGAGGAATATTGAAGGCGAGGTTCGGAAGCTAAAGATGGAATATGAAGGAATAGTTGAGGAAAAAGAGGAGAGAGAAAGCGCGATTGAGTCATTGATGAGGGATAAAGATTTGGTAGAGAGAGGGTTGGCAGAGTCGGCGAGGGTGATTGAGGATTTGAGGAGGGAGATTGAGCAAAATTTCAGGGAGAAGAAAGAGATGGAGGAGGAGAGAAAAGGGCAAGTGCTGAAGATAGATGAGTTGGAGAAAGAAGTGAGTGAACTCAATGAGTCCGTATCGATTTTGCAAAATGAGGAAAAAAGATTGCAAATGGAAGTTTGTGAGTTGAAGAAGAGTAATGCTGAAGCTGTAGAGGAGCGAGAGAAGATGCTAATGAAGTTCGATGTCTTGCAGAAAGAAAAGGGGGAGAAGGAAAGGAACATTGTGATCTTATTGGAGGAAAAAACTTTGGTCATGAAAAGTTTGGAAAAGGCATTGAAGGAATTAGAGGATGAGAAACAAAAGATGGAGGGTATAGTTCAAGAGAAAAGTGAGATTGAGGTGGTGAAAGGTAGGCTGGAAAGTGAAATTGCTGAGCTGAGAAAGGGGGCGAATGAGCTTAGGAATGTTGTGTTTACGCTGCAAGAGTCACGTAAAGTTCAAGAAGAAGAAAACAAGAGGCTGCAGTCTGAAATTGGCCAATATAGAGATGTAATTGATCGAGTTACAGTTGAGAGGGATGATGCACGAAAGGGTTTCAATGAGGAGAAAAAGAACGGATTGAATTTGAGGTTGAAAGTTTCAGAAATGGAGAAGAGTACTGAGGAATCTATAAAAGAGATAGAGCGGATGAGGAGCGAGCATGAGAAACTAATTGAGGAAAAGATGGTGATACAAAACCAGTTTGAATCTTTGATGGAAGAAAAAGATGCAGTGCAGAAGAACCTTGTAAAGGCCCAACAAGATAATGATGATATGCAGGCTAAAATGGAATCAGTGCGTACTAATTCAGAACAAGCCTTGATGATGTTGAAGAACACTGCAGCATTGGTTTGTATGTCTAAAGATGAAAGCAATGGAAAGGAATGTACGTTTACTGATGAACAAAAGATCGAAGACTTGCTTCAACCTTATGCAGCAGAGTTGGAAGCAATTAAGAAAGCTTTCAAAAACAAAGAAATGAAGTTAGAAGACATGAAGAAGCAGCTTGAGTTCATGCAGAACTCTGTATCGGAGGCACATAAGAAGAAGAGCTTCTGGACTTTGGTGTCTTCTGCAACTACAGTTTTTGCTGCAATATCTGTTGCATATGTGGCTAGAGGACGCTAACTTGTCTAGTTTTTTGGTAAACAATTTGAATTTTAAGTGGCTGTAGGTTCTAGTTTCAGATCCACTAAGTATGGGAATTTGATGCCCGTTAGTACTTTTCTAACTGACTATCTCTATCTAAGAAGATGAGTCATAAGATTACAAGATGTTTTTGACTGCTTTGTCAATTCAATGCATGTTTTTTCAGTTGTCTTATGTTTCTTTTCTGTTCTTTGGTAATCTTCAAATGTTGTCAGCATGTGATCTTTCCTTTTTATGTAGTGTTGGGTTGCTGTTGAGCCTCTATTTGTTCTGCAAATACCTTTACATGGCTTAAAATTTAACTCTGGAGGCAGAATTGATAGAGATGAACTATGATGAGAGACTATATTGTGTCTTATAAAATATATATTCTAGTCTTCAAGGTCCAATATCATTTGATCTGAAATCTGTTTATTGTAGTGTTTACTTCACATTTTATAACACTAGTCCTTTGGGATTGGTGATGAGTGGTCCAATTCCCATTCACTTCTCTGGTGAGCTCTTCAGACAGGCTGTCGGTGAGAAATATTATTTATGGGGGTTTATAACTTAATGTGGTACGGTGTTTGAAACTAGTGAAGTTCTATTTTTTCCAGAATTCTTCTAGTCATTAGAAAATTTTTGGCATTGCGGGATTTCAGCCATTATTATAAGTTCTCCTTTATAGTTCTAGTCCCCTATTTCTAAATTTTTTTTTACCTGTGGCCGAAATTATCTTTTCACCTTGAACGTGTTTAACACTACGTATACAATTATTGTTAGGCTGTGTTTGTTTAATGAGTTGAGAATAGAAATTGAATTTTGCAGAACATATCAATATTTTGGCACTCTAATCATGTGATTAGTGAGAGTTTTTTTGAACCATTTTCACAATCTCTGATGAGAACTCTTGGAAACAATATAGATGGAAAACGGGTTTGGGCTGTTGATGTTGAAAATATATATATATATATATAGTACTCCGTAAAAGTTTTGGTGTAAGAGGGCCTTATAGAGGCCCCATAAAGAATTTTGCGTACCTGGCCTGAGCATTGAATCAGTTGGTCTCCAGTCTTCACTTGGAGCTAGCCTTGTCCATGTTGGAAAAAGACCCAGTTCTGGCTGAAATGGATGGCATGGAATAAGAGCAAGTGTTTATTGATGAATGAAAGATTGAAGATGGATTTCAACTATAAGAGGGCTTTCAACAACGGAGCAACGATTAAGTTGCAAGACGAAAACCGGCAGCAGATGCACATTAGAAGACCTTCTGGGACTTGGGTGTCTTTCGTAACACCAAGTTCTGCTGCAGCATCTGTATTGCTAGAGGATGCTTCAGTCGTTGGGTTTATCGATCAATATTTTTGGAGGTCAAGTTGCTGCTGGCTCTAGGATTATCAAACATAGTTTTGCTTCAAGGCAAATGATGCCATTGATTCTTTTGAACTTCTAGCTAGGAAGATAAAATGTTGCTTGATGAATGTTTGATCTTTAAAACGAACACCTTACATAATGTTTTGACAGCTAGTGCATTAGAATCAACGGTCAAAGTCCAAAGTTTCTCATCCGTTCATTACACGCAATTTTCTGAGGCAAATCTCGCTCAGGTTAATACCCATCTTCGTAAAAACCTGGACCGCTGCTCTTCATTTGGCCCGCACCGGGGCCTAGTGCATCAGTTGAACAGTTCAGCTATATGCCTATATGGTCCGCTTGTTTTGAGCCAGTGTGTCTTATACCGATGTACAGTTTAGTTGAATTGATAGAGAAAAAAAGGAAAAACTCCCTATGCTAAAAAATATTTTCTCAGCAAATCAGAGAAAAAATGGGTTGATATCGTTTACTCTGTATAAAATAGATGGTAAAAATATTTCTTCACGAACCATTTTTGGCCAAAAGCTGGTCATGTAGAAAAGTAGAAGTTCCTCCCCAAATCATGATTTGTTGACATTTTGGGGAGTTTGATTTGATGCTGTAACTCAGCATTGCACAGAGTTTAATGAGAGCTGTTGGATGGGTGTTTTAACGGATTAGATTAAAACATCAAAAAGTTGCAATTAAAATAACCCAAATAATATCAATATAATGGTGAAATCAAAAGTGGCTGTACTTATCTTGCCCTACCAGATTTTTATGTTTTTCAAATTATCCCTTAAGACTATTAGGGGAAACAAAATACAAGGAAGAGAAACTATGAAGTATGAATTAGTACATTTAGCTGCAAAACCTTGAACCCAAGGCCAACCCAACTCGAGCTTACCCAACCCAAACTATTTTTTATTTTTTATTTAAATTTTTTTATTCCAAACTCAGATGGATCGGGTTGGGCTGGTTACACTATACACATTGGATTCGGGTCAGTTGGGTTCTCTGACCCTTTCTAACCATGCTCAACCTGAATTGACCAGGTTGAGTTTGATCTGTTTGGATTCAATGAATCCACTGTTTGTGAATGTCAATGTATTCTGACCCTGAACCAGCTAACCCTCCTTCACACAGACACACACACACAAACCAAATATTCATATCAAACAAACCAGATTCTGAAAGAAAAAATAATAATAATATCCATTCCCTTAATGCTATCTAAGCCTTTTCTGTTTTTTATTTTTCATCAGACTTTCAAATTGTTTTGAAAAAAAGCAAGTTAATATCCTATTTTCTAGATGAAGTTGGGCAGTCATATACGACAGAGGTCTTTTACCAATCAATAATTAAATGAAATTCAGTCAGAATCAGATGCAGCTAACTAGGTTTCTATGCTTCCAAACGGCCCCTTAAGTGATTGATATATTCATGCATGCTTACGACATATTTTAAGTTGCGCTTTGGAAAGACAATCAACCAAGTCTGCATGTCTTTGTCCAAAGCTTAGCTGTTCCTTACCAATTTTTATATTCTTCCCATCACTTTGAAAGCAAATCCTAACAGCTTGAAAGCTTTGTGTGTTGGGTTCTCATATGGTCCCCTTTAATGCATCCAAATTCCAACCACTACTAGTTGGGTTCTTCCCTTTCAAAACAAGCCAATTCTTTTTGTATTTTCTGCCATCCCAAGCTCCAAACTACTCACCTAGAACAGACATGCAGTTGAAAGGACAAGAAAGAGTAATATCAATATCAGAATATGGCAAAATTTGATGATTTGATATTACATCCAATCATTCATTGCAAAAGATGGATACCCTTCTGGTATGGGGGTATAATTTAGGCAAATTTAGCACAAAAGATTTTAGACAATTAAGGATGGATGGCTGCAAAGTGCAATGCATTTCTTTATAAGCTGCTTCAGTGTCTTGTGGGGGTGATTTTTTTAGCATACTCTATCCACTTTAGCAAGGAATGGTTATAAATCAATCAACAGAACCTTATCCCAATTATTTGACCTTGTAAAAGCACCATCTTTAATCAATCCATGTCTAAATCTCCTCCTACTGAGTCCTCTAATCATTTCCTTTTAATACCAACACAATCAATTTGATACCTTTTCCTAATATTTTTCATGCATCTCCTACAATGGCATTTGAAGATGCCATCCAAGTCAGATGATAAAAACATGTGGGTCCTTGTATCCCATAATTCACGTTCGGTTCGAATCTCTGTTATGGCACCTATTTTCTTTCTAAATTTCTAATAGCCAACTACAGATTGATTGTACATAGTTTTTCTTAATCTTGCCAGTAACCCAAAGAAAAAAATGCATTCCAATTTTCCCAAGGAATCTGCCTTCCACAAATGCCCAATTTATTTGACATTTTCCTCTTTTCAGCAAAAGCAACAACATGCTCATAAAGTCATATTCCCCATTCTTCTTTGTTTAATGGAAAATGATATTTTTAAAAAGACCCAATGGGAAGCTCCTAAAAATACAGGAACCAGACATCTTCAAACAAAAGGGACTGCCTTCGGCTGGAGGATTCCATAGATAGTCTATTCCTATATTTGCTAGTTTATCCACACAAGCACTAACTATCAGCAGAGTGGAGTGAGAAGAGTTTCAGACCCTCTTGCCAAGATTAGATACCACTCTTTTTTTTACATCATAGATATGTCCGAGATAGGCTTTTGTATCATCTTCAAGATCCAGATTCCAGATTCCAGATTCCAGATTCCTCAATCTGATGCCAGAAAGAGGCTACAGACCCCACAGCCCAGCTCTAAAATTGCCCCAACCTGTAGCTAAAGCCCATAATTGACTCCCCTCTGTGTAGTGTGTACCATATCCCCCTTTTCAGTGGCATGGCATGTCTCACTCACAAATTCTAACACATTTCTACAAATCGGTGAGCTTCATTTCACACGAGAACATTTCCAAAGCCAGAATTGTCCTTGAGGCATTCTGGTTTTAGACCATGTCTCCACTACTACCCATAATATCCTATCTTCCCATATAGATTAGAACTGAAAGTGTTTACGGTAATGAATGCTGCCTGGGGCTAATAAGTGAATGGGAAAACAGTATACCAATAATTTTGACATCTTTGAATTCCGATGTTTCCAATTAACTAGGAAGTATGGAGTTCAAATAGAGGGTCTTCAATAGTATGCTAAAGCACCTGAGAGTAACTTTCACTGAGGTCTGTTACATTTGATCAGATATCTAATGATAGACTTTAGAATATAAAGAATGGTTGTTCGAGCTTGCTTGATGTAAATTAAAGCTTAGAATGTCTACCAGTTCAGGAGCAAAGTGCAAGTCAGAAGGAAAATAATATACGAAAAAAAGACCTGAAGAAAAGAAAATTGAAGAACAAAAAGATTCAATGCCAACAGAACCAACAAAGAATGAAAACAGGATATAAGCAAACACCTTTATATATTTCTAGGAAATATGTATATAGACATACAGGTTCATAATGAAATGGATGAGTTCCCATCCATTCCCTAAAATTAGCTATATAACATTAGCCAGGCACCGATCCCCATCGATCGGCCACCAAATCTTACCCCAACACACCTGTCTTCCCCTCCTTTCTGGCCAGAAGTCAGAGTGGGTAATCTTAAATTTGGTGGTTCCGCCAAACTTAGTTAAACGGCTTCTGCCGCCATAAGCTTCATCAAACCATATCACCCAAAGTTCAGCACTAGGATGTTCAACAGACACAAGTTTCTGATCCAGCTATATGCTGAACCAAGCCTTTCTGCACCCAGCATACAAGCCCAGCCATCTCTAGATGAAGAAGAACCAGACCCCATGGAGCAGAATCTCAATATCACGATCAACAGAAAGAGTAAGTAGTACTACTACACAATCTTATAAACTGCAAACAACCCCTTCAGAAAAATATGACCCCAAGCGAAATGTCAACCTTCTGTTATGTAGCGCCGCCTGTTGATAAAGTTAAGTCTATTAACGGTCAGAACTCACAAAGCTACTAATCTCATCCATGACAGTATAGAAGTGGTTGTTGTTTGGCAACAAGTAAAACCCAATAGTTGCCTGCTTCAGATATAAAAGTTTCACCTTTTGACCAGCCTTCTCAAGCCCTTCAGCATAAGCCATCTGCCAGTCCTGTAAAAGATCCAAACCAGCCACCACAACAAGACTCTTAGGGAACTTGATTCCTTCGAGGCTTTTACCATTGGGACCAAAGGGATTACATGCTGGATGGTCCCTATCTTCCCCCTCAGGAAGAAAAGCTCTCCAATACCAGTCCCGGTCTTGGATTGTAACAAAATATTTCCCATCTAATCGCTTTTCTGATTCTGTTCTCTTTTCCCCAGCAAACATGGGATTGAGTAGTATATTCCCCAATACTTCAATTCCTGATTCAACTGCTTTAACAGCAACATGGTGAACAATATTGCCACCAGAACTGTCCCCAGCCATGTATATATGAACCTTTGAGTCCTTCTTACTTTGAAGCCATGGCCTTGAGTTAACCCACTTAAGAGCAGTCCAGCCATCTTCATAGGCACAAGGGTATCGGTTTTCAGGTGCACGCCGATAGTTCACTGATACCACAACAGCTTCACAATTGACCACAAGTCGACGACAAAGCGTGTCATAAATGGCACTATTTGCAGAGGAATGAGCAAAGCTTCCACCATGGAAAAAAATTATGACGGGAACAATATCGGCACTCAAGGGCTTTTCAAGATCAACAATGCTCGGCTGAGGTTCTTCAGCATTGACCGGCCGATAGATCCTGCTGTAGACACTAGTGCCACGGTCTATGATAACATCAAAAGAGAAAACCCCATCAACTGGGTTAGCGTTGGCAAGGACTTTTCTGTCAAGGAACTCTGCCAAGTGACGGTTGAAAGAACCATCAGGGCGACGAAGAAGATTGTAAGCCAGCTTGAAATTGGAGATGAGGACCCATGTATTCAGTGGAACGACCATCTATAAACCCCAAACCCATCCAAAAAAAAAAAGGTGAAAATAGTCAGAAATTTCACAATCCACAGCTACAAAGCCATGATAAACCGAAGTAGAGATCCTACAGCACCTAATAGGCTAGTACTCAAATAAAACAGCATATATATATTTCCAGGATTTGCAGTAACTCTATAGAACAGATAAGAAATGAGTAACACATGAACTACCCCTAGACCCAACAAATAAACAAGAAACACTATGATAAAATAGCAAAAACAATAAGAACAAACCCCTAAAGTATGAAATCAGCCAAACAAACCCTAAAGCCATCTAGAAACCTCCAAACCAGATCAACACCCTAAATTACAGCTCCAAAACCTGCCATAAAATTTTACAAACTTTCAACTTTCTAGGAACAAAATCACAAACCCAACCAAAATTCAAAGAACCCAAAAGCAAAAACTAACCCATCAAAGATTCAATGTTTGATCTTCAATCTGAATAAAAAAACACAAACATTAACAACTCCAAACCCAGGCTAAAATCAACAAAAATTAGGAACAAAATCACAACCCCAAGACCCAAAATTCAAAGAACCCATAAATAAATAAATAAACCCATCAATGATTCCATATTTGATCACCGAACAACACATAATAATAACAAAAATTGTGCATACATACAGATATATACATTCCCACATCAAATAAATCAAATACCTTTGACTCAGTGAGGTTGATTTCATTACTCCCATCCATGAAAACTGCCCTAGCAGCCAACACAGATAATTCAAGGATTACCCACTTCACAATTTCATCAAGATTCCAAAGCAAGACAAAGGAAACCCTAATCTTGGGTTTTTCTCCCTCTACCAACAATAAACTTCTTCTAACTCACCCTGGTGTAAACTAATACAAACAAAACATAACCCTAATCTTAGGGCTTTCCCCCTCTTTCTCTCTCTAGGAGCTGCTTGCTTAAATCTCTGATACTGAAATAGATACACACTCTGCAATAAAACAGAGGAGAGAGAGAGGGAGACGGAGAGTAGAGAGAGAAGAGGGGGGATGAGGGGTGAAGGATAAGAGGAGCGGCGCACGGAAGCGAAATGATGAGTTAAATGCTAAAAAGCGACTGGGGTGAAGAGAGACGAGCGAGACGACAAAGACTCAAAAGAGTGACCGAAAGAACCTGTTACGCGGGACCCACGTTCTAGTAAAATTAGAAGTGCTGGCACACCCGGTGCATATGCACGCGCACAGTATCCTATTTATCTCCTCATGATCACCATTCACCCACGAATTTGGCCCATATTAGTTACTTACTACTCTTCTTTTAATTTTTTTTAATTAATTATGATAACTATATAATATGTTGATGAAATGGGCATTTTAAATCACCGGCCATTGTAGCCTAATGATATACCAGGGTAGGGTGGGATTCAAGTCCTTCTAATGTAACTTGGAAAAAAAATAAAATAAAATAAAAAAGGGGGTATATTTTAAAATTTTTAAAAAAGTGGAATCCCATAAAACATCCAAATCATTTTTATGTTTTTTTTAAAAAATTTATGATAGTATATATATAGATTGCTTAATTCCATGTTTTCAAAAAGAAAAAAAAAATGATACCAGATGATAAACATAATATGCAATCATTCTGTAGAAGTAGAATGACATATATAGCTGCTTTTATCAAAATTTGAAGCAAAACCCACATGTTGTGTATCGGTTATGTTCCCATTGGGTGTACCCCAAAACCCAAATTTAAAGCAAAACCCACGTGTTGATATAAGTTATATCAGCACCATGTATTGGGGGTTTACCCCTTACATTGGGTGTTGATATAAATTATATCAGCACGTGCTTGCCTGACCATCATCATGTTGTGTATAACATTCAACTTGAATATCATCTTTTATTTTTATTTCTTTTTCTAACAAGGCCATATTATATCTTATATTTTTTTTTCTTAGGAAAATAATGAATCAATGAATTATTGATCCAACGGTAGAAAGTAAGAATTAAGTATCATGAGGTGGGAATTAGAAATAAGTGAAGGTTCTTGTGCCGTATGGCATGTATGGAAAAAAAATGCAAGAAGCTAATAATAAACATAGGCAAAATAATAATAACAACAAACATGGATCTAATTATGGTATTATCAAACATAATAAGCATATGAAAGAAATAATAATAACAAACATACACGTATTCGACTGTAGATTTAATAGACTTGGATCTTACGAAAAGTGTTGATTCATGTAAAGCTGTGAAGAAGCTCATTCTGCATTAGGTAGTAGAAGGTTGATGAGTTGATCTATACATTTATGTAGAACTGGTTCTCCATAGTTGAGACATGGAACATATGGAAAAAGGAAAATAGGTGTAATAGTTTTTTCCTTTTTCCATTTTTTTAAATGATTTTCTATTTTGTAACTCAAGTTCTTGCAATTTTTATTTATTTTTTAATATTCTAATTATCAAAGAGGTAAGTAATATGAAATATTACTAAGTTAATTGGAGATTATGAAATATCTTGCTCCAAAATTTTATGAAAAATTTGACATGCATGATATGTATAAAAGGAATTCATAACCGATCTAGTTTTGAATTTGGCAAATTACGAATTCTATAAATTCTATCTATAGATAAGAACCATGAGTGTTAGAATACCATATATTTTTGGGGAATTATAGATTGGTCTGACTACGGGTAAATAATTATAGTTAGTAGTCAATCTTAGTTAAGTTAGTAGTCATTTGTATAAATGTCTAATTATTTGACTATAGCCGAACCAATCTATAATTCCCTGTAATTTTTTTTATATATTGAAATCCATATGTAGTTCTGTTCAAATGAGGACCAGTATTCCTTTAGTTTAAGAACCAAACTTAAAAACTCTATCTATGGCTCATATTTTGTGAAATATATCATTAGATTAGATCGTCTTCCCATGTAGGCTATGCTTACCTAAAACGAAATTGATCCGAAATTAATTAGATGGTTCATCATAAATGGCTAAAATGTGTAATAATTATAAATGTATTAGATCGGATGTTAATCAATACTTTTAAATTAATTTGATTTTTGAAATGCAGAACTTATATGTAATGGAAGTCCCATTCAACAGTAGATTTTACAAAATATAGGTCACAACTATAGATTAATAACTTTGAATTAAGGACCGATCCTTATTTGAACAGCACCCAATGAAGAAAGGAACAAAAATGGAAACGGAGGGGACAAAAGCTTCCGTGCGTGCAGCCAGCGCCAGGGCACGTGAGGACAAACGGGGTCCGTTCTCCGCTGGTTGAGGAGGTGGGGTAGAATGACTGTAATGGCCTTCACCTGCAGGTTTGAACTATGGCAATGCCACTGAAAGGGAGAGAGTGTTTTTGTCATGTAATGTAGGGTAGATGCATGCATGACTGGTTGGGGTTTTCCTGTTCTGGGTTTGGGTCGTTTTGGACATTTTGGGGGGACTTGTTTGGCAGCACTCATTATTGTACATGCACGCCTACCTTTTTGACATTTTGTCCGTTGAGGGTACCCTCAAGTGAGTTCCTTCATGTAGGCATTTTAATCAAGGGAGTGGCTGTTAAGATGGCGACCCCATCATTCCTCTTCCCATGGACCCTGTTATTTGGGTCATACCATATGAGAATAGTATTATCTTTTAAGGTATGATGATTTCTCTTTTTGACTGCATTGTTGTGGTAAAAAATAATAAAAATCAATGTACCCATCACATAGAATTATCTATTATGTAGAAAAATAATTTCAAAATACATCAAAATCTAATCACACGTTTTAATTAAAGTTTATACGTTCACGTTGGTCATCAACACGATCAAAGTAGATTTTAAAGCGTTCATCATGAGCTAGAGGCTCTTGATAACCTTTACCAATTCAATGAGCTCTGTTACTCTACAAGTTAAGGGCACCAGACCTGTGAGGGATTAATTTGAAGTACACATCGTGCACAGTAGGACTAAAGTAAACCATTCCAAAGAAAGAAAGCACTTCAAAAATGGATATATAGTATTTAAGACAAAGCCAATGAGGTACGACAAGATTTCAATAATGCCCTTCCAAAGAATCTTGCAATCGGTATTTGCATGTGTGAAGAAAAAGAGTGGTGGATTTTTTTTTTTTTAATTAAAAATGAATATTATTTGAAGTTGTTTAACAAGATTGGTTAAGCTTCTGAAAAGTTTAAACTTAGTAGAGATGCACAAGACAAGCTTGAACAATATAGGTAAATTCAAACTTGATTTAAGTTTAATATATTTTATTTTGAGGAAACTACTAAATTGCCTTCTTTTTTTTTCTTTTTTTTCTTTTTTTTTTTTGTCATTTGAATATTTTTATTCAAATGATATGGAAACCGCCACATCAATCAATTATGAATATTTTTTTAATGAAACTTTTTATTAGTGGATCGGATAAGATTATAAGAGGATCTGGGTAAATTTTTTTGGCGCTATAGTGTTACTCTTTTTTTTTTTCTTAAAGGATAATAGGTTAGAACATCAAAATGCTATATATCCATTTTTAACACCGCGATATCAAAATGCTTAAGCTTAACTTCAACTAGTATAATTTTGATAGATTAGTTCTTGATGGTTTTGTAAGAGAAATGAGATGGAGTTGATGATGAATTAAAATTTGCCATAGAGTCCATTATATTTGGTTGAATAGTATGCAAATAACTTACTCAAGTTAAGCAAAGGAAAATTTTGGGTGAATGTCATTTGATGGAAATTTGCTCCAAAGTAATAAAGTACTTTAGTGCCTCTTTGGAAGATAACCTCGAATATGCTAGAGGTGTAGCTTTCTCACTCTCTTCTTTTTTTCTTTTCTTTTCTTATTTACTAGATATGGGCACACGTGCGTTGCACATGAATATTATTTAAATAAAAAAATTTATAAATTCTATATATATATATATATATATATTGAACATGAAAATCTAATTATTTGTTACTTTTGTGTTAATTTAACTTATTAGAATAAACGCTCAACACAATAGGTCAAAATTCCTTTAATTGTTAGGAGTTATGGAAGGAATAAAAAGTTAGCTAGAACACATGCATAGTAGTGGAGGCTATATAGAATTTATGAAGTGAACATAAATTGTGTTATCCTTTTTCCTTCTTTTTTGCTAAAAAATAAACATTCTTAATTGGTTAAATATGGGAGGCAAATAAATATTTAAAATTTAAAATAATGATCTAATGGTCAATCAAAAGTGTTTCTAAAGTATAAACTTTTATAGGTAATATAGATATAATATAATTTAATATGTGATACAAGAGCATCTTTGAGGGAGGTAGCCAAAAAAAAAAAAAAAAAAAAAGGGTAACAAATCTGTCTTTTGCTACCTTACGTGGGCTGTGGCAATTTGCTACTTCAATTTGAGATGTGCATTCCAAAGGGAAGTAGCAAACATAATTATTTTATTTTTATTTTCTATATTTTATATTTTTGATGCTTTTAAATATTATTTAATTTATTTTTTTAATAAGTGAAATTGATCCCTCATAATATAGTTTTTCTTACTTTTTCTAAAAAAAAATTCTCAATTTTATTTTTATATGGTATCATCATCTACATTTTTTTTTGTTCACTTAGAGATTGAAAAGAGAGTGGAGATCGAGATTTTTATTTTATTTTTTTCATTTTTTTCCCCCTCCCTTCCCATTAACAACCAAATTGAAGCAAAATAATAATAATAATTATCATATACATATATGACCTATTCCAACAATTTCCACGTTACAATCAAAACGCATTCACGGGTTTTCCTAGTCTACCGAAAATCCTCGAAAACAACCACCTCCAACCACAAACAAATTCAGCATTATATGAATTCTAACAAAATTTCAAGAAATACATAATAAAAGTATAAAACACTCACGCAACAGCCCCTTAAGATCCGTTATCGTCTCCATGTATCGTCTCCATGATGTGGGTATTTGGTTTGTGACTGCGCTGGGAAGTAGGTGTGCCATTCTCGTTTGCTAGAGAATGAGAGGAAGAGGGAGATACGAAGTCATCGTGTTTTAGGATTATATGTATAGTATTAAATGGAGTATTTGATTTAGGGTTTTCTTTGAATTCCTATTTGTGTTTTGTATATTAAGGTATGTGTTTTAGAATATATTAAGGTATGTGTTTTAGAATTATAGTTTCCATATTACTATATTTCCTATATATGCAGAAGGGTGGGTAATTGTGTATTTAAAAATTAAAATAAGGGTATATTAGTCAATCAAAAGTTTTTCTTACATTCATCTTTTTATAGGTAGTATAGATTTATTTATTTTCCTGGGTTATATTCAGAATTGTTTTCTTGATATTTTATTTTCCTACCCAATAAAAGAAAAAAGGTTGTTTTGATTTTTCCTTTTTTTTTTCTTTTTCTTCCTTGTTTTAATTCGGTGAGATATTCGAACGATTTGGACGAGTTTGGGTTTTGGACAAAAACAAAAATTTACTAAATATTCACAAATGGGGGAATCCATGACTCAGCTTCCACTAGAACATCCTAAACAATTTTATTATATAAAAATAGAAAGGAAGAAGATTGAATAATAATAATAATAATAATAAAATAAAAAGAGAAAACCAATGAGGATTCATTTTAATAGTATCCTGATAATATGTGGGAAAATCAATATATTAAATTTAAAAAAAAAAAGAAAAAGAAAAAAAAGGTGTAAGAGGCCAAAAATTGCATGGTGACATTGTGAGCATTAACTCCCTACAGGTTAGAGGGGGTCTCCAATCCACACAAAATAGACACGTGTCCTTCCAAATATGATGCAATGCACCATCTCTAATGGTCCCCAATCACAAGAGGATATATACAAGAAGACCCAAAGTGACCACCAAATACAACAACCCTCCACTCCCCTCTTTGTCCTTTAACCTGAGTGATGACCTGGCAATGGAACCCACCAAAGCGTGTGTGTCTTGAGTTTTTCCACACGTGTGAAATATGTCACCACCCTCCATCTAGCCATCTATAGGGTGTGTATGCGGTTCTATTCATGGAGTTTGGGGTGGGGTGGGGTGGGGTGGGGGGGGGGGGTTAAAAGTGTTGGGGCCTCTGAAGAAAAAAAATAGGCAAAGGGGGGTTGAAATTTGAAAAGTACAAATTTAAGGAATGTGTAATGTATCCCACCGTTCATTTATTTTTTGATAAAGAAATGTGGGGTATTTGATATTTTGGGGGGAGAGAGAGAGAGAGAGAGAGAGAGGGTACCCTCATCCTGTCCTTGAATGATAAGTACATTTGTGTACTTAGGATAGGTTACAACTAGCAACAACTGGCAAAAGGGTTCATGATAATCAGGACCGTTTGATCGGTGGCCCATCTTTCTTATTCCCTTAGGTGGATGGTTGGGAAAAGTTGATAAGCTAGGGGCTAATTTGTAGAGGCATGTAGAATGATGTGAGTGAAAGATGCTCCTTCACTGGTTACTGCTTAATAGTTTTTGGTTTTGATTTCTCATTTTGTTTTGGGTCCATCTTAATTTAAAGGAGGTGGTGCTGTTATCCATAACCGGTTTTGTATATCGATTTATGCATGGGGGTAAGTTTATAATAAGTTAATGAAAAAAATCATGTCTTTTATTGTTAAAAAAGTAGGTTCCATATCAACTAGTTAATAGATTCGGTGGATCCAACTAGTAAATGTAGCATTACCCATGATTAATTGGATTGAAAATCTAGATATTCCTGCCGGCTAACAAAAAAAAAAAAAAAATTTGAAGAAAAAAGAAAGATAGAAGAATAAGAAATCATCCCACCAATGGAAAAAATTATTTCATAAAATATGTATAAATGCTGCATAGATATATGCATTCTATCTTTCATGATAGATAATTTTGCCCCACCCCATGGACTAGGTGAGCTACCTTCGGCCTTGGTCTTCCAAGGGGAGTTAAGGTGCTGGTCATATTGTGCTACATACACGACCATTATAAATGATGAGATTCTATTGTTCCAAAGGTTGCCACGTATACAAATTTGACACATAAGCAAGCATAGACACAAGACAAAAATCCCATTGCTCACACATTTTTTATCTCAACACGTGGATAATCACAATACTCCTAGCCCCAAAAAAAAAAAAAAAGGTTTATTCGAGTAAACTTTTTTTTTTCTTTTTGTCATTGAGAAAAATATATAAAATCCAAAACATCTACCTATAGTGGCCATAAGTGACCACTTAGATCCAATAATTGTCGGGAACTATCCTATTTAATATCTTGCTTTCTTTTTTCAACTTTTTATATAATTATTTTCTAACAATTATAAAAGTTTAAAAATAAATAAATAAATAAATATGATGCGAGGAAAATTATAAGTATGAAAAGAATGCCTAAAAATATATATGGGGTTTTTAAGTTATAATTAAATTTGAAAGGGTAGTAAAAAAAATTGTTAAGAAAATTCGCAGACAAAAAAAAAAAAAAAAAAAAAAAAAGTTAAGAAAATGAACGAGAGGCACGCTTCATGCACTTTCTACGTCATAATTGGACTTATCTGTTGTCCTATACGAAGGTGGCTGTGCATGTGCCACGCCTTTCTATCTCTTTACAAGGGTCTGTTTGGTTTATCTTTTTAAAAACACAATTAAAAAACATGTTTTTCTTTTATTTTTTATTTTTTATTGCGTGTTTAAAAGTACAAAAAGGTTTTAGTGCCTTTTTCACAAGCTTCATCCAGTAGCAATCAACTTCATTTTTCCTTTTTTTTGGATAAGTGACTTTATTCTTGCCTCCTCTCTTATGCAATCCATTAATTATTATATGCACATTTTGTGGGGAATTACTGTATTTACATCTAACTCTTTAAGTTTGATTTTTACTTGCTTATATATATTTTTCAGTCAAATTTCACAAAAAGTTCTAATACTGTTCAGTCAATTTTTTTTAACTGAAGTTATGAAAATTTAAGACAACCTTTCTTTTTCCTAGTTGGAGTTATGAAACATCTAACCAAGCCATGTTTTGACATCCAAACTTAAAAACAATTAGTAATATTCTTGGAGTCCTACTATAAAGAGAGCTGCCTTTCCTTTTTCTTTTTCTTTTGATCAAGGCCTCTTTCCTTTTGCTATGAACTCTCTAATGTTTTTTTAGTTATTTTGGACACGCAAATACAAGTCATGTTATCAAATTAATCACATTGAGTCTGTTTGATTATCAATCGAAAATAGGTTAACCGGACATTTTGGTCAAACTCTAATAAATAAAATATATATATATATCTAGGGTTTTGATCAGATCCGAAATAAACCATACGAGTATAAACCGTGCTATCAATTTCAAAATTTTCAAGACATCTCAGACCTGATCAATTTTGTAAATAAGAGTATAAGACTTGATCAATTTAGTATAGAATATAAATATACTTATTAAACTTCGATCTATATGTACATATAACTAAACCACATGATATTTAATTTATAATGAAACTTTGCAAACACATTAAATTTTTATAAGATCCTTCATCTAACATAAGTGAGTGCGTGTCTTAGAATTTGGGGAATATCCAAAAGAGCTCATCCATAAACTCATGTGGGTGCCCCTATTCTTTAGCATTTCTCTCATTTTTTTTTTCTTTTTCCCAACAAGACAAGAAAGCTTTATTTGAGTTATAAACCAAACAGGTACTTAAAAGCAAAGTTTCTGTTGTCACTGTCTTCAAACTTCACTGTCATTGTTCTACATTATGGACTTTTCTATAATTGTGCAGGCCACAGTGGTTTTGGAAGCATTCGCGTTAGGTCAACAACTAGGAACAGTTTTTGGCTTCTTGTGGGTTAACCCTTTCCATCCATCAAACTTCAATACAAAATATCAAAAACCCACCCTTAGCCAAAATCCCAAGAGGGTAGTGTTATTATTATTATTATTATTATGTGTGTATGGATCAAAACTGATCACCTCACCTTTCCCTTTCTCTTTAATCTCCTTTGGCTTCTTTTACATATTCTCTCTGTCTCTCTCTCTATGTGGGCTTGAGTCTGGAACAACTTTATGGGATGGGCTTGGGCATCTTTTGAAGAGATTCAAAATGAAGGTCCCACATTGGCTAGATGGCTTTGGGATGGGAACAGGTTGAGGTATTTTTGGTGGGCTTGGCATTCGGGAAATGGCAGCCCTGTCCCAAACCCGTTGTGTTGCCATTCCGAATCCTGTCAAAAGTAAATGAGTATTTTGCAGGCTTTCATCTAAATAGGTCGGTTTTGAATAACCCAAACCCGAGCTGATTGTAAATTATTGGGTTCGTGTTAAGCTCTAAACCAAAGATCCAAAACTAGTATTTCTATTCATCTTTCTGAACTTTCACATGTTGGGTCCGTTGTGAGCTGATCATAAATAATAAAATGGGTTCGGATATTACAACCCCTTCAAGTAATCTCGTCACCCCACTAATTTTAATTTTAAGAAGTTTTAGAAAAATATAAAAGGTTTTATGAAAAGTGGCCGCGTGCGTAGTCCACTAGAAAACATCATTTTGAGCAACTTTACAGAAGAAAGTATTTCCAAAATCTATAGTTTAAGTGAATTTTTTGGTCAAAAATGAAATAGGGTCTATAAATAGCCAAAAAGTTTACTTAAATAATAGATTTTGGAAAAACTTTTTCCTGAAAAGTTGTTCAACATGATGTTTTCTAGGGGACTTAGTGGCCACTTTTCATAAAAACCTCCTATATTTTTCTTAAATCTTTAAAAAATAAAGTAATTGGGGTGAGGAAATCACTTGAAAGGGTTGCAATATCCGGACCCTAAATAAATTAGATTTGGAAGATGAGTGAATTTAACCCAACCCAAGCCCAGCCTAGCCTACCCCTAGCTCTACTTGAAGGGGGCCTCTGTGGGCACCCCAAGACTTACTTTTCATCCCCACTTATTTTATACTTTAAGATTTTATGAAAAATATGATAACTTGTTATAAAAATAAAAAATCGGTTACGCTATCCACTAGAAAACATCATTTTAAATAACTTTTTAGAATAAAATTTTTTAAAATATATTGTTTAAGTGAATTTTTTTGGCAATATATAGTTTTTGTTTCATAAATGGCAAAAAAATCCACTTAAACGATAAATTTTAGAAAAACTTGATTCTACAAAGTTGTTCAGAATGATGTTTTCTAATAGATTATGTGGTCTTTTTTAATGAATTTTTTTTATATTTTTCATAAAATTTTAAACTGTAAAATAATTATGAGATAAAAAGCAAGTCTTTGGGTGCCAGCAGAGGCCCCCTTACTAGGATAATCAACCTCTAGATGCTTGAGTTTGGGAGCCGTCTTTTAATTGCAACATTGGACGCTGCCTTTTATTAACAAAAACAAGTAAGTGAGTAAACCATATGATCTTTTAGATGGAGGTAAGAGCTATCAGGTTGTAATACGGTATGAGCTCTGCTAATCTTTGGATTTCAGCCCCAAATCCAATAACCCATTTAAAGGACAGGCCCACGCTGGCCCATTTCTCATGACCATTATCACAGTCCACATGCGAACTACAAGTGCCAGAAAAGGCCTTGATGTTTAGGGTCTTCAAAACAAATGTTAGAAGCCTGGAATCAAGAGGGGTTGATAAGATCGGCCTCTGAAATTACTTCAAGAACACTTTTAATAAAGCTAATTACTCATCAAGTTAGGCCCTGTTTGGCTAAGCTTTTAGATGGTCCAAAATCACTTTTAAAGCTTATAATCACTTTTGGTCTTGTTTGGTAGTCTAAATCAAAATCACTTGTAAGCTCAAAAAGTGATTCTATAATAAGCAAACTACCCTCAGCTTTTAGTCAGAAGCTGGTGTTAGCTTTTGCGGAGGATTTTAATAACTTTTCATATTTCCAAAACTATACTCAATGCTTGAGTATGGAAACAATTTTTTTCATCCATATCTTTTAACAAAACGATAATAACCCCACTTTAAACCCAAGTCCTCTCCTCTCTTGTTGCTGTGCTCCTCTCTCCTATCAGCATCAATATCTTGGTAACTTCAACTAACCTGGACCCGTAGGATCTTAATTTAAACTTCAAAATTTTTTTTTCTCCCTTCATACATTCATTGATTTATACTTGTTGGAAATTTTTTTTTTAAATATCAATTCGTGCTCTATTTTTTTTCTTTGTTTTAAGCAAGGAAAAAATAAAATAAAATAAAAACGTAAGCAAAATCCCTAGTAATACACTTTTGTGGGGTTAGTCGAGAGGTCAAGTCTTGTATGTGTTTTCTAAAGGTTATCATTTTGATGTCTCGCCGCTTTTGTTGTTCGTGTGGTTATGAGACGTCTCACTTCTAATCTGAGCTCAAATTTCGATAAGAGTACGGCCTAGGGTACCCCCAATCATTAATATTAAATAAATAAATAAATTCACTACAAATACCAAATATAGTCACCAAAAAAAAAAAAAAAAAAAACATCTATTATAAGGGAGTTCAGTCAATTTAGAGTTATAACAGCTACAACAAATGTTCTTTCCAAACAAACAAAAAATCACTTTTAGCTCTAACAGTACTTTTGAATACAATTTCCAAACAGAGACCGATTCTCTTCTGCTACTCGTAACTTTTGATTCTCTTCTACTTTTGCCTAAAAGCAAAAGCTACAGTTTTCCCAAACAAGGCCTTAGGCCAGGTAATAGAGGGTGTCACCTAAATTATCCTGGACATAATCGGAACCCAAAACATTGCTTCCCAGAGGGCTAGTGAGCCACAATACCTAATCCAGGGCATGGTGGAACCCATTTTATTACTACATGCGTGCACGTACATACACACTCATAACCACGACATCAACCTACACACATAAATCAAATGGTTTCTCTTCTCTGTTTGCTATTAAATCCCCCCCCAAAACCCTTCATCATCTTTGCAATTCTTTTGTGAGACCTTCCATTGAACTATTGAAGTGTGGCCATGGTTTGGGCTTAGAGTGCCCAACGGATGATGGTGAAGGTGTTGGTGGAAGTGGAACTATTCTTCACCAAGCCCATCTCTAACTTTTGGTCCACTAGTCCAAATTTGAGTTCTCAAGGCTTCCAATGCTTCCATTCCATCTTTTCTATCTCAACAATTAAAGCTCTAATATGCTGCGGCTACAATAATTTTTTAGGCAACTTTTGTTTGGGAGAGTGATTCAACCATGTGATCTGGGCTCTTAGAAAACCAGATAAAAAGTCCTCAACATGGTAGGAGGAATGCTCTCATAAACTATATTCTAACATGAAATATTTAGATAATTTAGAGGATTATGTTGAACTTCGGCTATCTTAGGCAACGGTTGGATTGGGGCGCCCGAGTCATCGCCTCGAAGGGTCATATTTTTAATGTGTCTTAATATGAAAATATTATATTATCACATATATTTAGTTCGATGATTAGGAGTGCAAATCTTACAAATGGTATGATTTCTTCCTTAGAATGGTTACATCCTCTATCTAAAAAAACAGGCTTTAATGTTGCACCGACGACCCGTCACTTGTATGTTTCAATTAGGGAGCTCTTGCTTCTAGTTATAATCTCCCTTCTAGTTGAATTTTAATTATCTCTGTGAATTACCATACACAACCCAAATAGCATAAAACTTGAATTTATTAAGTACATTCCAATAAATTTTTAAAATTTTTAAGTATATCCTTAATATTATGATTGACTCATGAATTATGTTCGAAAACTCTTAAAGTATTGCAAATAGTTACAAAATGACAATACATTGTTTTTATTACATTAACTTGCATTATTTTCTCATTTGAAATTATCCATAATTTTTTAAAAATTTTTTATTTGGGAGAATGATTTCTATCATATTTTTTAATAACTCTTGAAGAGAGATGCTATCCACAGTTGTAACGTTTGAACTGTCATGTTGTGATTCATCTTGTAGTAAGAGGAATAGTTATGAACCCTGTAAACCATCCCCCTGGCCATGGGGTGGTGAAGGGAGGGCCCCAGTTGGTAAAAAAAGACTCATAACCCCTTGAGTTTATCCTATACTTGGAAGAAGAAATAGAAAAGCGAATAAATATAGTGATAATTTGATTATTTGTCGTTGTAGTGAATAAAAGAGAAAATATGATTTGTTTATTTGTTTACAAAAGAAAAAAAGAGAGAGGAGTAATTTACTATTACATTAGTTATGTTATTTATGTGTACATGTGTTATACATGGTCCAACTACAATGCGATGATTCAAGAATCACGACTGTGAATAGCATCCCTCATCTCTTGAATTATGGATTATTCCCATGTTAAATACTTTTCAAATCCCAAAATTAATCAAAACGACTATACTTAGGGGCAAGTTATTTAAACATTGACCACGTTATTTGCAATATGGGGTGAGAGGACCAAATTTATGACTATTTGTTATTGTCCAAGATTGGTAAAAATGTGGAGAAAGAAGGATAAAAACATCCGAGGCACTCAAGGAAAACGATGCCGTATCACTGTCTCAATACGCAGTCGTTTTGTAGAATTGTTTAAAGAAAATTAAAACACCCGCGGAAAGAGAAAATCCACTCAAAAATCGAGAAGAGAGAAGAAACACTTTAAAAATTCCTTTGCCGCGAAACGAAAGCACTTGCCACGCTGGCAATCCTCGTGAACTCTTCCGGACCAATCACCGCTCACCCTCGCTTTCTATATAAAGCCCAAACCCTGCCCTCTACTACACCATTCCGAATCAAACCTATCTCTCTCTTTCTCCCCTGAAACTTCCTATCATCAAATCTAGGGTTAGGGCTAGGGCTTCTGATACGTATTTCTATATCTCTGCAAGATGAGTACAAAGGAATCAACCAAGGGTGGGAGAGGGAAACCGAAGGCATCGAAGTCGGTTTCGAGGTCATCCAAGGCGGGACTGCAGTTCCCCGTGGGGAGGATCGCTCGCTTCCTTAAAGCCGGCAAGTACGCCGAGCGTGTTGGCGCTGGAGCTCCCGTCTACCTCTCTGCCGTTCTCGAGTATCTTGCCGCTGAGGTTCGTTTCGATTGTTTTCTGTTCGATCTGATTGTTGTATCAGTTTGATGCTTTCATTTTCTTGATCGTATGGGATTGGGGTTTTGATTTTTGGATGGTTGTTTGGGAGGTCGGTTGGATTTGGTTGTTTTCTTCCAGGCTTGCTTCGTTTTTGAAATGGGTTTCGTTTAAGTCGGATCCCTGTGCCAACCCTTTTATTACCTGATTATGGTGGAATTACTGTTTCTTTGTTTTATTTTGTTTTTGCTTTGCTTTTTGGGATTGGGAAATTTCTTTTTTTTAATATATTTTTTTAAATTTATAAATTGGATCTCAAATCTCTATATGCATACATGTGGGTTTGGGTTTTCGACCTTTTTTTAAATTTATTTTTTAAAGATGGGTTGTATACTCACAGAATTCACTTGATTTGGATTGAAGTTCATTTCTTTGTTCTATTGGTGGTTTGATTTTTGATTGATTTTTGGTGGTTGTTGCTGTAGGTTTTGGAACTAGCTGGGAATGCAGCAAGGGACAACAAAAAGAACCG
The DNA here is from genome assembly GCA_039720395.1 of Liquidambar formosana. Taxonomy (NCBI): domain Eukaryota; kingdom Viridiplantae; phylum Streptophyta; class Magnoliopsida; order Saxifragales; family Altingiaceae; genus Liquidambar; species Liquidambar formosana. Next base: position 49,777,724 of record CM077820.1, on the reverse strand, counting down.
TATTGTACCAAGGCACATTCAGCTTGCTGTGAGGAATGATGAGGAACTAAGCAAGCTTCTGGGATCTGTTACCATTGCTAATGGAGGTGTCTTGCCTAACATTCACCAGACTCTTTTGCCCAAGAAGGTTGGCAAAGGAAAGGGCGAGATTGGATCTGCTTCTCAGGAGTTTTAGGAGTTCACTCTTTTGGAAGTGTTGGTGGTTATAGATGTAAAATATGTTTTTTTTGCCTTTATGGTTAAGAATCTGCATCTTTTTAGGTTATGAATCAATCATCCAAGATTTCCAGTGATATCTTTTGTCTTTAATTGTCAAATATCTCTACGTATGGAAATGGAAATGGAAATGTTACAGCTGACGATTGATATATGCAAGAATTATTCCAAATTGTTAACCTGGATAATATGTTTCTTTGTCAATGATGTTAGTCTTCGGCTTGGCTACGTTGATTTGTCTTTGTTTTCCTGCAAGGATCATTTCCCTCTATTTTTCTGTAATGGCTGCTAGAGGTCAAGATTTCGGTGTTGGTGTTTGTTCTCTAGTGTAGAAAGATCAAAGCTGATGGCTGCCTGTTGGGTATTTTCTGTAGTCAGGAGGTGTTTTTTTTGCTTCCTATCAATTGAGGAATATTGTGGAGCTTGATTTACGGGATTATGTTATGCCCTTTAAGCAGATGCTGAACCGAACATTTCGTGATTTGAATAAAATATAATACCCTTTCAAGTTTCACCCAAGGAAACAGGGGGAGAAAAATAGCTTATGGACCTGCTATAGGCATGTCAAATGGTCTGGAAAACGATAGTGGTGATTGGACTCAAGTAGAGATTGTGGAAGCAGCCAGCTAGTATCCTGCCCTTCTCATTTGTTAAGGCAGTATGAAGTTTATTTGAGTATTGTTATCCATGTAGGTTGAATTTGGGTTGGGTCTACCGTCTAAGCATTAATAGGATGTGAGGCTCATGTGGAGCTTATATTGAGAGTTTGAGATTTCAATGGTAAGCATGGTATTTTCATTTAGCAACAATGAATTTGATTAGGGTATGGATATTTCAATTGACCCAAGAGAGGGAGGGGAGAACAACCCAAATTTGTACCTCAATTTTTCTTTTTGTCAAGTTTAGGCCTGCCAAAATCTATACTTCATACTTTCATAGAAACAATGCCCCTTTCTTTGTCTCGGTTGTGGTCAATTACTTATACATTCATCTTTTTTACAGTAATTCCTAAGAAGGATCTTTGATTATTGATTTGCAACAAATTGACTACTAACTCTACTATAAGCTACTACAAATTTATAATTAAAACATCTTTCTTGGAAGTTACTTCTGAAAAGGTGAATGTATAGGCAATTGTTTCCGTCTTTTATCTTTTTCTATGGTACCCCGGGGGTAGCCATTCAGAAGTCCTCTTTTGTTTGATCTTTAACGGGTGAACCAACGTCTCAACGAGCTCAATAATTATGGCTGTATCGTACCTGCAGTCAAGGTCTCTTCCGTCATTAAGCCGTGAAATAAAGGGCATGTTAGTAATATGGTCGCTGTTTCCTAGTTGTGTCTGCTGAAGACGCTTACGTAGGACAAAAATTTGTGAACTCGTCTCTCTCTCTCTCTCTCTCTCTCTCAATTTCCATTGTAATTATCCATATTGCGTGGTTGAGAACGAAGCCATGTCTGTATTTTGAAAACTCTTCCACGCATATAATTCAAGCTGGGTATCTTTCGTTGTTGCAGTTTCTTTGAATGGGCACCGTCGTTTATTATGCAAGCTTGTCGTCTCCTCCCAGTCTAAGACTTCCCACTCTTACAATTGTGAGTTCATCTCAGCTAAGTCTATCACGGCGACAAGTGTTGGAGCAAGTGGATAAGGAGCTTGCTAAGGGTGATGAGAGGGCAGCACTGTCTCTCGTTAAGGATTTGCAGGGCAAGCCTGGAGGCCTTCGATGTTTCGGCGCTGCTCGGCAGGTTCGTGTGATTGGTTTTTAACTGTCCCAGTTGTAACCAGAAGCATTTTATCTGTTCCTCATATGTTTTTTTAATTTTGGTTGGTGTTAGTTAGGAATTCTGCTCTTGTGAATTGATTTGTCCCGACTTCCTATTCTTAAACTGACTGAAATTCATGAGTTAATGATAATTCTCTTGTATCGAAACGAAAGGAAAAAGTGATGGTTGTGTCAGTCAATTTGAGGAGTAAAGATGGGCATGTCAAAATGATTAGTATTGGTCTCTTGGTTCTTGAGAGCCAGTGAGATTCAGTGTGTCTACTGAATTATGCTTGCTGAATTGTGTTTTGGGAAGCTCACATACATTGGTGAATCGAGATTCGGGGCTGACCCACTTGGATATTGAGAAGGATCTAAAATTTTGATTAGGATTGTTGGTTGGGATATGCAAAATCCTAGATATGGCCTGTTGATGAATGGCTCCCTGGGTATAAATTTTGGAAAAGAAATGGTCATTTATAATTCGCTGCATTCTCTAAATAAGAATTTTGGGCAATTTAGTTATATAAAATGGGATAAGATAATGTTGAATGTGTTTATTTTGCCCAATTATGTCTTGGCTTTCCATGTTTTTTTGGCTAGGTTGGTGGATTTCATCATGCTCATAACCTGTTTGTCTGAAGTGCATATGAATTGCTTTTTTTTTCCCCTATAAATTAATTTTATAGGTACCACAGAGACTCTACAGCTTGGATGAACTAAAACTGAATGGAATAGAAACTGCATCTCTTCTATCGCCAACAGACACAACACTTGGTTCTATAGAAAGAAATCTGCAGCTTGCTGCTGGCTTAGGAGGGCTTGCTGCATGGAGAGTGTCTGGGTTTGGCCCACAACAAGCCCTATATTTATCTCTGGGGTTGTTGTTTCTATGGACTCTGGATTTGGTAATTATAAGTTCTTGCTGACGCTTTGTATTCTACATTCATATTATGTTATTGTTGGAAAAGGTTAAGATATATGAATTGTCTCCATTACATTGTTAAAATTCTGATATGGTTGCATTGAAATTTTGTAGTTGTTTTTTTTTGCTTTGTACATGACTTGTCCCTAATTGTGTTTATGTGGGTTTTTCATTTTTCCCTTTATTAAAGAAATACCTTTCAGAACTTCTTGGAAACTACACTCCCCCACCCCCAAGCGCTCTCTCTCCCTCACAACCTTCCCTTATGAATATGATTTATTCAAGAAAATTATTGACATTTCGGAATTCCTCTTGAGCTAGGTTTGAGTTGTCTTCATCTCCTGGAAATGGAGCACTTGTAATTGGCTTTGATTTGAAATCAATGAAGCACAAATTTTATTAGAGTTGCTGAATCTGATACCTATGTCTTGAGGAATGGAGAGTATTTTTCATTGATTTATGTCATATGGTGGGTGGAAAGAGTTTCCATTTTCCCTTGCGTTGGTTGTTGGTTCACAAATGTCTATCCCATAAATTCCGAAGTACATATACAATTAGATAGTTTAACAGACAACTTAATTGATAACTGACTTGTTGAACAATGTTCCACTGAATATGATTACCGTTTTATGGCCTTGATTGTATTGTTTGGATATCAATATAGATGCTGACATAGTTTCTATTAATAAAGGTTTTTTTTTTTTTTTTTGGTCGTTCTATTGATAAAGTTGATGATTTTTCATTTTTATTTCTATCTACTTGAAAAGAAAATATGGATGTTGTCCGTAGGCATGCACTATGCGGGGATAATAAGAAAATATCATTGTCCTCCTTAAGCATGCTATCTTTAGTTGGGTTTAAAAAATGCTCATATATGCCACCATTCTACGTGCATTTTATAGTCAGTGGTAACCTCTGGTCAAATCTAATAATTTTGCACCATGTTGTATACAACTATCATGCTTATGCCCATAAGCTTCAAATCTCCTCAAATGCACAAGTATGAATATCTATGTTTTTCAGGCTGTTCAGATATCACATGGGAGCAAATAAAAAAAAATGTCACCACATGAAAATGAACAGTTTCAATTTGATTTCCATAACGCTTGCACTCAAGAGTTCATGTAAAATACAGAAATACTTTGTTATTAGAAAGCCGAGGTGATAACAAAAATTTAGAAACGAGGACATTTATTTAAAGGTAAGTGTAAAAAAGAAATCCACATAGACTGAATTAATGTTATGAAAAAGTAAAAAGAGTATTTACAATCACGGATTTGAAAAAGAAATGAAATAATATCATTTTTATGTAGTTTACAACACTCTATTATTGATGCACTTTTACCAACAGAATTTCAGATAAATAAGGAAAAAACTTATGTACCATTCAACAACTCTCCTTAGAGCTATGTAAGTTTTTCCCATTTTAAATAAGTTTTAACCCTTTTTGTTTGAATAGCTGGCCAACTCAAATCTTGATTAATTATTGATAGTGGATTGAAATTACTGACATCTGCGAATTGTTTAGTATCTTATCAAATTGGTTGTTCATAGATCTCTTTTAATGGAGGAGTTGGTAGCTTGGTTGTTGACACAATTGGGCACACCTTTAGCCAAAAGTACCATAATAGAGTGATTCAAGTAAGATGTCTCTCTATACTTTTTTCTCTTTTTATTTTTTGGCATCCTGCTATGTATTATTCCATAAACACTGCAGAAATTATTTTACATGAACACATAGATGACACTGATGCTGCCTTTTTTTTCTTTATATATGTATATGTTATCCCAAGAATACAACCCTAGAGGGGTTGAATAGGGTTTATAGCTAATTAAAAATTATGATTACAATCTAAAATTCAGATTATTGCAACTATGAGAAATATCAATAATAAGCAATAAAGAGAATGAGTAAGAGAATGCAAACATAAGATTTAACGAGGTTCAGCCTTCTCGCCTACGTCATTGCTTCAAGAGCTCACTTGAGGATTCACCAATCCACTATTACTCTCTTTCAAGGTGGAGCAGCAAACCTTTACAAATCAAGTGTCTTCAACTAACGCTTGCTCAACAACACTTCTTCAAGTGCCAAACTTGGGGTTATCACCAACCCTTGATTATAAGATTGTAGAGATGAGATTATGTACAAGGAAACTCTCTTCAAGAGTGAATAATACAGAATTTAATAGCTCAGCTCATTTCTAATTGATCGCTCAATGAATTCTCTTTTATGAATCTAGGGCTAGAAGATTGATAACATTGAATGCTCTTGTATTGGTAATCATAAATGCATTTGAATCATTGTTTATATAGGCAATATGAGTATGACTGTTTGGGGTAATAAATGCTAAGAAAGAGCCGTTTGGTGACATTAAATGCCCCAACAACCTTTCAAAAACTAGCCGTTGGAGATCTGATTTCGCAAAATCAGTCGACTGAATTGAGAATTCAGTGGATTGATTTAGGCAGAATCAGAAGACAAAATAGGGGACCTCTACTGATCAAATGAGTCGACTGAAATGGAGAATGAGTTGATTGAAATGGGCAAAAATGAACTATAGTGATTTTAACACAAGTTTTAATCAATCAAGTTCATTTGTATCAACTTAGGTCTTATCCAAGTGATGAAATTTATTTACCCAAGGGTCCTAAGGTCCATCTAGGTTAATGGAGCGATTATATGAGCAATCAAGTACATTGATAACCTAAAATCTCACTCATAGCTATCTAAGAATCTTCATTGATGTTGTTAGCTTGGTCTTGAGTGTTTGTAGGTCTACACGTGCTTTCTATGCTCATATGGTGTTATGCTTGATTGTCCTTGACGTCTTGATCATGTGCTTGATGTGCCATGTCATGGATATGTCTTTGAGCTTTGTTTGGATCCATATGCTTGTTTACCTAGCTTTGATAATCATTCGAATTATTAGTGCAAACATCGATCCTTTGTTATTATCAAAATCTCGGATATGCCCTTGGTCAAATATCCTTAGGGCCAACAGTATATATATAAATGTTATGCGTTTAAAGATGCATATTTTTATTAGTGTTCATAGAGGTACAGTTGTTTTTGATTCTACTTGTGTTTTCTTAACCATTTGGTACAAGTCTGAACATTAGTCACATTTTAATGAGAATGGTTTCTCTCATCATGAAGTAACCATTGGGTACAATTTTTATGCAGCATGAAGCTGGCCACTTCTTGATTGCCTACTTGCTGGGTATTCTTCCCAAGGGGTATACAATATCAAGTTTTGATGCTTTGAACAAGGAAGGCTCTCTCAATGTTCAAGCAGGGACTGCTTTTGTGGATTTTGAGTTTCTTGAAGAAGTATGTTCTTTTGTTCAGTCTGTATTTTCTATAGATGCTTTGTCGATGTTCAACTCTTTGCAATTATTATTATTTTTTAATGGTGGTGGTGGTCACAGTATACTCACTCCTAGATATCATATAGGCTAGTGCCCTACCCTACCATACCTGGTATTACTGGCAGATGATGGCATGTTGCCTTTCCTGCTTTGAAACTGGTACCTATTGCAAGACGTGTTTTGGGTCTTTGTCATAACTGAAGCTATAACTATTTTCATGGAGGCGATATTACTATGCCTTCCAAACCAAGCAAGGCCTAGAGGCTAAAAATTTGGCTGAAGGCTAGCATGATTGGTTGATTTGTGATGAAGAAATGAAAATCAAAAGAAATACAGTTTAGGCACTTGGAGCTAATATGGTGAAATTAAATAATTGATTCGACCAGCTTCACTCTGTTGACTTAATGCATAGGACGACTTCTTTTGATGCTTAGATCTAGTAAATCATGGCTAGAAACTAGTCCCTTTACCTTTGAAATGGAATAAAACTATAAGCTGTTCCGGTTTTGTAGCTGCTTTCCTCTTTGTCCAATTGTTACCATGACTTTATAAAATTAACATGAGATAAGGGTGAATGATAAAATGATGAATTAGTCCATGTTTTACAGCACACTGAGTGCAGGCAGATATCTTAAACTAGGAGGCTAGTCTGTAAAGGCAAAGCCATACTAATTGTTGCAATCAACACTCTAATAGCAATTACGGATGCAAACTTTTGTCTGATAATGGCTATACACTAAAAGTATATATTGATTAATGAACCAGAGATGTTCATGGTACTTTGTCTCCTGATTAATGGCTGTTCCCATGCCATGCAGGCTAATGCAGGCAAAGTATCGGCTACGGTATGTCATATTTTCACATTTTTGTATTGCTGTGTGCTTGCAAACTTTGTAAATTCCATGTTTCTCAAAAGATTATATCCCTGTTGAAAGTTAAAACAAAATTCTTATGGTGAGGATACTTTTCGTTAGATGTTGAACAGGTTCTCATGTATAGCGCTAGCAGGTGTCACAACTGAGTATCTTTTATATGGATACTCTGAAGGAGGCCTTGCTGATATCAACAAGGTTTATATGGTTCCTCTGCTTGGTTTGTTTATTAAAATTCCAGCCATGAAAGGGCTTTCATGTGAGAGGGGCTACCGTGCATGTAGTAAAATTGCTAACTGAAGTTTTTGATTCTAACAGTTGGATGCATTATTTAAAAGCTTGGGCTTCACACAGAAGAAAGCAGATTCTCAAGTCAGATGGGCTGTACTGAACACTGCCCTAATCTTGCGTCGCCATGAAGAAGCACGGGCAAAACTTGCCGACGCAATGTCCATGGGAAAATCTGTCGGCTTTTGCATTGACACTATAGAGGAAACCATAGATGAGGCAGACATCTAGTTGCAACTGGTTTATTAGTGATGCCCAAAATCCAATCCATCATAGAAGTAAAAACTTTGTTACTCTCAGACGAAGGCCATTGAACTTAATTCCAGAATTTCTTCAGGATTTCGCTCCAAATAATGTGAGAAATTTCAATTTGCCGTGGTGTAAATAATCATGTCTCCTGCAAAGGTTCTGAGTCTTCTGACCATGTAAAGATCAAACTACCCGTGTGTCAGGTTTCCAATTTTGATCTAATCGAGATGGAGTTCTATAGTTTTACTATTCTGAAATTGTATATAGTTCATGTTCCAATTGTTCTGCCACATTTCGTATTGTAAATTGACATTCTAGTTTCTGGAATGTATAAATGGTTCTATTTTAACCTTGTGTAGAAGCCAGAGGGGTAACCCAACAGAGAGTTCATTCACTTTTTTGATACAAATGCAGACTCCTATTGTTTGGTATTAAAAATGGTGGCCTAATTAGAAGCATTTTGGACTGAAGAATTTGGAATTTGTACAACAAAATGTTCTTTATTGGAACCCATAAACCTCACTTTAAAATAAGGTGGCAATTAACACTGTCAAATACATGATTCTGTGAGGTTAATTATTGATTCAATGAAGGTGTTTTTCTTCCAATCTCGGGAAGTTTTGTGGTTGAATGCAATTTTGTATCAAGAAACTAAATTTGATTTGGGTTTAGTTGTCCAAACTAGGCTGAATTATAAAGACACTTTCGCCTAATTGATCTAATGGTATGAGGTGAGTGCTAAGTGAATCTGTTAAGAGGGGCTGAGAGCTCAAAACTCTTCGTAGCCTTTAGGACATGGGGCGTAATTTGTGGTAGTCTAGAGATTCTTCTATGGTGTGCTGAAAAAATAAAAATAAATAAAAATAGAGTGTTGCCAAAAACTCACTGTAAATTTTATTAGCTCCAACTATTTTATAAAGTATTATATTGTTATTATTTTTAAAACCACTAATGTAGTTTGACACGAGTGGGGTGAGGTTCGGGGTTTGAATTTTATCATTATCCGATAAATAAAAAATAAAACCAAATTCATGAAGCACGTTAATGTACATTTAATAAAACAATAGACGCATATGAAAATACATATAAGATGAAGCAAAAAAAAAAAGAAAAAAAAAAAAGAAAATTTATTGAAAATAATGCACATATAATTTTTAATACATCTTTTGCTTTTCCTTTTTGGTTTTGTTTGTCTTCATGTTTTACTTTTTAAAAAAAAAAATTGTAATAAATTTCTCAAAATGACTAAGGCAAGAGAAAAAACGACACCGTTTTTACAATATTCCTACCTCTATAAAGATCGCTTCCGCATTTGTTTTCAGACTCTCTTCCACTTCCTTTCACTTTCACTCTTTCATTCATTCCACCTAGGGTTAGGGTTTTGGACTTTTGGCACTCTGCTCTCTAAGGTTTTCCATTTGGTTTAGGGTTGTTGGTTCATTAGCGAAGATAGCTTATCAGACGAAACAACTAAAATGGGGAAGTACAGAAGCAGAAGCAGGAGCTATAGCCCTCGCCGTAGCCGAACCCCTCCTCGACGACGTCGTTACGACGACCCTCGCGACCGCGACCGTGATAGCCGCTCCTACCGCGACCGCCGGTCCCCAGCTCCTTCTGGCTTGCTCGTTCGCAACATCTCTCTCGACGCAAGGTTCCTTGTTTCTCTCTTTGTCGTCTTCGTCTTTTTATTTATTTATTTATGCTTTTTATGTTTGGTTGCTCCGAGAATGTAGGAACTAGGATGGAAAAAGAAAGTGAACCTTTTGAGCTTCTGTTTGGTTGCTGAGAAATGGTAGGATTGTCGAAAATGAGAAGATTGTAAACTCGAAATTTTGAGTCGTGCCCTTTTGTTGGTTGCTAAAAATGATGGGATAAAAGAAGGAATTTGATAATTTTGAGTCCTTGCGTCTGTTTGGCTACAGAGGAAATGTAAGAAAAGAGTAGAAAAGTGTAATTTTGGAGTCTAAGTCTTTGTTTGACTGCTAAGAATAGGTAAGAAAAGATGGTAAGTTAAAGTTTGGAGTCTTAGAAGAAATTGTAAGTTTTGTCTTAGCCTTTGTCGGGTTGCTGAGAATAGGTAAGAAAAGATTGTGGCTTGAATTTTGGGGGTCTTAACCTTTTGTTGTTTGCTATGGAGAGGTGGGGAAATAAAATAAATTGCAATGTCGAGTCTTGCCCACTGTTTAGTTGCTAAGAAATTTAGGAAAATATGATAGGTTGACGTTTTGAGTCTTAACCTCTGTCTGGTTGCTGAGGAAAGGTTGGAAAGGAAATGAAATTGAAAATTTGAGTTTGTAGTCTATGGATGCTTAGGAAAGATACAAATAGGGGAGAAATCAAAATTTTGCGTCTCTTATCTGTTTGGTTGACGATAAAAGGTAGGAAGATATGAGAAGTTAACAACATTTTGTGTTGTATCCTCTTTTTGTCGCTGGGAAAGGGTAGGAAAAGAATGGAGATTGAAGTTTTGTGTCTTGCTCTCTGCCTGCTTGCTGAGGAAAGGCAGGAAAAGATTAGAAATTGAAGTTATGTGTCTTATACTCTGTTGGTGGCTGAGGAAAGGTAGGGGAAAAACATAGATTGAAATTCTGAGTCTTGCCCTCTGCTTTGGTTGCTGAATGCTAAGATATGGTAGGAATAAAGATGATATTATATTCAGACCAAAAAAAGAAAGATGAAATTATATGGTGAGTTTTGTTTTCTGTTTGGTTGCTGGTAAGAAGTAGGAAAGGAAAGGAGTCTTAATTCTTGCTTCTGAGATCTCTTTTATTATTTGGGTATTGGGATCCAATAAGAATAAAAGCTCCACTCAATTTAACTTGATATGACTATAATGAAACATAAGGGTTCAACTGTTCAAGATTCGTTTCCTCAGCAGCCATATGGTCTGGTCTTCGTGTTGGTTGCATTCACAATTAGCTTATGTATTTATGTACGTGATATATAATATATAAATTTAAATATATAATTTAGTATTGCAAGTCTTTGGGTTTATCAGTCTATGGCTTTATGCCATATTCTTTTGTTTGTGCTTAGATTTGATAAGAGTGTTTTATCTTCTTTAGTGTTAAATGTTTTGTTTTTTTACTGGGTAAGAATAGAAAATTAAAGGATATAAAGTTTCAGCTATACATTTTCATATACCGACAATACAAAAGTTTCCATTCAAGTGTCCCTTAGAGAATTAATTGGCTTAGTTGTGGTGAGTTTTTTTTTCCTTCAAAAATCAAAACCATAGCACATGTATGTACATATTGTTTTTCTCGTGTCTATTTGCAGAGCGTTAATTTTATCCATTTTGATTGCTTCCTGTGGTTACCATTTTGTTTAAAATGATCCGGGTTTAGATTTACGAGGAGTAAAAGGTGGTTACACACCTCCTGTTGAAGCAAATTAACAAATTGTTAGGTTATAAAGAGGAATTGACTTGTTGAGATGCTTCAAGTGTTCAATATGGTCTATTCATTGGGTGTTCTTTGATTGTTTTTTTTTTTCCTCCAGTCTTGAAGGCACTGTTTGGATGTCGCATGGAAACTGAATTGCTTTATTGTGTTCAATATGATGCTATGCAGGCCAGATGATCTTAGGATCCCATTTGAACGTTTTGGTCCAGTGAAGGATGTGTATCTTCCCAAGAATTTCTACACTGGGTATGATTTCTTATGGTGTTATCTGTGTGGACTTGCTAATGACGATCTTATTAGTTAGTTGGTTGCCTTGGTGATAGTGAACTGATGCTTCTTCTGGTTGTAATTTTGGGCTTTGTGAAATGTTAAGTAGATGGCTTCAAACAAAGCAGATATCTAGGATTGAAATTTCAGTTGGTTGTTAATCTCTATTGGATCTATGGTTGCTAAATACACATTGCCTGATCCTAATTAACTATTTAATGTACGTGATGCTTCATTGATATTTTGTGTTTGTTGCATGGCAGCAAAACTTCCCAAATTTTGCTTTCGAAATTTCCAAGAAAACAAGGGTTCAAACTTCAGAGTTGTTTTCCTAATTGTAAATCAAACGATGCCAACAATTTACTTTCTTTTCTTAACTCAATTTTTTATTTAATTATGATTTTCTAAGCAATGTTGTGATTTTGCTTTGTGAGGACATGATATTATGCAACTGTTGTTTTAAGTCGTGTGAAACTTTCGATGAAGTCACTTCACTCACCCTTTCAGTGATGAATGAGATTAATCTTCATTTGGTGTGTGCTGAAGTATCTTGTTTTGACAATAGCTCATCTTCATCATTTCCTATGCCTTACCTTGATCATTGTTAGGAGTCTATGTCTTTGGTTGTGCAGACAATCTAGTTTTCATTATTTGTATGATGTTTGGAATTTGTACATTCTGTGTGATTTACACTTTAGTTGATGTTGAAGGGCTTTGCAATAGCTAACTGGTGTTTGATTATTGTAGGGAACCACGTGGCTTTGGATTTGTGAAATTCCGTAATGGTGAAGATGCAGCTGAAGCTAAGCGTCATTTGAATCATACAGTTATTGGTGGGCGTGAAATAGCCATTGTTTTTGCTGAAGAGAACAGGAAAACTCCTCAAGAAATGCGTATGAGTGCACGTGTTAGGTGTGGTTACTTTTCTAATATTCTACATTTGGTAATATCACTTTTATTCTTTCAGCTGTTACTTGTTGATTTCCTGCATGCAGTAGCCGATATGGAGGAAGCTCTAGAAGACGAAGTCCAGCTAGGTCCCCAAGATGCCGATATAGATGTCAGTTTCACCTTAACTTTATTTATGGCTTGTGCATTCACTTGAAAATTGAAAATTGTAGTAATGTATTCTGGAACATGAATTTGAATTTGAATTTGTTGCATATTGTGAAATTATCCTATATTGATGTTATTTTACTTGTTTCTCACTAATTCTTTATGTGATTTTTCCTACAACAGCTTATTCACGATCTCCATCACCGGTCAGGCTTGATTCAAGGTCTGAGTTCTTTGCTTAATTTTTGATATTTGTTATCATGTCTTATTTGTTTTATATACTGTTTACATTTAATGGGTTGTATGCTGTTGTTTATACTAGCATCATATGGAATTTTTCTTTGAGAAAAATGTATTATTTTATCAAATTATTTTTTATCACCCCCCGGTGGGGCAGTAAGAAAAAGAAGAAAGTAGAAATTGTTCAATGATCTGCATACTGAGATTTTGACAATGGCCTCTATTTGTGTTGTGTAATACCATAGGCCTAGGGAATTTAGCCCTTTCAGTTAAAAAATATTCTTTTGATCGTGGTGGAAAAAATTGGTAGGACCCCGTTACTGGTTTTAAATTATTGAATAATACCTATGATTAATTTGCATTATTTCGTGCTTGATTTTTTAACATTTTTTTCCGGGCTTTACTTAGTTATGTGCCAAAATATTTTTGTATTGATTGGATGAGATGTTTCAAATAACCTGCACCTGAACCCAGTTTCTGTGGAGCATATCAACATAAACATGTATTTAGTTCTTCTGTTGTACTATCAGATAGATGATTTATCTATAATTTGGTTTACATGTGTTATGCAAGTGTGTTGTCAAAAATTTGTGTAAAGGCATCATGTTTGTATTAAACAGGGAAGTTCCTGTTAACTTGTTTCCCATGTTTTTGTGTAATTCATGCTAAAATACATGTTAATTGCTGTTTTTGTGATATGTAATCGATATGTGTTATCTTTGATATGGGCACTAATTGGATAGTGTCTTTACTTGTTAGTGTATACTTGCTTATTACAGAAAATACGCTGGAATAACCAATGTGTCGTTACAGAAGTGTGCAAAAGCTTCTGAATTTTAATTTTACTTTAGCTTATTTCTTATAGTTATTTTTTCTTGTTAATTGGTGATATGATGATATGTTTTGGAATTTCAGCTTATATTTCTACTCCCAGATGACCAGGTTTTCATATTCATAGTTAATACAGAGCAATGTTACATCGTATGAACCCCAAGGGGTAGCTTAGTTGGCAAGGGTCTACGCCTCAGGAAGCGGAGGTCCTGAGTTCGATGCTTGCTAAACCCATTGGGGCTACCCACACAATGTTTCATGGTTCTCATGGGTTTTGGACTTACCCGGTCCACATGGGTTGTGGAGTCTTATATGAGGTCGGGGTTTGCCCGAAGGGTTTCCTCGTTATAAAAAAAAACAAAAAAAAAAGAGTTACATTGCATGAAATATTTTTGTTGCTTGTTATAGACCAATTTTTTATTTATTATTTTTATCGGTGATTTTCCACCTCTGAAACATTAAACATTGGTAATAGCGTCAAGTTGGAACATGGAAGTGGTTTCAAATTAATTGTAGAACTTTTATCAGGCTATATTCTTTGTTTATTTTGTTTTTTGTTCTAATTCCTCCATTTTTTTCCCTGGTTGCTATTGCCTCTTGTAGGCATGTTCTTTTTCTTTTGGGTACTTGGCTGAGACTACAAGTTTCTTGTGTCTAGATTGTGATGGGACAAGCATAAAAAAAGGAACTTTTAATTGACGAGTTCCAATGCACACAATTCTTTAATATGTACTTACTCTCTTGGGAAAGATGCGCATGTTGTTCGGATACCAGGGAATAACATATGGTGATTTTTTTTATGCAGATAATTAAAGTGAAAAGAGATTTAACGATAAAGTGATTGACTTCTTATCTTTCAAAGCCTCACTCCAAAAGTATCATTACTGATCTCATCTTCGTCAACTGTAACCCACAAACTGCTTGGGCTTTCCAATTTTTTGGCCTTTGGTTTGTAAAGCTCACCCCTACTAATTCGAACTATCATAACCAGCTATCATGGTTTGTGAAAGTGATTACAATCCTTAAAGATTTATTTTTCTTACATTGTTGTACATAAATTTTGATATCTTGCTTTGCATACCATCCAGTTAAGAAAGAATCTAAAGATATAGTTGCCAAAAGAAAGAATTTCGTGGTCACCAGAGAATGGAAGTTTATCAAAGTTCTTATTGCTAGAGGTAGAAAGGTCTCCTTGATTGGATTTCCCATTCTCATCAGTCAACACCAAATAAAAGATATGTTCGGAACTTAAAGAGATGAGGCAAAGAAAGCTTTGCAGTTTTCAGATGCTGACCAACCAGTACACCATTGTAAAGCATAATTCGAACTGTGTTGGGACCAAAAGTTACATATTTTTGTTCAGAAAAAACTGTGAGACAGTGCAGGTAAAGGTCATGTTTCCAGCATTAGTTCTGGATGAGGATTTATGCTGAATTTTTCCCACAAAGAAATGAAAAACAGATTTTTATCTATTCTCTTATCCAGTCTGCTTGATTTGTATCAATCTATTATAGAATTTTTAATTAAATCTCATGAGAATTAAAAATGGAGTAGGCTTTGAAATATGATCCGACGTTGCAAACCTCTTTATCTACCCATTCTTTCCTGTTCACTAAGTTGTGGTTGTAATGGAAAATGCAGAGACAGAGATCGTGGAGCAAGGGATTACTATTCACGGTCACATTCTAGGTCCATTTCACGATCTGTATCTCCACGTGATGATAGGACATACAGGTCTAACCCCAGGTCGATAAATCCAGGGCAGGATGACCGGAGTTCCCGTGACAAGAGGGACCATGGGTCAAATCCGAGGTCACAAAGTCTGAGGGAGAGTGACCAAAGTCCTCGCGACAGGAGGGATTATGGGTCAGACCGGAGGTCACCAAGTCCAAGGGAGGATGATAGGAGTTGGTCTCGGTCTCTGTCTCTGTCTCATTCTCCTTCCCGTTCCCGTTCCCATTCCTACAGGTACTAGCTTTATTTTATGCATTTAATGGAAGGACAAATTATAATAGCTAGTTATGGTGATTTTATTTATTTATTCATTGCAACATGGTGCTTTTGTCCACTTGATAGTTATTTAATGATTTTCTGCTATTGTTTCTGGCTAAATCTTCTTTTTTGGGTGCTTTTGAAGTTGATTTAGCAGCTTGTATGATTATGGCTTGGTAATATACTTTGGGGGCTGTTTTTGTGACTGCAACATATATAGTTGGCTGATAAGTATAACTAGGGATGGCAATAGGCTGGGTTGGGCTGAGTATTTACAGTAACAAACTAACAATGCATCCTTATCCTAAATTGGTTCATTAATTTTTGATATATGATGAATTTAAATCATGAAATTAATGTCAAAGTGTATAGTTGACAGATATTGATAATATTAATATTTATTCGTTTTTTAACAAAAAACCTAGCATAATGGCTGGCTAGGTTAGGGAGGATCAACATGAACCTGATGGGTTTACAATTGGATTGAGGAAGTGTCATCCAAATCCAATCTGTTTATCAAATTGAGTCAGAATTCTACCAAACCCTTATAGATATCGGGCTGATTGACAGGCAAGTTAATATTTGTTGCCCTTAGTGGTTATAGGTTACAATCTTGGTTTAGATCCATGTTTTAATAGGGAAAAGCATGAGTCTGGGCACAGGGACCTCTTTATATGCTTGGAATAATAAGACATAAGGTTGCGAGATTTACAAGTTTGTATATTAAACATTATGTTGATCCTTTTATTGATCTCGTTGCCCTTCTGGGCTAGTTGTATCTTGCTGCGTCTTTTTATTGGAGATATTTGGATCAAACTGGCGATATCCTCTTGGCATAATTTTGGTAGGAAGAGAAAGAGAGAGGGGGGAAGAAGAGGGGGTGGGGTTGTTTTAAATCCATCTACTATTTATTACATTGGACCCTATGTTTCAACAAATAGTTGCAAATTTCATTGGACATCAATGGTTCCTAATGCCCCAAAGATCTATCTAAGAGATACTTATTATGTCTACACAGTTTAAGCACAATGGATGGTGTGTCAGTCTGAACAGTGGATTGAAAGAAATGAGGAAAAAAAACTCTTTAAAAGTCTGTAAATTTTGTTGGTCAGAGCCTACTTTGTTCAAGATATGAAAGCATGCCTTTTACACAGATTAGCCTCTGTCTACTAAATAGCTGTGGTAACTGGGTGGGTTTGGAGATGGGTCAGGGTCTCAGGCTTACCCCAAACTCAAAGGGTTTTATTTTTTATTATTTAATTAACATCTGTTGCCTATGTACCTGAGTGTATAGTATCAAAAGATCACATTCTATTATGCATAAATTAATGGAATGAGGCCATGTACAACCGTAGTTAAAGTCAACTCAGATTTGGAATTCTTGACCTAACTCTGACCTTGAATTGGCCTTTGATTAAGTAAATTTTAAATCTGCCCCAATAAGGGTGAGGCAGGATGGGTGATCGGATTACCCAGCCCAGCAGTATTGCTTGCCTGAAGGCATATGGCATATGTTTCATGGGCCAGACTTGAAATGATGTGCCACATGTGCAATTCATATTGCATCACTTTTAGAAACAAACATGACATAATTTGATAAAAATAGGAATTACTCATCTGAACCAATTCTGTGTGTGTGTGTGTGTGCATGCGTGTGCATGCATATATGATAAAAATAGGAATCACTCATCTTTAGCAATTTGTTCTTTACAATTAATGGAGACTAAAAAATGCTCTACATTGAGCTCTTGAGCCACTTCTTCACACTACTGCGTAATGATCAGATCGTAGACATTGAGGTTCAAACTAAGTATAATAGTCTCTACATGAGTTCTTGACCTATTTGAGTTTTTTGTTGTTGTTAGACATCAAATCAAATGATGAATTGTTCATTGATTTAGTGACTTATATATTTATTTTTTAATGTGCAGTTCTCGCTAGTAGGGTGCTCGTGTTGTTTGGTCGAAAGGTTGTCTTTGAACCACAATCGAGGAATGAGGTGGCATTTTATGACTTAGAAAGTAGGACAGGATTTTTAGTTGTATTATATGGGGAATGACTGGTTGTTTAGCGTAATCTCCTTTTTTTATTTTAGTGGGTATATCTTTTATGCTTAAAACTTAAGACAAAGGTGTTTAGCGTTTACTAGAATTCTGGTTTGTGCTACTTCTAGTTCCTGGCTGTACCTCCAACTTGATGAAATTTCCTAGTATTCAACATCTGTGTATGCTTTATTCGTTGAGGAAGATTAAGAGGTAGCTTTATTGTGAATTATGCTGGCTGGGATATCCACTTATCTTTGGAATCATTTTATATAAATTTTAATTTTTCAATTAACCGTTATTATTATTATTCTCTGCAGCTGCTGCTGCTATTTTTGTTACTACCCTAAACCACAACCACTACTTTTTGGGAAAAGGGTGTGGGGAAAGAGCATTGCTTCACTCATGTTTGTTTTCTCTAATAATTGCATTTGTGTCATTTTTGCAAGCCTGGGTCTGTGTAATGTAATAAGCTCTTGAAGTGCTGCAGCGATGGTCAGAGTTTATCAGGTGGGAGCATAGAATCAGTCATTTCCCTAGGGTTTATGATTTTGATAATTGTTGAAGGCGGTGGCTTGTTAAGAACAGAACGCATACCAATTCTGTTTGAAGTTGATGGTTTCTCAGGGAAGCCTTTCAGTTTAGACTTATATGGACTTTTTAGCAGAAAAATAGGTAAGAACTAAATTCTCTACGCCAATTTTCTGTACCAACTTACCTGGTTGATGATGTGGCTTTGAATGATACAATTTCATTTGCCATGTGAGTTGGTATAGATAGTTGCAGGAAGTAGCATTGTAGAAATTGGTAATGAGAATACTTTGAAAAACATGGGAACGGATTTTGTTTGAGGTTCCTAGTGGATTAGTTTTAATTTTTTGTTCAAAATTGTTTGTCCATTGTGAATAGTTGTTTTTCAAAATAAAATTTTTCATTGGCTTATCTCAATTGTCATGTCTCCGTAAACAAAATTTGGAAGAATGAGTTGGATTGTATATTTGTATGGCACTATTCTTAGGTTAACTATTAGCTCCGAGTCTCTGCTGAGTGGCCCTCTCTTGTGCATGATGAAAGTTTAAATTTTCCTTCATTTTTATGAGAGCTTGAACAATAATAGATGGGTTTAAATCCAGTTATCCTTAGCATGTGTTTAGTGTAAATTGACATGTATATTATATTGTCGAGGAAATGAAGAACTTGTAATTTGTTTACAGTCTCTAGTTGAGTCCACAGCGTAACCCTTCCACTGCCAAGGTGTGATTTAACTACTTACGGCAATAATCATGAACCCTACAAAAGGTGAATTCACAATGAGAGAGGAGTATGGTGAAAAAGATCCCAACACATGAGATTTTTCAGTGTTCATCTATTATGTGGATGGATCATAGATGACATAAATGTGCAAACTAGAAAGAATATTTTCACCTGTAGGCTTGTAACCACGCTGACAATGTTAATTCATATTTCCAACCTAGTCTTGAAGCGTCTTCACCACTGGTATAGGTTTTAGAGAAAACCTACTGTGAGGGGGTGTCTCATAGATTTCTTGGCAAGCTCTCTCTACCTTAAGACAGTTCGTGGTACCGTTGGGTTGGATGGATAATTCTTCCAATATGTCTCGTATGCAAAAAAAATTTCACAAAATGTCTTGGTTTGATTATGTGCACTAATCAAAATTTGGTGCTCTCTCTCTCCATTTCAACAATGTTGATCAGAATTATTCATTAAATTTGATTGTGAATTCATGTTGACGTATTGTTGGAAGAATCTTTCTTCTTCTTTCTTTCTTTCGTTTTCTTTTTCTCTTTTTTTTTTTTTTTTTTTTTTTTTTTTTTTTCTATACACACACGTAACACATAAACGAGGAAGCCTACATATGTGACATGGACCAAAGGAGGACCTAAGAGTCCATAAGGTTAACCCACATTCAACCTCCAAAAGGACCTAATTTTTGGGAAAAGTGAAATCTTATACACTTCTAAGGCTAACCTTGAGTAATTGATGTGAGACTTTACACTTCCAAACATTTATTTTTTGTTATTCGCGTAGATATATTTTTGGCTCAATATATATCAAAGACTTGATATTATAAATACGATAAACATAGTACTTGTCTTAAATTACTAAATGGGTATTATTCTCATAGGATAGTCCTGCACGTCTATTTGGTTGACGGGAAAAGGAAAGGAAACGAATAAGAAATAAATTTTCCTACACTTTTCATGCATTTGGTTAGTAAGAATCTTTTGAAAAATAAAAATAACTGTCAACTAATTCTTTCCTGTACGAAAAACTCTCACATAACACATTTTGTATTTTTAATAAGAAAAAGTATTGACATTTTATATCTTTTTACAATTTTTTTGCAAACCAAACACATGTGGGTAAATCATTTTCCAACATTTTTATTTTCTTGTGCTTTCATTTTTCTTTACTTTCCTACGTTTCACTTTCTCACGTATGTTTGTGTTGACCAAATAGAGCCAAGAAAGCATTTACATGCTCACTCTTGATAATCTAATACCATGAATGTTCACATGACAACTACTAAAATAATTGAAAATGGAAGACATGTAAGACATGCCGTGGTGCAAGTAAAAGAATTACTACTAAGGTAATTGAAAATGTGGAAAGACACATTTTTTACACAAACCAAATAAAGGAAAAAATCTTCTACAAAGAGACATTTTTTCTTCTTGTAAAGTAGGGTTGCAAATGAGTTAACAACTCGTAAAAAACTTATTATGGGTTAGGCTCGAGCTTGGTCGATTAGTAAATAAACCAAACTTAAACCTAAAGTTTAGGCTTGTTTTGGTAAATAAACTAAAATTTGACTTGTTTAAGCTAATGAATAAGCTCGATTTAATAATAAACAAACAAATATTTTAACGAATCAAATTTTATTACTCCGAAACTCGATTTGACTCAACTCAACTCAACTCGTTTGCAGTGCTGCTGTTGCAATGTTGCCTAAGCCAAAAAAAAAAAAAAAAAAAAAAAACAAAAAACGGAGAGCTTGAATCTGCGGTCAAGTCAACACCAAAGTGCCTCCGAAAGCCTAAAGCCCAGCGAACCAAATTGTCCTGTAATTCTGTTGACCCCCACCTTCTCTCCTCTCTCTACAGTGGTTTCTCTCTATCTGTCATGGCCGTACAGTGGATACTGGTCTGCCATGGCCTGGTGACTCTGTTGGTGGTGGTGTCATTTTTATGCGGCCAGTGGCCCATCTTTCAGGGTACTTTCATCGAACGCATCCACTACTTCATCACTTTCGGAGCCTACGATTATCTCCTGTACATACTTCAACCCACCTTCCCACCCCTCTCTCTCTCTCTCTCTCTCTCTCTCTCTCTATATATATATATATATATATATATATGCATATTTGTAAAGATATACACGATGGTATGCTCTAATTTTTTATTGTTACAGGCGATTTGTGGGGGTTGTCTTTGGCTCTAAGGGCACAAATGCGATTCTATCGGTCGAGTACTACTGCTGCGATCGACCAAACCCTCTCTTGCAGGTATCTCACAACACCAAATGATATATATACGTATATTTTGTATGTATACTGATCACTCTCTTTAGATAAGGAGAAAAAGATTTGGGTTTTGATGGTTAATTGTAGGTTGAGTAATTGTTGATGTTTGGGATTTAAATGCAATTTGAACCCATCATGACAAATATCAAGAGTTTGTTGTTTTATGGTCAAATTTTTTAATGGGGTCAATATATGACTCATGGAAATTGAATGATTTCATTGTGTTTTACATGGGATTTGAATTGGGTTTAGTGGATCTTTTGATAACATTTAGATCTGTCCTAATGTTTTTCTTTACGTGTGCTTAGAACAGGGCATTTTAGGATTTTGTGAAATGAACTCATTTCTAGTTTATTGAAGGAAAGGGAACCCTTAAGGAAAAATGAATGATTGCACTCAAATCTTTTACGTCTTGCCTATGAAGCTCAAAATAGGATCCAAAGATTGATGAAGGTTGGATATTTTTCAGCTAGACGAGTTAGGGAGAAAAATTCTGGAGAACTGGAAGAATGTTGAGGAATAGCACGCAAGATTCTTGCGTCTCTGCCTAAGATAAGATGGTTGAATATGCTCTGAAAGTTGATAAACTTTGAAATTATTGGACTTTGATAATGAAGAAACAAGGAGAAGCTACATAGGAAGATAGTAAATGAGGAGAAATGACATTTGCATATTTTATGCTCCATTATGTCCTCTGTCTGTCCCACTATGTTAGATGACATTTCCTTTTTTGGATGTCTCACAATGTTTTGTTCATTGTTAAATGTCAAAGCATTTTTTTAGAACTTTCCTGCAATATAATTTATTATAATAAAAATTACAATTAAAACACAAGTGATGTGTCAATGCATTAATTGCATTTAGAGGGTAATATTAGTAAGATAAAATCAAACAAGTGAGATGTCAATGCATTAATATCTCCTTATATGCATGTGTTTGTCAAAGTACTCTAACATTGGGGGATTTGGGGAGTACAATATTGAACAATACTATGGACTTTGCAGTTTGGCAATGCAGGGGAAGGATTGCCAAGAAAAGGATTTAGGTTTTTAGAGGATAATAGTGATGCTTGAAATATGCATCATTGTAGACCTTTTTTTATTTATTTTTTATTTTAAAAAAATTGTGAAAATCTTCGTACTGTGTCTACATTTGAAAGATTAAATTAGTGGATTGAATTGAAATAAATATATATATATATATATATATATATATATACACACACATACATACATATATATATATATAGGGGAGGGATCCGTTTACACCCGTTGTAAAACTTTTTACTCTTACACCCCTTAATAATTTTTTGTAGGATCGATATTTTTCAAAATCAACCGTTGGATTGGATACTGCTCTCATGGAGATCATGCATGCCAAATTTAAAATAAATCGGATATCGGGAAACGTTTGATCTATAAACTTACATTTATTTTTATTTTTTATTTTTATAAATAAAATTATAATTTGGGGCACTTTATGAATGACATACTTTCCGATATCCGATTTACTTGAAATTTGGCATGCATGATGTGTATGAATAGAGAACCTAATCCAATGGTTAGATTGACGAAATATTTTTCTCACAAAAAGATATTGAGAGGTGTAAGAGTAAAGAGTTTTACACCGGGTGTAAACGGATCCCTCCCCATATATATATATATATATATATTTTTTTTTCCTGAACAATTCCTTTGTTTTAGAGGTTGGTCTCATATTATAATCTGTTAATGCTGTTCTGTATTAGTATCAAGATGTCGTAATGTGATAAACTGCTAAGCATACTTGTCAGTTGTAGCTTGCAACCTATATTCCAGTGATCAACCAACTAACATATTTGAAGAAACCCATCTTCATAAACACATTCTACTGTAAAGCATTTTATTTTGAAATCTGTCAAACTAAAAAAATGGGCTTCAAAACATTCCATTTGGTGGAGCCTGGAGGGTATCATTAACTCTCATTTATTATGAAAAAACTTCGGACACTATCAAGATTGTAATCAAAAGTTGGGGAAGGCCCATAAACTGGAGTAATAAAAGAATGAAGTTGGTTTTTTGGGGGCTTTCAGTTGTGGTGAATTAGTGATGGTGGTGTCTTCATTCACACTCCATATTTTGGGGCCATAGTTTGGTTTTTGTTCTGAAGAAATGCCTGAATGATATTTGTGCACTTAAACAAGCTTTGGCACTTTTATCAAGGGCTTATATACAAATGGAGGTTGTTAGAGTAGTATAGAGTTATTTTGGTTCCTTTCTTATTGTAAGGGTTTTATTGTCTTTTTGCTACTCTTTTATATTGGTAGTACATAAGGGAGAGAGAGTGTTGCACCTCTCTGTCTGATTCTCTCTATCTTCTCTCTTTCTCTCTGCTTCTCCTTAAGCTTTCATCAAACCCTAACCCTAAACACTTATATTAGCAATCTAACTTGGTATCAAAGCATCCAATCCAATCCTACATGCACTAAGGAAGGGACCAAAATAACTCTATACTACTCTAACAGAGGTCAGATTTTACGATCCTCTGAAGACAGCCCATCTATTGGGGGGGTTAGGTGCAGGATGGGTGGGGTGAGATCTTGGGTCGTCTTTTTTTTTTTTTTTTTTTGGATGAAGTAAAAATTGTATTAGAGACAAAGGCGAAGCCCAAGTACATAAGTCATATACAAGTGCTAGCTGAAAGAGGGCTAGAGAGAAAGATCTTGGGTCATCTTGTAAGCCAAAGAACCAAAAGAGGAAATATAAAAAAAAGTTATGTTCCTGTTCCCCAGTCTGCTTATATATGATGTCACATCTTATCATCTAGTATTTAATTGGAAGTCTTTGTTTTGTCCTCCTAATACAATCCACATGAGGTTGCTTTTTCTTCTTCTTCTTCTTATATTTTATTTATTTATTTTGTTTGTTTGTTTGTTTAATTCGCATGGGGTCCATCCATCATTTAACATTTCCTTGTGATGCAGATAATATATATGGCAATAATTGGAGCAACTTATTACTTTATCGTGAAGTCATCCTTTATATATATTCCTGGGTATTATATAAGTGGAATTCATAGGTACCATACTAGGGAATGCACGTGCTTGCTCTATCAATTTTTATTAGGATTCCTTCAACATAATTCCTTTTTCCAGTTTCCTTAGTCATTATATATATACTCTTGCAGGTACACAAGCTTGTTGGCAGTTGGTGTGGGTGTCCTACTCTTTCTGTTGACTAGCTTTTCTGATCCAGGAACTGTGAAGGCTGAGAATGTTTCTCAATATCTTTCTGCTTATCCCTACGACAATATCATATATTCAGAGAAAGAATGTTCCACTTGCAGAATTCCAAAGTAAGTTTATAGCTTTGGAAGCAAGATTTCTCTTGAAAGTTTTCTGTTTGACTTACTCTCATGAGATTTTTTTTTCCTTCAGACCTGCTAGGTCCAAACACTGCAGCATATGTGATCGCTGTGTTGCTCGGTTTGACCATCATTGTGGATGGATGGTTTGCTTTGTCTTATACTATTCTTTTTTCCCCAAGTATAATTAATTTTTTTTAGTTGTTGTATGTTGTAAAATATTAGACTTTTCCTTTGTACGTAAGGTTTCTCATTATTGCAGAATAATTGCATAGGAGAGAGAAACACCAGATACTTCATGGCTTTTCTTCTATGGTGAGTTTTATGTGAAGTAGCTGCCTTTTATTTTATAACCAAGCAGAATATATTTTAATTGGATCCAGTAAGTGACCTATATTATGTAATGCATAAGCTACCCAAATAATCCATGTATAGGGCAGCATTGTTTTCTTGGAACACATGGTTCTGCTTGTTGTTAAATGCTATAATTGGATCAAACCCTCTTCATACTTGTACCAATTTAATGGACGGGAGTTCACCAAGGTTTCAACAATGAGCTTTGGGTTGAACTTGTGACTCTCTACTCTCCATAACTGGAAATGTTTTGTGCAATTTTTGGAAGAACCAATAAAAGGAAAATGTTATGGTGCTTTACAAGGTTTTGAATTTCATGTTACAGTATACTTTGGTCACGTTAAATTGCGTTACTGAAATTTCAAAACTGTCGTGTTGATCAAAGCAGCAAAGATCTAAACCCAATTAATGAAAGGGCAATGTCTGTGATGTTTCCACCTGAAAACTGAACTACATGGCCCATCCCAACTTTATTCAAGATTTACAGCATATATGCTGCATCTGTTTTGATACATGATTTGATTTTCCTAATTGTTCCTACCTGAAAACTGAACTACATGGCCCATCCCAACTTTATTCAAGATTTACAGCACATATGCTGCATCTGTTTTGATCCATGATTTGATTTTCCTAATTGTTCCTTTGTGCTTGTGCAGGCATTTTCTTCTTTGCGTATATGGAACAGTAGCCATTGGGTTGGTTCTTGCTGGTCGATTGAAAGAACTGAAAGTCATATATATTTTAACTGGTAAATATGATTTGTTTGAAACATCACTTGTTGAGTTGCTTATGAGCCGAAGTGTTTAGCATTTCTGTTTTTATTCCTGTTTGCAGTTTATTATGGCATTGAAAATTCATTTCGTAGTTTAGTGCCACATGTTGTTCAGGTGAGTACTTTCGTTCCTGAAGTCTGGTTTTGATCAATTTGAAATTTTATTTATTTAGTCCTTTGCGTGGATTATTGTTTATGTTTGGAAGCAACCTTGAGGAAGATATGACTTCTATTGGCCTTTAGTATGATTTTGAATTTCTTCTCCAGTGCCCTGCTCCTTTCTATTATTTTTTTCTTAAAGAATAGTTTCAAGAAGAATTTGGTATTTTTGATAGACGAGCTTGGGAATCCGGGTCAGTTGGGGATTTGGTATTTTGCGTGTTTTAATTATGGAAGCTTTAGAAAGATGGAAATTTTTTTTCTTCAATAATTGAATATGGTGGTAAACAACATTGTAATGCTTGTGGACAGTTGTTGCCAAGTGGAATAAGGCTCAACTAATATTTTCTCTCTCAGTGGCCCTCCTGTCTCCATCTTACTTTTGTTACTGCAGCATCTTATAGCTGTGGCTGATGTCCATCCATATGTTTATTGCTTCCAAGTCTCATTCTCATATATGATATTCTTCTTCCCCTCCCAATCTCTTCTTTGCTCTTTATTTGTAATCTGATATAGATTGATACAGACCACTTATATTGTTGTTTTGAGTCTTAGGGTTTGTTCATATGAAGGCATTATTTGGGGGTTAATTGATATTCTGTTTATATGTTTGTAAAACCTGAGTTTGGGTAACTGGGAGGATTGAGAAATCATGAGTATCATTAGAATGCCGAGTAGAAGCAGATTTAAAAGCTGCCATTGATGTACCCATATATTTATATTTGTTGGGGTTTTGATGAATCTGCTTGACACCATAAAAGGGGAAAAAATTAATATAAATGGAATGGACTGATTGTATGACCACCAATTTGATTTGGGCATAGGACAATTCCTCAGTTATTATTATGTTTTTGGGTGACTGTTATCATGAAGCTAGAAATAATTAGAGATTACACATGTCATATGTGTGAGATTTGGAGGCTAATATGTTTATTGCAGTTTTACCCATCCACTTTGTTATGTGCTATCTGTTTATTACAGTTTTACCCATCCACTTTGTTATGTGCTATCTGTTTATTGCTTAGATGAAGGGCTCCATTTTATGTCTATTTTGTTTTTGTGAGGCTGATCCATATTTATTGTATTAACCTATTTTCATGGTTTTCCATTGCGTGTTTCCATGTTCCTTTTTGCTTAATGGTTTCTGGGTGTGTAACAGTGGTTGTTGAGCTCCTATAATACTCAAATACTTCTGATGGTGTTTCTTGCCATAGTTTCTCTGCTACTGGCGGGTTTCTTTGGTTACCATGCCAACCTCTGTCTCACCAACACCACGACAAATGAGGTCTATTTCGTTTACCCTTAAGTTTACCGATTTTTTTTTTTTTTTTTTGCTAACACATATGCACACAACACACAATATGAGGAAGCCCACAGAACACGAATACAGCCAAAGGACCTGAATAATTTATGTTTTTTCCTTGGAAAAACTATTATAACGGTAGGATGTGGGGAACTTAAAGATACTGGTGGCTTTTAAGAGGAACAACTTTGGTAATACATTTCCTTTTTCTGAAAAAAAAAAAAGAGAGGCGGAAACGACTTCCACCCAACTTCTAAAGAAAAATCTCTGTCTATATGAACACAGAAAGTTACATAATTTGAAAAAGCTTTCGTATAAGATGATATTTTTTAATTGATATCATCTATACCTTAGAAATCATCAGCTTGATTTTACAAATAATTTACTCAAATCGAGGTAACTGAAACTGTAGTTTACTGTCCAGAATCGACTCTCATTGAGATAGATGCAGCCTCTGTGGAATTGGTTCTTTTCACCCAAGCTTTAAGCTACCTGGTTTTGTTTTGGGATTACCATTATTTTCACAAGGTTGCACTTGGCCTTATCCCTTGTAAATTTTGAATGAAAAGATAAAATATACATTTAAAAAAAAAATTATTTTAAAAGAAGCCAACTCTTAGTGTCAAAATAAGGTTTTGAGATAGAATCAAAATTTTAGGAAACCTGATTGTGAGATTGGTTTGGTTTAAAAATTCAAATCTTGAAATCAAATGAAAACTTTAAAAAGGGGGTGAGGGTGAAGAAGAGGAGGAGGAGAGACAATAAGTGTAGAGGAGAGGTATTAATATATTTTATTGTTGTAAAAAAAAGTGTAGACAAGAGGAGCTCCATAGTTGGCTTGCCAACAATAAAACCTAAAATGGGGAATTTAATTATCTTAGATCCTTGCTAATATTCAAAGAGGGACTATATCCCAGT
Organism: Liquidambar formosana; assembly: GCA_039720395.1. NCBI lineage: Eukaryota > Viridiplantae > Streptophyta > Magnoliopsida > Saxifragales > Altingiaceae > Liquidambar > Liquidambar formosana. Next base: position 49,749,818 of record CM077820.1, on the reverse strand, counting down.
TATTTAGTGTAGGAATGCCTACACTAATAATCTGCGGCATCAAATAACTGATTGGAACTTTGTATGAAAAAAAAATTATAGGTAACAATCAGTAAGGTATATCTTTCTTGTATAGAGGTCAGTTCTTGGGTTGGGTTGATTTGTCTGACCCATCAAACTGGAATGGAACCAAGTTTGGGCAGTTCTCCATGTTGTGGAACGGGGACTAAACTAGATCATCTCTAGAGCTGCACCCTTAGTAGAAACTTCAGTGACGGAGCGTATCTGCAGAGTTTAGTAGACTTTTGTTGCTAGTTCTTTTTTACTAGTCATTTGAAGTTCCATGCTTCCTTGCCTTTTGTAAATTTAAAATTTCTGGATTGTAATGATGATGTATACATCCGTCCAACACTTTTATACGATGGCAGATGTGCTCATTAATTAGTGGTTATATAAATCTATGGTGATGCAGCTGCAACTGCAACCATACTGCATTAGTTTCTGAACTGAATATGTGGTCATCTTGGTGAAAATACAGACCTTCAAGTGGCAAGAGTACATTAGCTGGCAGAGGAAACTAAATGAAGCGAAGGCGAGTGCTGCAGCCCTCAAAGCTAGTATCAGTGGACTGAGCCAAGAAGGAAAGCCGCCTCTGCAGAGCAAATGGAAAGCCTTCTTTCGAAGATCCCCTCTAGAAGATGTGGAGGCTGTCGTCAAGAACAACATTTATGATAGAGGATTTTTTCACAATGTTCACGAGATCATCTCTCCCCTCTCAACAAGATCTTCATTTCAGCGAACAAAATCAAAGTCTGGCTGAAAAATGTGCTTTAAATTGGGTCTTCATTCATATTTGGATGCGGTCTCTTTCAGATAGTTCAGTGGCTTGGTAATCCTGTTCTTTCATTTCAGATTTTCAGATGGTTAGCCAGAACTTCGAGGGGGAAAGATGGTGTAAAGTCAAAGAGCCTCATATCTCATCATTGGTATTACCTTGTTGCTATGGCCTGTTGCAGCCAATGGGTATCGGAGATTATGATTGAGATTTTCTGTTTATCTTTTGAACGCTCATCCCATCTCATTTTGCAAGAGTAGCATTACAATTTTCCCTGGAATGAAACAGTGAAAAGATTTTTTTATTTGTTTATCTTTAGCATCAATAGCAGAACTTTATAAGACTACGCATTCCTTGCCAGCTTGTGTATTTGATATTTAATAGGGAGTATATGACATTGAGCTTCTCACTCGATTGGAGCAAAATCCCATACCAGGATTCACACCCTGATTGGATCAACATGAATTTTAAGACACATACTCTACTGTTGGATAAAAAATTCCTAAAAGGATCCAATACACAAAATTTAATCATAAAAGGCCATGTGGTTTAATAATACACCAATCAAAGTTTGATGTTCTCACTTGTTCGACTTCTCCATCAAATTCGGTCATAGTATGTAATTTGGTTTCTGAAATTTCAAACTCAAAAGTTGAGTGTGTCAATGGTTAATGATCAAGTGCATTGTAGTTTCCAGTTTGTTTTGTTACCGAGATAAGCTGTTTTCCCTTGATCTACTACTGTCTTTTTGGGTACAGCCTTTTTTCTTAAGCTACCATGAGGGTGTGAGTCATTTTTATATTTGATTTTGCCACTTCGGGAATGTTTCCAATTTCATTGCGGATACAGTTTGTATAGCCAGGTTCCAGCTGACTATTGAGCAATCTGCTTTTCTTTTGGCATCAACACACTGCTTGAAGGGGAGATGATCTGTGTTTTCCACTTTTGAGGTAAAAACTTTTTCTTGTGTGATTGGATTGTGTTTTTCATGGATTTAAGAAAGCTCTGGTTTCTGAGAGGATGAGGGTTGGGATATAAATCATTTAAAAATGATTTTTGGCATGCATCTTTATATCATCCTTCCTGTTTGTCGCGCCTTCAACCAGAATATAATTTTTTCCCCCTTTTCATTCAGTGGTTGTCGCTGATGGTGAAACACCACCTCTAGTTGTATATATAAAGGAGAGAGCATTGGTCCCAGCTCCTCATAAAAGAGAAATTCTTACCCCAAACTCTTTCATAATGAAGAAGAGGAAGAAGCAGGAGCTCCAACTCGGAGCTTCTGCGCATTGTCAATTGCATTTTTCTTTACCCCTTTAAAAAATAAAAAAAATAAAAAAATAAAAAATTTAATCCAATAATAAATTAGTAATAGTTAAATTAAATTACTTAAAAATGATTTGTTCATGATGATTTTGGCCGTGGACTATATAATTGTTCTGGCTTAGACCCCTAACAATCTAACATGCATGTGACCTCAGTCAGGCCTAGCTGCACTTCTTCCCTGAAGTTATTGATATTATGTACCATGTTTTTTCAAAGGCAAAGTTTTTTTTTTTTCCCCCAAAATCACTCCTTGAATAGTTGAATACCTATCCGATAAAGTCCATTTAAAAAAAAAAAAAAAAAAAAAAAAAAAAAAAAAAAAAAAAATCCTTTCTTCAAAAGGGTTGTGATTAAACACTTAAAAACCTACTTTTACTATTTTTGTAATTGTAATAAATATCTTGTGGCTTCACTGATCAACATGCAGGCGTTATTGCTTGGGGAAGTGACGTAGCTAGTGAGGCTCTCACTAAGGCGTGTCAACTCATATATTACATTCAGAATAGGCTTTAGATAAGGAAGAAGTAGTAGGGGTGCTCACGGGTCGGTTTGGGTCGGGTTTGGGGTTCATCCGCAACCCACCCACAACTTATCGGGTGAACTAAATTCCCACCCACATCCGCCCACATGATTAGGCGGTTTTAACCCACAAACCATGCGGATTGGTTGGTGGGTTGCGGGCGGATTGGCGGATTTAAGTTTAGCTAGGCCTTGCTTTACTTTTAAAAAATCCATCCATTCTATTTTGAATTTTTGAGGGCTTTCATACTGCATTTCAATTATTATAAATATTGTTTTGGTCAAAATAAGCCATACATATTACAAAATAACATTTAACTTGGGAAAAAAATAAAATTAAACAAGCATAAGTATAAAAACAAAAAGATAAAAGACTTCACAATGCAAAAAACTGATTCAATATCGATAAGAGATAAGGCCATCCTCCATTTTCCATGTGTCCAATGTAATATGAAAAACCAATGAGACACTGCCACATGTATAATCTAATAAAGCATAAAAATATGCGGGTGGGTAGGTTTTAGTCGGTTTTTATATTTCAAAACCGCAACCACCCACGAAACCGCAAAAAAATAAAATTCTAAACCGCTACCCGCCCACCCTATCGGTTGAAACTGCCCAATGCCTTCGGGTTGGGTCGGATTGGGCGGTTTTTGCGGGTCTAGCAGGTGAGTGAGCACCCCTAGGAAGAACTACAAAATGATTCATCATCAACACAACTTTTCACATTCACACCATTCATGAGATGCAACTCTCCGAATGATTCATGCTATACATCAACTACAAAATTTCGTAATGCACATTGCTTAAAAAAAAAAAACATAATAATAATATTAACCCATAATATAAAAAGGGAGCAATTTGAAATGATGGAAATGTTTTCTTACACTTGAAGTCACCATTTGTATGTTTTTGTAGGCAAAATCATGTAAGATGGTACAGTACCGGATAAAATTATCACATTCATCCACCACATTGTTTATCTTTCATGATCCTTCTTTAAGTTCAAAATACAAAAAGATTCAAGATTTTTATTATTTTTCTAATTGATCACTTTCACCCTGGAGAGAAGAGTGGGTAAATGCACCCCCGCAAGTCTAGCCTACTGTTGTGATGGTGTGAAGTAAAGAAAGTTGAATGCTGAGTTTGGCAGGGCCATCTCTCTTTAATAACGTAGACTTTCTTGGTGATAGGGCCATCTCTCTCTAATAATTTTGCCTTGGATTCCTGGGTGAAAGGGCCATCTCTCTTTAATAACGTAGACTTTCATAAAGGTGATGGTGATAGCTGAATGTGAGATGCATGCATTTCAATCCCGAACAAAAAAAAGAAAAGAAAAAGGGTGAGGTAACAGCTGGAATGCACCCGTGACTGCTGTCTACTTTGGCTGGAGTTCAAAAGAATTGCTACATGATTAGATTAAAATTTCTATGGCTGATTAAAATTTCTATGGCACTATGATAAGAGATACGATTTACTATTTTTTTTTATTTAAATTAACTTACCTTTAATCCTAATATCAACAAATGAGTATCAATGCTTGTTTATAAGTTTGAACCCAAAATCATTTACTCAACAAATTAGAAGAATGCCACTAGGATAGTGTGCCATTAGCTCAATTTATTAAAATTAGTCTCTACATTTTGTTAATTTCTTACATCTATAGAATTTCTTAAATTTTGTGTGGGAAAATCCTAGGATGAACCCAAAAAAAATAAAAAATAAAAAAATAAAGAAATCACAGCCATTATAGTTATTTGTCCACCCATGGTTTTATAGTAAATATAATGTCATGCTTGAATCCCGCTCAACAATGACATCATTTTTATTCTAACTTGTCTACTGAAGAGTAACAGTTTGGGAACCAATGCTTTAATATTTTGTAGAAAAAGGCATAATTCGTAAGGTGACACAATACATTTTTTGCTTTATCCATCTCCTTACTCTCTAATTCTCTATACTACTCATCTTGCCATCCATAGCTTAATTACCATATAGTCTTCACATTCATTTTCCATAGTGACTAAGAATCATCCTTGGCGGTGATCTGCTAGTGAAGAAAAACAAGAACTCGATCTGTTGCTCATTTGATAGTTAAGAGATGGAGGTAAGCTCGTGAAAAAATGATGCAATGTCCCCCTTATTTAGGTTTTGGGTAAAAAATTGAGTGGAAATTAAGTGAAAAAAAGACTATAAGAATGAGTAAATAATGGGCACATTAGAAGGATATAGTGTTTTTTTAATGTTTTTTCATTCAATTTTCACTCGAATTTTCATACCGAAATCTAATTGGGGGTACATTGTATTGATTTGTTTTTCTTTAGAGGGTTATGTGAAAGAGGGCTAAACATTAAGGGTTTCTTGTTATTTACCCTTTTTAATAAGTCAATAAAGAAACATTTACTCCGTCCGTCTCAAATTATTTGAACCACTTTGACTAAGTATGCATATCAAGGTGAGTTATTTAATACAATGTTATGTGATTCATTAGATTTAATTTTTCAATTTTACCCTGTTACTTTATTTTGCCTTATGATTGGAGTAGTTGTAATTTTAAATATATGAAGGGGCATATTGGGAAAGTAAAAAAAAATTTGTCTCGAGTAACAAACATTTTGAGACTCTACAAAATGAAAATTGTTATCATACAAAATAGATCGAAAGGAGTATAAAGGTTAAAGGTTATGGCTGAATGCGAGATGATGAGTAATAGCATAAAAAAAAAAAAAAAAAAAAAAAAAAGGGGGGGGGGAAAGGAAGGGGTGAGATGAGGGTACAGGCAGGGTTCGAACCCCTCCTATTGTATCAATAGAGAAAAAAAAATAATAAATAAAAGAAGTAGGTGAGATGAGAGTGTACGGCGGCTGGAGGGCACCCTTCGAGCATGTGCAATCCCCATCCCGCATCCACGTACGGGCAATTATCCGACCCTTTTAATTCAGTATTAACTGTGGTGATATAATGTTACCAACACAGTGGGTGGCTATCGTTTGTCAAAAGGGTTGTGATAGTTTAATTAAAAAAACCTACTTTTGCTATTTTTGTTATTGTAATAAGTATCTTGTGGGTACAGTGATCAACAAGTAGGCGTTAATCAACTCAACTTATTTTGTTATCTTTGCGCTTGGGGCATTGACGTAGCTAGTGAGGCTCTCACTGAGGCGTGTCAACTCATATATTATCTTCAGAATAGGCTTTAGATTAGTAAGAACTACAAACCATGAGGGGTGGATTGAGTGGTCCAAGAGCCTCTTAGTAAGCAAGAGGTCTTAAGATCCATTCTCACCACTTCTCGTCAAGGTCACTTTCATGAATTTTGGTCCTGTAATTGTCTGGTGCATGTGAAACAGGAAACTGCATGTGCCTAAGGGATTAGTCAGGTGCAAAGCATTTGAAACCTCTTGATTTAAAAAAAAAAAAAACAAAAAAGAAAGAGAAGAAAGGTGTAAGAACTACAAAATGATTATTCATCTACACAACTTTTCACATTCACACCATTCATGAGATGCAACTCTCCAAATGATTCATGCTATACATCAGCTATGAAATCTCGTAATGCACATTGCTAAAAAAAAAAATTATTATTAACCCATAATATAAAAAGGGAGCAATTTGAAATGGTGGAAATGTTTTCCTACACTTGAAGTCACAATTTGTATGTTTTTATAGGCAAAATCATGTAAGATGGTACAGTACCAGATAAAATTATCACATTCATCCACCACATTGTTTATCTTTCATGATCCTTCTTTAAGTTCAAAATACAAAAAAATTCCAGATTTTTATTAGTTTTTCTAATTGATCACTTTCACCCTGGAGAGAAGAGTGGGTAAATGCCCTCCGCTAGTCTAGTTGACTGTTGTGATGGTTTGAAGTAAAGAAAAGTTGAATGCTATGATGTCTGGCAGGGATTGGGATTTGCTGCAGTTGGGGCTTCCAACTGCAGCGTCCAGTAGACGTAGATGGCGTGACACGTGGCGCCATCTTCATCCAACGGCTGAGATCAAAGACCCATATTGCTGCCTTTAACGTTAACGCCGTTTGCTATTTAGCAAACAAAACGCAGCGTTTGGTGTTTTCGTTTAGAGCCAAAAGCAAACGAAAATGGCAATCCAGCCATTTCAAAATCCATCCCCTCTCTCTCTCTCTCTCTCTCCTCTTCCTCTCGGCTGGGAGAAAACCCATCCCCATTTCTCCTTCCCGTCGGACTATCCTCGTTCTTCTCCAGCGCCGGCGACACCAGATTTGGTCCCCATCCGCCATCCCATTTCAATCTCTTCCCTCTCTCTCCTCTCTCCGCCGCACCTTCCTCATCGAACCCAGATCTGGGTTTCGGCTCACCGCCATTTCCCCCACCACCGGCCCAGAGCTGAAAGATCCATCGCCGCTGCCGCTGCCACTGCTGCGAGATCCATCGCCATTGCCGCTGCTGCTCCGTGCTTCCCCCTTCTGCCCCTGCTGCCGCTGCTCCTTCCTCGGCGGGAACCCAGGTATGTTGTGTTTTTTTTTCTTTTTTTTTTTTTTTTTTTTTTTTTCTTTTTGTGTGTGTGTAAACTGCGTAAACTGGTTTTTTTTTGGAGAAATTTCAAGTTTTTTTTTTTGGTGTGAACTGGGTTTTGGGGCGCACTCCGTCAACGGCTGTCCTTCAACCTCCTGTCGGCGTCTAGTGATCTGCTTCCTTCTTGCTTCCATACCCACGAAACCCAGGTATGTGTTCAACTGATTTTTTATTTTTTTATTTTTAATTTTTGTAACCCTAATCCAAAAAATCTTTTACCTAGGTTGAAATCAGATCGCGAATTGGGGAGCACTCCATTGACGGCGTTCCTTCCACCTCTGGTCGACCTCCATTAACCCCATTCCTTCTTGCTTTCATACCCCCAAAACCTAGGTATGTGTTCAACCAGATTTTTTTTTTTTTTTGGTAACCCTAACCCCAAAAATCTTATATTCTTCTTTGATTTCTTTGTGGTTTGATTGCTATCTTATGATATACGATTATTATTATTATTATTATTATTTTGTGTATTATGCTGCTGTTGTTAGGGGTTAGGGATTTTTTTTTTTTTTTTTTTTTTTTTTGGTTTTTGGGTTTGTTGATGAGTGAAAAATTAATATGATACAATGTAGATATTTTTATTGTTGATTTTCTGTTTCTTGTATTCTAACCAACAAGTTAACAACATTACAAAAAAAAAAAAAAAAGGAAAAAAAAAAAAGAAAAAAAAAAGTCAATTCTTGATTGGTGAAGTTAGCTTGCTGTTAGGGAATTTTTGGTTAAAAAATCTGTTGGTTTTTTTTTTTTTTTTTGAAAAATGCAATACATGTTCAAAAATTTGTGTGTGTGTATTGCTGTTGTTGGTAATGCTGGGTTTATGGGTTAGAGATTCGTTGTAATTTTACCTTTAATTTTTTTCCGGATGAGGAGAAAAATAGATTGACTATTGCAAGTGATAGAAAAAACTATAAGAATTTTAGTCATTATTTTGCTTTTTATTTGCTCTTATTATTGTTATTATTTGCTATTATTATGGCATTTTACTTTCTTTCTTTTTTTTTTTCTTGTATGCTTGTATCTTAGGTTAATATAATTTATGATGTTAACTTATTCCTTTTGACAGGATTGGAGGGAGAAAGACTGTGTTTTGCTTGTAAGGAGAAATGCCTATTGCTGCTGAGTTAAATGCTATCAAGGCTATTGTTGGGGCTGTTTGATACATTTCTTGCTTTTAAAATGCATTTTTTGCCGGTTGTGCTTAGAATTGCATTGTAGTTGTTTTAGATTAGAGCAGGTTATGTAAAATTATAAGAAGTATGGCAGATTATTTATTTGTAGCAAAGCATGGCTGAAATGGGGTATAATTTGATAGCGTTGTTTAAAAGCCTTTTTTGGCATCCTGTTGTGTTTTGGTGTCATGGCTTTTGTGGCTGCAATGCTCTTGTTTTAGGGGCTTTCTTATAATTTTCAAACTTGATCCAATTGGTTTTTTTTGTTAAATGAAAAACTTGAGCTTGTTGGTTACCATTATTATGGTTATAACGAGTAGGTTGCCTAATTATTCATACACAGGTACCATAAAACAGGGGATTATGTAGAGCCAGGCATATGTTGGTTGCCTAAAGGAAACATATTAATTTATGTAGCCCATCATTTGCCTTTTGATATGAGATCATATAACAAGCCTTTTAATGTTATGTAGACACTATTTTCATTTGTGATTTATTAGGTCCTACACTTTTTTAAACCACGTTAACTGCTCATCCAATAACAGAGCTATTTACATAGTCTAACCATCCATTTGTTGGGACAAAGCAATGTTTTCCTTATTTTAACTCCAGACCACAAAATTGTTACACACTAAAATAGAGTTCTAAACATGCTCCAACTCAATTAGTTCATATAAATAAAACTTGTTCATTTCATTTTACAAACAAATCTTACTCAATTATTTTATATAAACAAATCTTTTTCAATCATTTCAACTAAATCAATATATACATTTAACAATAAAAAACCAACATAAAGTCACAAAAAAAAAATACATCAATAAGTCAAAAACAATGCCCTATTATTGTTATTATTATTATTATCATCATTACTTACAAAAAGACAACCCATTTAGACATCCAAACACTAGCCAAAGCCCCAATTAGGACTTACGAGAATCTAAAAAAATAAAGAAAGATGGATGTGTTCCATTACAATGACAAATAACAATGTCCTATTACATTTTACAATAATAGTTAAAGCCAACACAAAGGCACTAAAAAACAAAGTCAAAACTTTGATATTTGCTTAATAACAATGAGGCCTTCTTTTATCCTTTGCCAAATCACTGTTCTAATGTTCATTTTGGGCTGCTCCACCTCTAGCTTCAAGTTCATTCGATTATAGTTCTTCTAAAAAGTTTTCAATTTATTGCAAAAAAAACCCAATTCTTCCAAATAATCTTTAATCCATTGCACAAAACCTGATAGTCATCAACCTACACAACAAAATTAGAAAGCATGGTAACTAGAAGAAAAAAAAAAGGTTGCAATTAACATTAAACGAATATATTAACCTAAGATACAAGAATACAACAAAAAAAAGAAAAAAAAAAAGAAAAAAAAGAGGAAAATTCCATAATAATAGCAAATAATAACAATAATAAGAGCAAATAAAAAGCAAAATAATGACTAAAATTCCTTTAGTTTTTTCTATCAATTGCAGTAGTCAATCTATTTTTCTCCTCATCCATAAGAAAATTAAAGGTAAATTACAAGGAATCTCTAACCCATAAACCCAGCACTACCACCAACAGCAATACACACACACACAAATTTTTGAACATGTATTGCATTTTTCAAAAAAAAAAAAAAAACCAACAGATTTTTTAACAAAAAATTCCCTAACAGCAAGCTAACTTCATCAATCAAGAATTGACTTTTTTTTTTCTTTTGGTAATGTTGTTAACTTGTTGGTTAGAGTACAAGAAACAGAAAATTAACAATAAGAATATCTACATTGTATCATATTAATTTTTCACTCATCAACAAACCCAAAAACAAAAAAAAAAAAAATCCCTAACTCCGAACAATAACATCATAATACACAAAATAATAATAATAATAACAATAATAATAATCGCATATCATAAGATAACAATCAAACCACAAAGAAATCAAAGAAGAATATAAGATTTTTGGGGTTAGGGTTACAAAAAAAAAAAAAAATTCTGGTTGAACACATACCTAGGTTTTGGGGGTATGGAAGCAAGAAGGAATGGGGTTAATGGAGGTCGACCAGAGGTGGAAGGAACACCGTCAATGGAGTGCTCCCCAATTCGCGATCTGATTTCAACCTAGGTATTAGATTTTTTGGGTTAGGGTTACAAAAATTAAAAATAAAAAAAATAAAAAATCAGTTGAACACATACCTGGGTTTCGTGGGTATGGAAGCAAGAAGGAAGCATATCATTGGAAGCCGACAGGAGGTTGAAGGACAGCCGTCGACAGAGTGCGCCCTAAAACCCAGTTCACACCAAAAAAAAAAAAAACCTTGAAATTTCTCCAAAAAAAAACCAGTTTACACACACACAAAAAGAAAACAAAAAAAAGAAAAAAAAAACACAGAACATACCTGGGTTTCCGCCGAGGAAGGAGCAGCGGCAGCAGGGGCAGAAGGGGGAAGCACGGAGCGGCAGCAGCAGCGGCGATGGATCTCGCAGCAGTGGCAACGGCAGCGGCAGCGGTGATGGATTTTTCAGCTCTGGGCCGGTGGTGGGGGAAATGGTGGTGAGCCGAAACCCAGATCTGGGTTCGATAAGGAAGGGGCGGCGGAGAGAGGAGAGAGAGGAGAGAGAGGGGGGAGATTGAAATGGGATGGCGGATGGTTTTGCCCCCGAAATTGAATCACAAAACGCGCCGTGTTGCCGGAGAGGAGCGGGGAGAGTCCGACGGGGGGCAGAGAAGAGAGACAGAGGAAGAGGAGAGAGAGGAGGATTTCGTTTTTGAAATGGCAGCAAACCCATTTTCGTTTTGTTTTGGCTCCAACCCAAAACAACAAAACGCAGCGTTTTGTTGTTTTCCATGGATGGACAGCAAACGGCGTTAGTGTTTAACCCCCCAAATGCTCCCCATTCATCTCAGCCATTAAATTATCTTCAATCCACGTGGCATCCCATCAACGGCTACTGGAGGCTGCAGTTTGTTTCACAAACTGCAGCAAATCCCAATCCGTCTGGCAGGGCCATCTCTCCTTAATAATGTAGACCTTCTGGGTGAAAGGACCATCTCTCTTTAATAATTTTGCCTTAGATTCCTTGGTGAAAGGGCCATCTCTTTTTAATAATGTAGACTTTCATAAAGGTGATGTGATAGCTGAATGTAAGTGCATGCATTTCAACCACACAAAAAAAATGAAAAGGAAAAGGGGATGATGAATGCATGGTAACAGCTGGAATGCACCCTTGGCTGCTGTCTACTTTGGTTAGAGTCCAAAAGAATTACTACATGATTAAATTGAAATTTCTATGGTACTGCTACATGTTTAGATTGAAATTTCTAGGGCAATATGATAAGAAACCCAGTTTACTATTTATTTATTTATTTTTTTTAAGAATTAACCCATACACCTGATCTTAACATTAACAAATGAGTATCAATGTTTCTCTATAAGTTTGAATTCAAAATCTTTTACTCAACAAATTAGGAGAATGACACTAGGTTAATGTGCCATTAGCTCAATTTACTAAAATTAGTTTCTATATTTCGTTAATTTCTTACATCTATGGAATTTCATAAATTTTGAGTGGGAAAATCCTAGGATGAACCCAAAAAAACAAAAAAAAAAAAAAAATGAAATCACAGCCATTATAGTTATTTGTCCACATGGTTTTATAGTAAATATAATGTCATGCTTGAATCCTGCTCAACAATGACGTCATTCTTATTCTAATTTGTTTACCGAAGAGTATAGTTTGGGAACCAGTGCTTTAATATTTTGTAGAAAAAGGCATAATTCGTAAGGTGACACAATACATTTTTGCTTTATGCATCTCCTTATATACTCTCTAATTCTCTATACGACTCATCTTGCCATCCATAGCTTAATTACCATATAGTCTTCAGATTCATTTTCCATAGTGACTAAGTATCATCCTTGGCGGTGATCTGCTCGTGAAGAAAAACAAGAACTTGATTTTTTGCTCATTTGATAGTTAAGAGACGGAGGTAAGCTTGTAAAAAACCGATGCAATGTCCCCCTTATTTAGGTTTTGGGTGAAAAATTGATGGAAATTAAGTGAAAAAAGACTATAAGAATGAGTGAATAATGAGCACATGAGAAGGATATAGTGTTTTTTATAATGTTTTTTCATTCAATTTTCACTCAAATTTTCATACCAAAACCTAATGAAGGTTACATTGTATCGATTTTTTTTCTTTAGAGGGTTATGTGAAATAGGGCTAAACATTAAGGGGTTTCTTGTCATTTACCCCTTTTAATAAGCTCATAAAGAAACTTTTACTCCATCCGTCCTAATTGTTTGAGCCACTTTGACTAAGTATGCATATTAAGGTGAGCTATTTAATACAATGTCATGTGACTCATTAAATTTAATTTTTCAATTTTACCCTATTACTTTATTTTGTCTCATGATTGGAGTAGTTGTAATTTTAAATATATGAAGGTGCATATTGGGAAAGGAAAAAAAAAATTGTATTGAGTAACAAATATTTTGGGACTTCCCAAAATGAAAATTGTTTATCAAACAAAATGGGATGAAGGGAGTATAAAGGTTAAAGGTGATGGCTGAAAGTGAGATGATGAGTAATAGCAAAAAAAAAAAAAAAAAAAAAAAAAAAAAATTGAAGAAGAAGAAGAGATCCAAAACCCCCATATATATATATATAAAGTAATTTGTCTATCTAAAAAACCCAAATAAATTTATCGAATATCTAAAAAACCCACTTCCCTAACTTCCATCCAATTCCGTTTAAATTACACAACTTTTGGAATGATATATCTTTTTTATATTTGTTTGTTTATTCATTTTCTTTTGTCTTTTTTTTTTTTTAATAACTTTTTTGTGATATATGACAAATAATCCATTTTTTAGATTAACAAGAAGATAATACAAATTTTGAATAATTATTTTTATATTTTAATAAAAATGTAATAAAGGTATTTTGGTAAAAAAAAATTCATCACTCTAATGGAGTTGGATGGAAGTTAAATTATTGGGTTTTTTGGATATAGATTAACCCTATTTGGGTTTTTTCGATATGAAAATTATTTTTATGGGGTTTGTGGATATAATTCTTTTTATGAGGGATATTGTGGATATTTACCCATATTTTAATATATTTTTAATTTTAAAAAAATATTTTTCACTCATCACCGACCATGTCTGCACTCCTAAAAAATAGAGCATAAAGTACAATTAAATTATATTACCCTACACACACACACAAATAAAAAATAATCCAATTAAAAATGAAGTCATGGTGTAGATTTGATTTTATCAAATTGCATTGATAAAAATGAGAGGGCAAGGGAGAGAGAGATTTGTTAAACAATGCAATTTACATCAAGGGTATTGATGTCATTTTATGTGCATGGTTAACCCATCAAACTAATCATCCTAACCGGGGTGTCAAAGTAATTTCAAAAATGAGAAGGGGTGCATTTGTAATTATCAGATACTAGAGGGGATATAAGTGTAATTTACCCTTATTTTTTTGTGGTACATTGAGAGGGGTTTGAACCCCTAACCTATTCTATTTGTATCCTTTTCCCCCACCCCTCACCCCTCACCCCTCCCCCCTTTCCCCCTCACCACTAGGCTAACCCTAGTAGCTTTCAGATAAATGCATTTTCATGGTAGCTCGAATGCACCATGGCCGTGACTGGAGTGAGTCTTCGGTGGAATTATAAATTCGAAAAGTACTTTGATAATTTTATGGATCAATAAAAACTAAACAAAATAGGATTATAAGTTCAAAAAATACTTTGATAATCTTATTTTACTTGGCTCTTAGCGATCCATGACACGACTACATATAGATTATAAGTTTTTATTACTACTGTAGTTTACTTTGGCTAGAGTTCAAAAGAATTGCTACATGATTAGATTGAAAATTTTGAGATTACAGTAGGAGACGCGCTTTACTAGTTACTCAGTACGTTTTATTAATTTCTTATGAACTATTATACCATTTGATGGTTTCATTTTTAATACGTTCATGGTAATAGATATCAATTCAATTTGATGCACTTTCACCATCCAAGTTGTAACCAAATCATTCAATATATAGAACTTTCTTATATTTATAGAATTTCGTAAGTTTTGAGTGGGAAACTCTTAGGATTACCCAAAAATACCTTAAGCCATTCTAGTATTAGTCCACCTCGAAAATGACACCATCCTCATCCCCATTCCTAGGGAGCAATGCTTAACAGTGATGAGATACATAGTGGGTTGCTGTCATTTTTGAAACTTGCATGAATACCTTCTCTGTTACTTTCCCAAGAAAAAAAAAATACTCATTGATTGTGTTCCATTTTGGTTATGCTTTTAAAATGATTTTTTTGACTTTTAAAAACAAAAAATTATAAAAATAAAAAATAGTGTTTAGTTACAAGTTTTAATAAGTAATTTTTAATGAGTAAGAAACAATTTAAAGTAAAATTTTACTTTTAATAAAAAACAAATAAAATTTATTTTTGAAAGCAAAATTTATAAGTTCTCTCATCCAATTCAACCTCTTGATCTCACAATTTACTCTAATCATGTCTCTTGACAAACAACGAGAGGGGCGAGTGGGCAACTATATCCATTGTATTTTGATAATTTCCACCATACTTGTTTTTGTTCTTGTAATAAAAAGAAAAAAAAAACAAAAATCAAATTTATCAAATACGCTTTTAATTTTATTGCTTTAATTGATAACAAAAAGCAACAAAGCAAATTAAAAAAAAAAAGAACTTTTCAATTCTTACTTACAAAAAGATCATTTTAAAAACGCTATCATACGATATCATTATTTGTAATCACTTATCACAAAATGAGATTACTTATATTTTGAATACGGTATGAATTTCCCGCTAGACGATCTCCCCTTTCCTTTTTTTTTTTTTTGGGGGGGGGGGGGGGGCGTGTTTTGGGGGTTGGGTTTTGACAGTCTCCCGGGTTGGGTTTTGACAGTCTCCCGTTGTTGTAAAGGCCAGTGAGATGTCTCCTTCGTAAGGGGAAAAAAGCAAGAAAGGAAAAAAATCGAAAGAAAGAATGCGGAGATGTCAGGCATCTAGTACAAATAATTTTGCCTTGGATTCAATTGAGTGCAGAGATGTCTCCTTCGTAAGGAGAAAAAAATATAAATATAAATATAAATAAAAATAAAAATTTTGAAAGAAAGAATGCAGAGATGTCAGGCATCTAGTATAGGGATGGCAATTTCGCCCCGATCCATAGGGTCCCGACTCGATCCATACCCGAATGGGCGGGTATTTTTTATTTTTTTCGGGTATCGGGTCGGGTATATGTATAAATTTTTTAAAAATTTCAGGTACGGGTCGGGTATGGATCCCAACAAGAAAAAATCCGAAGACCCAACCCGACCCGCTATATTTACAAAATATATATATTTTTTACAATAAAATATAAATACCTATTTAAACCTATCTTGATATAGGCTTATGGAGTCCATTCGAAGGCTCATTATGTATTTTTATTGTTTTTTAATCTTTATGTTTGTGTATAATATTTGTGTGATCATATTAGGTATGATTTTATTTGAACAAGATCATATTAAGTAGGTGCTAAAAATATTTATAAGCTTGGTATATGATTATATGAATAACATGTAATAGGTGTAAGTAACAAACAAAATGGAATTTGGGGGAAAAAAATCCTCACAACAGGGCGGTCGGGTATGGGCGGGTCGGGCATGGATAGTCTAATAAAACAGTGGATCGAGGATGGGGGTTAATTGTTCATACCCATCGAGTATCAGGTCGGGCATGGGTATAAAAAATTAAAAGGTTAAGTCGGGTATGGGATAGTGCCGACCTGCATCCGACCCGACCATTGCCATCCCTAATCTAGTAGTACAATAATTTTGCCTTGGATTCTAGGTTTTGAAAGGGCCATCCCTCTTTATAAAGAAACAGCTTTAATGAAGGTACCTATCCAACCAAAAAAAAAAGAAAAAAAAAAGCTTTAATAAAGGTGATGATGATTGATGAATGTGAGATAATCAATGCCTGTATAATAGCAGGAATGCACCTTTCCTGTCTGCGGTCTTCTTGGCTATAGTCCAAAGGGTAACTTACACTTACATAGATTTTTTTCACGAAACCCCCCCCTAAAAGAAAATTACATCAATGTACCCCTAACACATATTGAACCTTTAATTGAACAAACGGTGTTAACAGAATAATGAAAAGATTGTATTGCCCTGTCCATCTCTCTCCTGCATTTTTCCGACCACCCATACTATCCAACCTCTCCGGCCAACCTCATTTAATTTTCCAGTCAAATCCATTTTTTCCGGCCACTAAGATTCATCAACAAAAGGGAAAGAAGAAAAAGAAAAAAAAAGGAAAAAGATGATCGTCATCGTGGAGCTCGTGCTCAAACAGCAAAACGATATCTGGAGTTGGAATTGGAAGGGTAAATATGGCATTTAGCGAGTGTTGCATTCTCACGTGATGGCACATGATGATTTTCCGTCAACGGAGACTAACAGGAGTAACAGCAGAGCTGATTGCAAAAATTTAAAAGATTAGGGACGTACATTGATGCAATTTTTTCTTTAGGGCAGTTTCATGAAAATGAGCTATAGGTTAGGGGGGTTCCGTCTAATTTACCCTGACTTAAAAGAATTACACTGCATGACTAAACTGAAAATTCTAAGGCGTCGTGATGAGAGACTCGATTTACCAATTTTTACAGTCTCTACCGACCGAGTAACATACGACAAAATCATTGTGTAGAATTTTTTTTTTGCATATCCATGAAATTTTATAAATTTGGAATGGCAAATTGGTAGAATTTTATTTTAAAAATAAAATAATAAAAAATCACAGCTTATAAGTCATTTTTCCACCCACAAAAATGACAACATTTTTTTAATTTTTCTTTGAAACTGATGAGTCTAACCTTCTATTTGATTAGTGGATTTTATTAAAGAAAAAGATAAGAGGAGAAAAAAAAAGGGAAATGAAAGAAAATATAAAATTTTCTCATGTTTGGTTGTTTAGGAAAAAATGAAAGGAAAAAAAAAATGTAAATTCTTAGAATTTTTTTTTCTTATGTTTGGTTCTTAAGAGGAAAATGAAATGGAAATGAAAATTTAATGGTAAAATTTAATGGATTGAGACCCGGTGATATGATATTTTGTAGAAAAATGCATGATTCAGTGAAACTGTAGCCTTAGGAGGTGAAAATGATTTTATTTCAAGTTCAAATTCTTGACTGACTCCCTGAATTTGACAGTATGATAGTGAAAATGATTTGACGAGGATATTTCACGTTTGTATTCTTGACTAATTCCATGAATTTTCGTCCACACAAGCTTATGTGCATGTACACGAAATTTTAAATAATGTTATTGTGTTGGTAATTCTGTAGCTTTTTCAAAAATATTAAATGTCCCAGCAGTGAAATATGATATGGTCCATATGGAAAATGTTCCTCAGGCGCAATGGAACAGTCGGATGGCTGCAGATTGGCTTAGCTTTCTTCCACAATATTACTTTTGACTATTCAAATGAAAGAAAATTGTTATCAATGAGAAAATTTCCCAACAATCCCCAAGTCTCTTTTGTCAAAGGGTCTAAGTGGATACTGGATACCACCTCCCACATCCTTATCAAATAAAGCCAACAGTGTGTGTAAATTAAACTAATCCACATGACTTAGGAGCTTCTTTGGGATTGTTTCGAAAGGGTAATATCTGTAGCCTTAGGAGCTTTGATACTGCTTCCACTATGCCCATTTCTTCCATCAGGCCCTACGCAAATCGCTTGACTGTTTGGATTTCAGAATAATCCTTGGAATGTTGACCAATAACTACAATTCGCATCACAAACAGCTTGAATCATAGAACATTTTCGAGCAGCAGGTTGAGCTTGGAGCATGTGCTCTGATTTTAACAAAATTATTAAGGTCCCTTCATTTTAAGTTCCCTTCATTTTTTCATGGACTTGAGTAAAAAGGTTTTAGACTTTTCTGAGTGGATGAGGGTTCGTTTGAAAATGGTTTTTGGCAAGCGTATTTGTCAGCCTTCCTGTTTGCCTCACCTCCATCCAGAGCATACTGAACACATGATGTAACCAAAGTCAGTAATTTTGATTTTACGTACGTATAAAGGAGAGAGGATTGGTCTTAGCTCCTCCTCGGAGAAATTCTAACCCCAAACCCTCTCATGAGGAAGAATTGGAAGGAGCAGGAGCACCTACTCGGAGTTTCTGTGCATTGTCTATCAATATCTACCTGTAAATCTTGTACATTACAATTCATTCGTTTCTTGCAAGATAGAACGTACCGAGTTGTTTTAAATTTAATTCATTGTTTTCACGCAAAATAGAACATTGTTTTAAGGATAGTTGATGCTACGAATTTCTTTAAATCGAGAGACATAAGTCAGCTGACTTAAAAATTATTTGGCCATAATTGGACTATATGGAGGATTCTGTTGACACTAAGTACGTGTAAAACTTTTTACGCTTACATCCGTTAATATCTTTATATAAAAATCATATTTCACTAATCTAACTGTTGAATTACATATTCTTATCATGCATATCGTACATGCCAAATTTTAAGTTAATCGAAAATTAGGAACTGTGTCATCCATAAAGTGTTCGAAATTAAAGTTTTATTTGTTAAAAAAAAATGTAAGTTTACAGATTAAACACTTCTTAATATCTGATTAACTTAAAATTTAACATGAATAACGTGTACAATAAAATTATGTAACCCAATGGTTGGATTGGAGAAATATAATTTTTATATATATATATATATATATATAGGACTTTAGTCCTAATTAATTGCTTAGACACATATAATATATATAATTCCTACATCTCATATGCACAGAATAATTATTAAACCCCGAGCAGGCTAGCATGCAAGTGTCCCAAGATATTTGTAATCAATGTGTGGGCTGCTTGGACTATGGACCTGCAGCCCTCTGCTCTCATAAAGGCCCCTTAACCTAACCTTTTAGAGTCAAATCAATGATCTATACAGGACACCCCACAACAGTTGCTGTGTATTGAAAGGGACTATGCGTAAATACAGGCCCTCCGGTACCGGTGAGACGATGAATGCATGGTAGATGGAATTAATGCACTTTAGTTCCCTGTCTGCTAATTGTATACTTTGACTGTCAGGCTACAGTCCAAAAGAATTGCTACATGGTTACATTGAAAATTCAAAGGCTAGCTGTCTATGATAAGAGAATGCATTTACAAAATTCCCAGTCTCTACCTATCAAGTGATATGGTTCACTTGGTTCCCATTTAACTAGGGGTGTTCATGGTTTAGGTTAAAATCAAAAACCAAACCGAATCAAACGGTTTGGTTTGGTTTTTTTGTCCTTAGGTTTGGTTTTAGCTCTAATTTTAGAAAACCGAATTAAATTGGTTTGGTTTTGGTTTTCATGTTTAAAAAACCAAACCAAACCGAAAAAACTAAAAAAACCGAAAAAATATAATATAAATATATAATTTTATATATTACATATTAAACTTACTTTGTAAATTTTTATTCTAATAAGGGCATAATAGGTAACAGATTGTAAATTTTCTTAATGTTTTTTATTTATTAGATTGGCATGTATTAAACTAGCTATTATTGTTGTGTGAGATATTAGCACGTATTAGA
This sequence comes from Liquidambar formosana, assembly GCA_039720395.1. Classification (NCBI taxonomy): domain Eukaryota; kingdom Viridiplantae; phylum Streptophyta; class Magnoliopsida; order Saxifragales; family Altingiaceae; genus Liquidambar; species Liquidambar formosana. The sequence continues at coordinate 49,729,781 of CM077820.1, read as the reverse complement.
TTGGAGATTTGAACTTGGATTGACATAAGTCAATATTTTTCTATTTTGATACAATGTTGAAAGTTTTTTTTAGTTGCTAATGTAATGATTTTATTAAAAATGTTTTTATTTAGAGTTTGGTTTGTCATTTTTCTATTTTTAATTATTTGTTGCTATTTGATAGGATAAAACCGAAACCGAATCGAACCAAACCGAAATTTTATGGTTTGGTTTGGTTTTTCTTATAGTATGGTTTGGTTTTGGTTTGAGAAAATAAAAACCAAAGTATAATGGTTTGGTTTAAGATCTACCCTAAAACCGAACCAAACCGAACCACAAACACCCCTACATTTAACTATCTAAGTCATAAACTCGCACCAGTTGTCTTTGAGGAAGAGAAAATTGGAAATGACCCTCATTCTTTTTTTTAATATATTCTTATTTGATTAAAAAAAAAAATAAAATCCAAAGTCATAACCACATCATTCTATACAACTTTAATTTCTTACATTTTCATAAATTCTAAGTGGGAAATTCCAGAGATGACCCAAAAAATATCTCAGTCATTATTGTCACGAAAATGCCATCAACCTAATCCCTACTTTTCTTATAATGGATTGGGACCCAGTGCTTTTATATTTTGTAGAAAAATGTTTGATAGACGATCAAACTTTAACATCTGCTTGGTCAACACGGTGGATGTGGTCTAATCCAAATTGTGGTCTAATCCAAATATCAACCTACTGCAGTAGTGTCATGCTGGCTCAGTGTGCATCATAGCTTCTCTCTTCATTGAGTGAGTATTCCATGTAACCGTGTTATGGTTATGTGCAATGGAGCCATAGGGGTCTTTGGGGGCACACGCCCCGCTCCGCTGGCCTCAAACAATTTGTTTTTTTTTTTTTTTGGATAAGTTACCTAACTATTTATCAACATGATACCAAAAAACGGAAAATAATAGTCCTTTTTAAGCATATATACAATTCATTTTTATAAGTCAGACACACAAATCATTTTTTTGGTATTATATTGAACAATAATTACCAAAAATAAATTGTTTTTTAAAAAAATTTAGTGTTTTCAATTTCCACTTCACATAATCATAGCCACAGTGCCCCCATTGGAGATCACTCCTGGCTTTGCCTTTGGTTATGTGGTGTCACAAAGTAATCGAAGGGAAGCAAAATGAGATTATAAGATCAAAAAAGTATTCTGGTAACCTCATTTTATTCTTCTTTCATTGACTTGTAATATCACATCAGTCGTATCATAATTATATATAAGTTTTTCTCCTCTTTAGTATCACTTACTCTCTACTCTTTGTCGTCATCCATAGCTGCCAACTACTCTCTCACTTTTATTTTCCTTAGTGATTCTCATACTCATTCTTCGCAGTGATCCGCTAGTGAAGAAAGACGAGATCTGCTCATTTGATAGCTAAAAGAGGGAGGTAAGCCTTCAAAAAAACTCTACTCGATCAGTTAATTATCTTTGCACTCTATTATTTTGGTTGTCAGAGTCATCACCGTTTTGTTCTTTGGTTTTGCTTTGAATCTATTTTCTGAACTGAAAAATAAAAAAGTAAGGCATCGTTTGGTTGAACATTTAAAAATAATTTTGATAAGTATAAAAAGTTGCCTTTAATTTTGTCAATAAAATATCAAACTAATTAATTCTAGTTGCACCTCTCTTATTTAATTGCATACTTAATTCACTAATAGGTTGATTGTAATCAAGTTGTTATCAAAATAAATTCACTAAGACTCTATTTGGTTTGCGGATTTTATCAAGGAAAAAAAATAAAATAGAAGGAATTGTACTTTTCTTTATTTGGTTACAATGGAAAATTGGAAGAAAAAGAAGAATTGGTATAATTTTGGCTTGATATGATTTTATACCTTTCCTTTCATTTTCTTTCCTCCTCGTTTTTTTTCCTTCTGTTTTTTTTTTCCTTGATAGAATCCATGAACCAAATAGAGGGTAAATTTCTTCAATTTGAAAAATGCCTCAAGTTGAATTAAGTTTGATAAGAGATCAAGGTGCAAAGTGCCTAAGATTAGTCTGTACATTTCGTTAATTTCTTGCTACCTAATACAAATCAAAGGTTGTCATGATTAGATTGAAAATTCTAAAGCACTATAATAAGAGACTCGATTTACTAAGATTAATCTGTACATTTTGTTAATTTCTTATGACCTACCATTTGATGGTTTCATTTAATACATTCATGATAATAAAAATCAAATCAATTTGAGGAACTTTTCAGTTTTCACCATCAATGTTATAACCAAGAGGGAGACCCTCGTGGTTGCTTGCCTTGGATTCGAGGGTCTTGAAAGGGCGATCAAAGATTTTTTTTTTTTTTTAATAGGCTAAATTACAAGAAACCCCTTGATATTATTTAGCCTTTTTTTCACATAACCTATAAAGAAAAAATCAATGCAATATTTCTCTTACTTAGGTTTCGGGATAAAAAATTGAGTAGAAATGAGATGAAAATAAATAATAGGATAAATTACGGAGCCCTTTGAAAATTCTAAGGCTCATGAATCATGATGAGAGACTTGATTTACTAGTATTGACCCACTGTACCTATCGAGTAACATACAACAAAATCATTAACTTTCTTGCATATCCATGGAATTTTATAAATTTTGAGTGGCAAATTGGTAGAATTTTATTTTATCTTTTTTAAAAAATCTCTTACATCCATAGAGTTTTATTATAAAAATAAAATAATAAAAAATCACAGCTTATGAGTCATTTGTACGTCCACCCACGAAAATGACAACATCCTTATCCTAACTTTTCTTTTGATACTGAAGAGTCTAATGGATTAGGACCGGTGGTATGATATTTTGTAGAAAAATGCATGATTAAGTAAAACTGTAATGAAGGCTTGCCAAGAAAAATTTACTGTCAATAAATTATCGAACTTGAATATCCTGTGGTTTTGTCCAGATATTGACTTACTGTTATGCGAGCTCCATATTCATAGCATCTCCCTCCACAATCTCTAAGGTGACACAAGACGTTTGTGCTCTCTCCTTACTCCCTATACTCCTCATTTTGCCATCCATAGCTACGGTATACTGTTCATATTCATTTCTTGCAGTGATCTGCTGGTGAAGAAGAACAAGAACTCTATTCCTTTGATAGCTAATAAAGGTAAGCTTGCAAAAAACCTTTCCTTGATTTCAATTAATGTCACTGTTAATTCTAGTTGCACTCTGAAAGAGTGACTCTGTTATTTTTGTTGCATACTTCTGTGTATAGCAAGTTGTTGAATTTTAATTGGTTCGTCGGTGGACTGTGGAATATGGATTACACCCACAACACCCCTACCTTCTTACTCCAATTTTTTTTTTTTTTTAATAAAATATTTTAAAAAGGGCTTATCATATAAAAATATTTTAGTGTAGCAAATAGTTGGCTTGTCTGCTTTCTGTCTTCTCTCTGATTAGGAAAAGTTGTCCGGTGTAGGTGGATTCACCATTCATCCACTCACTGTCAATAGCACCGACAACACACAGGGCTTCTTCCTTCTATAGTTCTGTATATCTTGTTATTAGTGGCGGATCCAGGAATTTATTCTAGGGGGCGACTTTGTTTGGATGTAAGTGTTTAATTTTTTTCTTTCTAATTCTATAAATTAAATAATCATTTGAAGTAGCTTTCTTTATATAATAAAAATTAACAAGAACCAAGAAAATTGTTTAAACTTAATAATTAACACAAAAACTTAAATAGTCATTAATAATATATATATATATATATTTGATGAAATAATGTATGCATCAAACCAAAAAGGGGCATAACCCAAGGACATGAGACATAACTTGAGTAAAACATGGGTAAGAGATTAAGAGCTATTTATATAAAGGGGAAAAATGGGAAAGAGAGAAGAGTAGGGGGTCAATTATAAAATCAGAGGGGTCAAAAATATATTCTAGAGTGGCAAAAATATATTTTAGAGGGGGCATATTTAAAAATATAAGCAAATATGTATACTAAAAAAAAAAAAATTTCATTGAGTGAGAGGGGTCAACTGCCCCCCTGGCACCCCCCTCCCTCCACCCTTGCTTGTTATCAAGGACAAAATGATTAACTCAACCAGGACAGCACAATGCGCGGTCGGTTTGGAGTGACTCAAAGGGTAACTGTTTGGAACCCAGTGATTTGATATTTGGGGGATTATTATCCAAGGTTAATAGATTATGGAGAGGGAGGTAGGTGAGATCAGTGTTTTATGTAGTTTTAGACTTTTAGGAGAGGGACTAAACCAGAGAGTGATAGGTGTCTAGCGTTGTGTGTGCGTTTGAGAGAGATGCGAGAGAATTGTTATTTATTTGGTCAATGAGTAACCAAAGGTTGCAGGGTAGTTAAGGTAGAATAAAATAAGGGTAAATTGCATTTTAGGGTCCAAAGTTTAAATTACATCAATTCAGTACCCGAATTATTAGTTGAGTTGTAATTTGAAGTCCGCGGTTAGAATTTTTTGTACCATCTTTACTTTGTCCTTTTTATGGATTTGAAAACCTATTTTACCTTTATCAACATCTAATAAATCTTTATATTTTCATCAAATCTGAATCACTCTGTAGTTAGATTTAAGATTTGTAAATGGAAAATATAAATGTTTATTTGATATTGATAGAGGTAATATAGAGAGAAAAAAAGGTAAAAGTGATATGGATCTTGTCAAAATATAAATATTTCTTAAATGTTTATAGATTGTGCTCTCCCTCGCTTTGCTTGTTAAGTCTATACTTCTCATCATACCATCTACTGTTTAGTCTTGTATTCATTGGCATACAGTTTTGATTCTCATATTTGTTCCTAGAGGCTCACCTAATATTTAGGGGTGGACCGAGTAATCTAAGAGTCTCTTTCCAAACAAGAGGTCTTGGGTTTAACTCTAGCCACTCTCCGGCCACCCTTATCGACTTATGTCTTGTAATTGCCTAGTACATATGGGACGAGAACTAGATAGAGGAAGTTCCCGATATAACTCGTAGTGGAACATGAAAAATATTTATTTTATTGATGGAAAATAAAATGGATCCCATTTTAAGTCTTGATTATTTTTGGATCTTGTATCAATAGTCACTTGTTACTCGACCAGGACTCGGGTGAAAGAAGCCACACCCAAAAAAAAAAAAAAAAAAAAAAAAAAAAAAAAAATAATAATACACTATTTGTTAACTACATTTATACCACTAGAATAGACTCAATATATAAATTTAATTATGTGGCGCACGTCTTGGATTACACTTAATTTCCAAAGAATTAAAAAATGGGAGAACTCACGGCTAGAGGGACGAGGGTGCCCTTATGTAGCAAATGGATCCGAAGAGAATAATACTCCAACAAGCTTTGGCTTACCCAATAAATTAAAAAATAAAAAGTAATTGATCATCAAACTTGATTACGTGATTTGTCAACAGTTTTCACGACCTTTAAATTCAAGTCTTGCGTTTATTTTAAGTGATGATTCTCATATTCGTTTTTGGCATTCAATTGATCTGCAGGTGAAGACCTCTGATCTACTCATTGGTTTGAGGAAAGGAGAAGAACAAATACTCTGCTCCTTTGATAGCCAAGAGAGAGAGATACGCTTGCAAAACGCCTTATTTGTTTTCAATTGTCACATTGATTCCAATAGCACTTTGTTATTTTGTTGTTGCCATCGTTATCGTTTTTGCTCTTTGGTATTCCTTTGAATCTGTTTTCTGTAACTGAAAAAAAAAAAAGAAAAAAAAAAAAAGGAAAAAGGCAAAAAAACCAGACGCAGGTGATGGCGGGCATTATTACTTTGTTTGTTGGTTCAGTTGCTTTGTACTTGGTTAATCTAATTGTTGGTATAGTTGCTCCGTACTTGGTTCGTCTTTTTGATGCAGTTGCTCCGCAATTGCTTGATCCAATTAGACGTGAGCTCGATTATCTGTTTGACTACCGTAGCAATATTGAGAAACTTAGTGAAGAAGTTAACAAGCTGCAGAGAGTGAGACAACCCATTAAAGCTGCTTGGACAAATGCTGATGAAATGGAACCTGATGTTGAAAAGTGGCTGACGAGTGTGGATGGGATCATTGAAAACGCTAAAAAATTTCTGGAAGATGAAAAGAAAGAAGATAAGTGGTGTTTCAATGAATTGTGCCCTAATTTGAAGTCATGGTACCAGAAAAGCAAGAAAGCGAAGCAAACAGCGGCAGAAATTGTACCTAAGATCCATGAAGGTAATCGATTGCCTTCTTCTTCCCCTCCACGAAGGATAAGATTCACGTCTGTAGAAGGTTATGAAGATTTTGAATCCAGAATGCCAATTTTGGAGAAGATTATGAAGGCATTACGTAATGCCGATGTCGATCTAATTGGGGTATATGGTATGGGGGGTACGGGGAAAACCACGCTAGTAAAAGAAATTGCGAGAAAATGTGAGGAAGACAAGTTATTTGATGAGGTTGTAATGGCAACTGTATCCCGAACTCCGAACATAAGAGAAATTCAAGGACAAATTTCTGACAAGTTAAATTTGAAATTTGAAAAGGAGACTCAATCTGGAAGGGCAGATTGGTTGCGTGGCAAGCTGTTGGAAATCCTTTCGGAGACTAAAAATGAAGAAAAGCTGTTGGAATCCCAAACTCCGAACATGGAAAAGACTAAAAAAGAAGAGAACATGAAAAAGACTAAAAAAGAAATCCTTATTATTTTAGATGACATTTGGGAAAAACTTGACTTGTTGGATGTTGGAATTCCTTTCGGAGAAAATTACAAGGGATGTAAAATAGTGGTGACCTCTAGAATTCAACATGTATTATCTAATGGGATGGGTACTCAAGAACATTTCAGCCTTGATGTGTTACTTAAAGAAGAAGCATGGAATTTGTTTAAGAAGATAGCAGGTGATGTTGCATTTTTTATTTGAAATTTTTTTATTTTTATTTTATCACTCCCTCCATCTCACAAAGATAGATCAGATCATCTTTGAAAAAATACACAGAATACGAAAAACAATCAATGCATTATTGACTTGTTATTACCCATTAAACTTCTTTCATTTTTTTTTTTAAAATTTTATTATTTAACCAAAAGTTCTTTTCTCATGGGTTTTGTGTTGAAAATAATTCTTGAAATAAAAAAGAGTAGTATAGCAAAGTTCAAAAAATTTATGATTTGACTTTTCAAAGTGGACAAATATCTTGGGACAACAAAAGCAGCAAAAATGGCCTATCTTTGTAGGATGGAGGGAATATTTATTTAACCGTAATATTATGGTTATTTAATTTTGAAAAATGCTATTGATTCTTACATATTTTCTTATGATGTGGCTATTGATGTAATACTCATTTAAAAAGCACAAAAATTCGTTATGCAGGTGGCGCGTGATTGTTTTTAGGTCATTAGGGATAAAAATTACATATGAATAAAACTACATACTCTTTAATTTTAATTTTAATTTTTACCATTATTTTACCGTTAAGTGGTGGTGTTTGATGGACCCTTTAATGATAAAGAATACTAGAAGTGTTAAGACTTAAAGATCTCAATATAAGCCCGTATTGTACAACACCTCCCATACATAAGGGGAAGAGGAAACAGGTTGAAGAAAAATACGACTCACTCTTTTTAATTCTTCCATCTTCTCCATATAATTTTAAGCTAGCTTTAACATATTTAGAGAGATATACTTTGTATGATTTGGAGAATATTGTGATACTTGTTAATTAATATTGTTATTGTTGTTAACAAGCTTTTCTGATCTCTTATGGTCTGTTTGGTTGTCCAATTCGAAATTAAACAATTCAATAAATTTTACATTGGGTTGAAGGCATAAATCTATCACCTTGAATTAGAATATTTTAAAATGTCGTAGTTATTATTATAGTTGATGCTGTAGAGTCAATTTTAAGGAACTCATGAAATACTACTATTTTGAATTGCCATTCTTATTTGTGATGATAACTATAATTTTCTTAAATTTGTTAATTCAAGATGATGGAGTGTGCCTTCAATACTAAGTAAAATTTCTTAAATTGTTTAATTCCGAATTGGACAACGAAACAGGCTCTTACTAAATTGTTATATTTGTTAATTAATTAGTATTATTATTGTTGTTGTTGTTACACTGTTAATTATAACTAAAATTAATTTGAGACATCTTGGTCTGCCAGACCAAAAAAGACTCGCCTCTTGCCAAATAGGAAATTTGTGTTTCTGAGAAGTTGTCTTGAGAATATTTGAATTTACCGTTTGGTTACACTTATTTTGAGATCTTTTTTGCTTTTGAAAGCAAAAAGTTGTAAAAGCAAAAAGCACTATTTGGTTAGAGGAACTAAAAAGAACTTCTAGAAAGCAAAAAGCAAAATATTGGATTTTAAGCAAAAGCAATAAAGATTTGCGAAGTCATTTTTATCTTTTGGACAAGCTTGACCTTAACTCGAAAAATTTGCGATCAAGAGAGGTTGTGCCTGTCCTAGGTTTCTGTTTGGGTAATGATGATTCGGTAGAATTTCCCATGACATCCAAAAGATCATCGGAGAAATCAATTTTACCGAACCTACTTTTGCTTTTGTTGCTTCTACTTAAAAGCAAAAAGCAAGAAAGTAAAAAATGACTTTTTCTACTTTTTTTTTTTAAAAAAAAAAAAATTTAAAAGTTCAACCAAATGGTGCTTTAGTCTTTTCCCTTAAAGTAGAAGGATAAATAATAAGTAAACTTTTGATAAAATGGTTTAACTTGTGTATAGAATATTTTATTTTATTTTATTTTATTGATTGCATTTTGTGAGGTTTTTGAAAATATGTAATGATGTATTTTGAGGAAAATACTTGCCGAACCATCACTTTAACCATATTATGTAGTCGGTCTAATGTGGAAGTACCACGTCAATATTATATAAACCATCGCAGAGTCAGGAAATTGAGTTTGTACTTACACTCCTATTTTTGAACTCAAAATTAAGGTGTACTTACACTCCTATTTTCTTTTCTTTTTTTTTCTTTTTTTTGGGGGGGTGGGGGACAATTTTGTAAGATCTTACGGAGTATTTTGGAAGTATATTATTTTTTATGAATCTATAGACTTAGTTGAATTTGAAATAAGGATAATACTTGCTCCTCACAGTGGAGGAGGAACTTTTCCTCCCTTCCACTCATATTATGCTACGTGTATAATAAACAAATAAGAATTGATTATGTACATGTATCCCTATGTTATGTTATTATAGACATGCATTTATGTGTCCATATATATATGTTTACGTGTGAAAATGAATATGATTATATGTCTATATATTTGCATTCACATATTCACGTATTCACGTATCTGTATCCACATATCCATATTTTTTAAAATTAACTATTACACGTTGCGTAATATGAGTGGGAAGTAGGAGGAGTTGCTCCTCCATTGTGAAGAGCTAAGTATTGTCCTTGAAATAACTACTTAAAACGTATATGACGTAAAATAAAATTTTTGTGCTGCATAGATGAGAATAAATTGATCTTGGAAATTTTGACTTCACTCGCTTTTGAAATTTTTTTATTTTTAAATTTTTGAAATTTCATTAAAAAAATAAAATAAGGGCCAGTTTTGGCGTCTAATTCGAAATTAAACAATTTAAGAAATGTTACATAGTGTTGAAGGCATAGATGCATCACCTTGAATTAGAATATTTTAAAATTTTGGAGTTATCATTGTAGTAGATGTTAAATCAATTCTAAGAAATTCATGAAACACCACTTTTTTGAATTTTCACTCTTTTGAATTTTTTATTTTTATTATGACTATCATATTTTGAATTTGTCAATTCAAGACGATCGATTGTGCCTTCAATATTATTTAAAATTTCTTAAATTATTTAATTTTGAATTGGACGTCCAAACAAGCCCAAAGCTTACTTCTATTAAACTTAGTCTTTTCTAAGCTCTAGTATAAAAATTATTATTATTAATCTCATTATCATCATTGTTACCTTGTTCCCCAAATATATTTACCGGAATTCCCAACTCTTATTTCCAACAGGTGATTCTACTGAAGATCATGATCGGAAACCTATAGCACTTGGGATAGTTGAAGAATGTGCACGTTTGCCGATTGCAATTGTAACAGTTGCGAACGCATTAAAAAATAAAAGAGTTCCCATTTGGAAGAATGCCTTGCGACAACTAAAAAGGTCTACCCCAACAGGCATAAAAGACATGGATCAGAAAGTGTACTCAGCTCTAAAGTGGAGTTACGATTTTCTAGAAGATGAGGAAGCGAAGTCATTATTCTTGCTTTGCAGTCTTCTTCCAGATGATTATCAATTCTCAATCCTCGACATTTTAAAATTTGGTGAGGGTGTGGGTTTGTTTCAAGACATCAATTTGTTGGAAGATGCAAGAAACAAAGTAGATACATTGGTCGACACACTCACAAATTCTTCTTTGTTGCTGCATGACAACACTACTCGATTTAGAATGCATGATATTGTTCGTGATGTCGGTATTTACGTCGCATCCAACGATAAGCATATGCTAATTGTGAGAAATGATGATGAACTGGCAGAACAGAAGGCGAAGGAAAAGCTCGGAAATTGCCTTGCAATCTCACTACCTCACAGCAGTATTCATGAACTTCCCACAGGTTTGGAGTGTCCTAAACTTAATTTGTTTTTGTTCTTCAGCAAGGATCCTTCTTTAGAAATGCCAGAAACCTTTTTTGAAGGGATGAAACAACTCAAAGTTTTAAATTTGACAAATATGTGTTTTTCATCACTACCGTCATCGCTTTGTTTCCTTTCAAACCTACAAACATTGTGTCTAGATCAGTGTGTGTTCCAAGACATAGCTAAGCACAACCTAGCTAGAATTGGAGAACTGAAGAAACTGGAAGTCCTTAGCTTTGCAAGTTCAGATATAGCAGAGTTGCCAAGGGAAATAGGGCAATTGACTTGCCTAAGGTTGTTAGATTTGACAAATTGTTCCGAACTCAAAGTAATCCCACCCAATGTCATAGAAAAATTCACTCGATTAGAAAACTTGTATATGGAAAATAGCTTTGAAGGATGGGAGGTTGATGGCAATGCTAGCCTTGTAGAGTTACAAGACTTGTCCCGGTTAGTCACTTTACACATACGTATACCAGATCCCAACATTCTTCCAAAGGACTTGCGCTTTGAAAATTTGATGAGATACAAAATATTTATAGGAGACGGTTGGGATTGGCATGGTGACTATGAAACCTCAAGAACCCTGAAACTCAAACTCAATACAAGCATTCAGCAGTTTGGACTGAATACGTTGTTGGAGAGAACTGAAGATCTATATTTGGGTGAAATGAACAGAATTAAAAATGGTCTTTGCAGCTTAAACAGGGAAGGCTTTCCACACTTGAGGCATCTTCATGTCCAAGAAAGTTGTGAGATCAAGTATGTCGTTAACACATTGGAATTGTTTGCGGACATAGCTTTTCCTGAATTGAGGTCCTTGTTTCTTCACAATTTGATCAACTTGAAAGAAATATGTCAAGGCCAACTTCCAACGAAGTCCTTCTGTAACCTAAGAATAGTGGAAGTGAAATGTTGTGATGGTTTAAAAAATCTGTTTTCCTTGTCCGTGGTAGAAGGCCTTTTGCAACTCCAAACACTAAAAGTAAATGAATGCAAGATCATGGACGAGATCTTTTCTGAGGCAAGTGAAGGATCAGAAGGCAATAATGAAGCAATGGGCAAGATTACGTTCCCTCAATTGCGCTCATTGGAACTGGATACTCTGCCAAAGCTCTCAAGCTTCTACTCCAAAAAGCAGACTAGTAGGCCTTTCAACAATTACGCTCCAACAACTGATGCAGGGTCTGCAGAGATCATTTCAGAAGACGAGCATGATATTCCCATACCACTTTTTAATGAAAAGGTATGTTCAGTGTGCACGTCTATTAATTACAACTTTCTTTTAGATTCTCAACATAAGGGTACCTTGCTTAATTAATAGTGCACAAATGCAAAGCCCACCACTGAACGTCTATTTATTTTTATTTTAGTGGTCATGATGTGGAAATTAAAAAGGTAGTAGTAGAGTAGATCGAGTTGATTGGATTTATGTAGTTTTACGCCAAACTGAATTTATAGTTGCCTTGTTAGGAGTGGGAACATGGCACTTATCAAGACTTTCAAACCAACTCAACTAAGTCAAGCCTTATTTTTATTTACATGAGATTGGCTATAGAAAGTATTTTACGTCATTCAATTCTATCCGGTTTTGTATATACTGTTAAATTCTTAGCATACATGTCCTTTTTCAACTTTTCTATCCATATTATTTTAGGCCTCCTTCATCCAATTTTATCAAGGGTCGTATATGCTATAAAATTCTTAGCATACATGTCCTTTTAATTTTCAACACCTTTATCGATGCATGTTATTTTAGGCCTCGTTCATCCAATCCTATCAAGGGCCGTATATGCTATTAAATTCATAGCATACATGTCATTTCTAGCTTACTACTTTGGTTACATTATTTTAGGCCTTCTCTTGTTCTATTAAGCAACTAACTTGAATTAACGTACTTTCTCATATATGTGCATTTATAAATTTTTGATACATATGACCATACCACTTTAAACGATGAACTTAAAAGTAGGATGAATTTTTGAAGAAATCAATGAATGAATTTAAAAGTTACCAAATCAGATACTTAAAATAAAGAAATTTTAATTGATATTCCTCAATATATTAGAGTGCCATAACCTTGGGATCGATTATTCTTAAAGAAAAGCAAGGAATTTAGAGGAAGTGAAGATTCTAGATGATCGTTTGGAAGAAAAATTTCAAAAATATTCAATATTGTTTTTTTATTTCTTATACCCAAAGGTATCTTTGTTACCAAAAAATTGAAGGTGCAAGGAAAAAATGCAGCACCACGTCAGCACAAACGTGGACGTTGTCTTGAGCAATGTTTCCATAAATCCACTTATGCACTATGAGAATTTCACTAAATTTGGATCTGGATTAGGATTTAAAGTCTAAGTTAATTAAAGGAAGGTGAGTTATGTGTTTGTATTTTAAATTACAGGGTACGGATAGAATTGGTTAATATTTTAAATTACGAAGAATAAATTAATTGGTATCAGATTACATTACACCCACAGGCCTCAAAAACAAAAAACATGAAAATAATGTGAGATAATTAATGGCATACGCATCGTAAACAGAGTAAGTATCTCATTGATTTAATTATTGGGCTATGCTTTCGTTACAGTCATGTATGGGTGTTAGCCCTTTTTACAAATAAAATTACCTTTATAAAAAAAATCGTGCATTCCATCGACTCTGGTCCGAAGTCTAAACAATTCTCAAAGTTGAGATCGTTACGTATTATGCCCATAGTTATAGTGCTCAATACTTTGTAACAATTCTCTTAGGGGCCAAATGTGCACAGTATTTTAATTATTTTAACAGTTTCAAAATTTTAAACTTAAAAAATTTGGCGCAATTAGATCTTATAGAATTAGTTAAAGTGATGAATTTAATTGGTTGATGATTTTAATAAAATTTGAAAATTCTTTTTTACAGAAACAAGAAGAGCTAACCACCCTTATATCCCACTCAGGTCCCACCAGAAGGGAAAGCCCAGCCTTCCCTTGTCAACTCCCCGAGACAACTTTTGGCATCTAGCGCTACTTCTTACTGAAACTAGCTTCTTTAATTATCTAACTTCCATGATTGAGTTGTTTCTTACTGAAAATTCTCTCTTCCCATTCTTTATTTTTTATTTACATTCGGTAAATATATTCGCCATGAATTAATTTGAAAAAAAGTACTATATGTTGTTGTTGCCTTTGTTAAGTACACTCTTAACACATGGGCATTTTTTTGAATCCCCCTTCATGATATTTTCTTTGCACTTGTTCAAAAGATTCTTTCAAAGTATAGTAACAAGATAAAATCAAAACTATGTTACTTAAGGTCATCATTTCTTTTCTTTATTTTTTGGCACAATTAGAGGGGTTCGAATCTCTAACTTATCCCACTTCTACCTTTTACCCTACCCTCTCTCACCACTAGGCTAGTCCCAATGTCTTAAGGTCATCATTTCGTTCACTGATTTTCATACTATGAAATTATGGTTATCAAGTGGTAAGATTTTTGAAGAAGTGAATAAATTGGACATTAAGAAGAATCAAAATAATCACACATCACCTTATTGGAGGGGGAAAAAAACATTGCAGAGGAAAACTAGGTTTGCCACTGGCCAGCGTGCCATTGTAGTTTTATTTTATTTTATTTTTCGTATTTTCGGTAAATGAAAAATTAAATGTAGCATGACTTTATGTAGATTAAGATTCAACCCACACCTTGTGTAAATAATTTGCTCTGTTTTAGTGTAACAAGGAAAACTTAAATGTAGGATGACTTTATGTAGATCAAGTTGATGACTTTATGAAAAATATCTAGCTTAATAAAGATAGTAAATTAATAGGCATAAGATTTCATGGTTGACTTTTGTTGGCCGGAGATGAATCAGCAGTTGTCGGCGGGGAAGAGAATTGCGAAGGAAACTATTGGCTTTGAGTGGCTTTTTGTGCTGATATTTTTATTGAAAATACTTTTTTTTTTTTTTAATGGAAAACTAGGTGGCTGAGCGTGCCATTGTAATTTTATTATTATTTGTTTCTCTTTCCTATTTTGGGAAAAAGAAAAATTAAATGTAGGACAACTTTATGTGGATTAAAATTGACAACCCATAAATGACTTAATTAATTGTCAAAATTTGATCTGGAATATTCAATTAAGGTTCTAATCAAAGATATATGCCTTTACATGTAAGCCAATTGTGGTGATGTATCCTCTATTATGTTTAGTTATTATTCAGAATATCAATATTAACAGAGAATGAGGTCAATTGTGCAGGTTGCATTTCCCAATTTGGAGGTATTGTCTATTACGAAAGTTAATTCCTTGAAAGAGATATGGCCCTCCCAACTCCCTGTCAAAGACGATTCCTTTTGCAACTTAAAATCCTTCCGTGTACAGGGTTGTGAGCATCTATTGAACATTATTCCATCTAACATGCTGATGAGGCTGCGAAATTTAGAGTCACTGGCAATAGAGTGGGGTAATCGTTCAGTAGAATACATATTTGATGTTGGAGAGCTAAATGATATGGAAAGGCATGTCCCAAGTAGCATTTCGTTGAGAAAGTTGAGTTTAGATGGTTGCCCAAGGTTGAAGCAGATATGGAAGACAGATTCTCAACTGAGTGGATATTTCCCCTTTCAAAACCTAACTTCACTAGAAGTTAATTCCTGTTCTAATTTGAGGCATATCTTTACAACTTCCATAGCCAAGAGTCTTGTGCAACTCCAACAACTAGAAATATGGACCTGTGTGATGGTGGAAGAAATTGTTGGAAATGAAGGAGTAGAAGAAGAATCAATGGGTAAGATAGAGTTCCCTCGACTAACCTCTCTGACTCTTAAATATCTACCGCAGCTCAAGAGTTTCTACCAAGGGATTCTCAAAGTGGAGACGTTTTCTTTGGAATCAAGTAGCTTCAAAGAATCCCATGGGAAGGGCCACGTGGGTACTCCAACGAAACCCCTGTTCTTGGCGGACAAGGTATGAATCTGTACTCTGTTAGTTCACATATAAATTGTGAAGGGATCCCCCCATTCATAACTTACTCACATGTTTAATAATGATAAATCAACATTAACTAACATTTTCAAATAATTCTCAAAAGATTTGATGTAAGTATTTTTAAGTTTGATGATAAAATCTAAAATTTCACATTGCAAAACTTTCCCTTAAAGCCCCAATCTTTATTTAAATATAAAAATCATTCAAGAATCCTGAAACGCTCAAGTCCTAAAGAATATTCTGAAAAAGAAAAATATGATTGGCCACAAAATATCATTGAGGAAAAGAGTTACACCGGCACTTGTGGCTTACCAATGCTACCAAGGGGATAGGGATTTGGATAGAGTTAACTGTTAAGTCTAGGGTTCACCTTTAGGACTAGAACTAATTAACATAATTGTTATGTCTCCCGGTCACTCCAAATTGTTGTAGGCAACGTGGCAGCCCCTTGAGTTTGAAAGACTTTCATGACAGAGTGGAGAGTACCACAAGTTAACATGAGCTTACCAAGCAGGGTATCATTGCTTCAACACTATGCATCTTTCTTGTTTTTTTGGTTGTTGATAGGAACACCTTGCATCTGTCTTTACCATATTGGCTTGTGAATAAGATTTTTATGCTGGAAACTTTAATGGTTGGAAAAGAAAAAATAAGAAAAGGACAGTTGTGGGATAGACAGTCAAATTATGATCACTAAAAAACTATTAAAGGTGTGGAGGAAAATCCATTCCTTTTAATTTTAGTGGTCATGTTGTGGAAATTGAAAAGGTAATATTGGAGTTGAGTTGATTGGATTTGACTATTTGAGTAGTTCTATGCTAAATTGAATTAATAGCTTCCTTGTTAGGAGTGGCAACGTGGCACTTCTTATCAAGATTTTAAAACCAACCCAACTCAGTTAAGCCTTATTTTCAATTACATGTGATTGGCTATAGGAATCATTTTACGTCGTTCAACTCTATCAAGGACTATAATTCGGTTAAATTCTTAGCATAGATGTCCTTTTTCAACACTTTTATTCATGTTATTTTGGGCCTTCTTTATCCAATTCTATCAACGGCCCCATATATGCTATTAAATTCATATCATACATGTCCTTTCTCACTACCGGCCTTTGGCCACGTTATCTTAGGCCTTCATCTCTTGTTCTATTAAGGCCTTCAACTTGAATAAAGGTACTTTTACATACAAGTGCATTCATAGGTTTTTGTTACACATGACTAAACCACCCTAATTAAACAAAACGATGAACTTAAAAGTAGGATGAATTTTTGAAGAAATCAATGAATGAATTTAAAAGTTCCCAAATCAGATAATTGATATTCCTCAATATATTAGAGTGCCATGACGTACTTTGGGATTGAATGTTCTTAAAAATTAGGAGAAAAGCAAGGAATTTGGAGGAAGTTAAGGTTCTAGACGATAGTTTGAAAGTCAAAATTAAAAAATATTCAAAGTACCAAAAGGTATCTTTGTTACCAAGAAATTGAAGGTGCAAGGAAAAAATGTGGCACCACGTTAGCACTAACGTGGGCGTTGTCTTGAGCAATGTTTCCATATATCCTTTATCTATATGAACTATGCATGAGAATTACACAAAATTTGGATGTGGATTAGGATTTAAAATTGGGACAAAAAAAATGTAATTTTCACTCTTTAAAAAAGTCATAATTAAATTTGTAAATTATTTGATAATCCATCTATATTATTAATAAAGAGAATTCTTTGGTAATTTTTTATCATCAATACGTCACCTTTATCTATTTGGTTCGCAAAAAGTGCCAGTAAAAAAAAAGTATGGGAAAAAAAAATGAGAAGGAAAGGAAAAAGAAAAAAAAAATGGAGAAATTTCTAGTGTTTGGTTGTCTAGGAAAAAATGAGAGGAAAGTGAAAGGATTCCTCTCAGTTTCCGTTGTTTGGTTGTTAAGAGAAAAGCAAAGAGAAAGGAAAATATAGTAATAAAAGGGAATTAATTAACATATTGATGAGATGATTGTGTCCGGCAATGGCTATTGATTGGTGCTCAATGGAGGTTGGCGGTTCACTAAGGGGACACATTGTCGAAGGGGAAGGGAGGTGAGAGAGAGACTGTGAGAGGGTCGTTTCCTTTTTAGAAGGGACTATGGAGAATTGAGTTCGACAAAATTTTTCTCCTTATTTTCCACACTTTCCTCACATTTTTAAACGGAAAATGAGTATGCCATTTTCCTTCATATTTTTTTTTAAAAAAAAAAATTTTATCTCCTTTAAATTTTCCATTACAACCAAATAGAAGAAAAGTAGAATCCGTAATATTTTATTTTTTTTCCATGGTGAAATCCATGAACCAAACAGAGGGTAAAAGAAGGTGAGTAATGTGTTTGTATTTTAAATTACAGGGAATAGATGGAATTGGTTTGTATTTTAAATTACAAAGAATACATGAATTGATATCAGATTACATTACACACACAGGCATAAAAATTGTGAAGGGATCCCCCCATTCATAACTTACTCACATGTTTAATAATGATAAATCAACATTAACTAACATTTTCAAATAATTCTCAAAAGATTTGATGCAAGTATTTTTAAGTTTGATGATAAAATCTAAAATTTCACATTGCAAAACTTTCCCTTAAAGCCCCAATCTTTATTTAAATATCAAAATCATTCAAGAATCCTGAAACGCTCAAGTGCTAAAGAATATTTTGAAAAAGAAAAATATGAATGGCCCCAAAATATCATTGAGGAAAAGAGTTACACCGGCAATTGTGGCTTACCAATGATACCAAGGGTTTTTACTTTTCCTTTTTTTTTTTTTTTTTAATAAGCAACAGCCCCTTGAGTTTGAAAGACTTTCAACACTATGCATCTTTCTTTCTTTTTTTGGTTGTTGATAGGAACACCTTGCATCTTTCTTTGCCATATTGGCTTGTGAATAAAGATTTCTATGCTGGAAACTTTAATGGTTAGAAAAGAAGAAGTAATAAGAAAAGGGCACTTGTGGGACAGGCTGTCAAATCATCACTAAAAAAGTATTAAAGGTGTGGAGGAAAATCTATTCCTTTCAATTTTAGTGGTCATGATGTGGAAATTGAAAAGTAGCATTGGAGTTGAGTTGATTGGATTTGGGTAGTTTTAGGATAAATTGAATTTATAGCTACCATATTAGGAGTGGCAACATGGCACTTTTTATTAAGACTTTCAAACCAACTCACTAAGTCAAGCCTTATTTGTATTTACATGAGATTGGCTATCGGAATTATTTTATGTCATTCAGTTCTATCAAGGATTGCATATTCTGTTAAATTCTTAACATACATGTCCTTTTTCAACACCTTTGTCCATGTTATTTTAGGCCTCGTTCATCCAATTCTATCAAAGGCTGTATATGCTATTAAATTCTTAGCATACATGTCCTTTTTCAATACCTTTATCGATCCATGTTATTTTAGGCCTCCTTGATCCAATTCTATCAAGGGCCGTATATGGTATTAAAATCATAGCATGCGTGTTCTTTTTCACTACCTTTGGCCACGTTATTTTAGGCCTTCTCTTGCTCTATTTAGGGCCTTCAACTTGAATTAAGGTACTTTGATGTACACGTGCATTAATTCATGGTTTCTTGGTAAACCACTTTAAAATTCTCATTGATTTAATTATTGGCATACTTTCGGTAATTCTCATTGATTTAAATATTGGGCATGCTTTTGGTATACTGTTATGTACGGGTGTCGGCCCTTTTATGCGAATAAAATTACCTTTAAAAATAATCATGGATTCGATCTATCTTTTCTGTTAAAAAAGAAAATGAACAGGAAATCATGGATTCCATGGGCCTTGGTCCGAAGTCTAGTCAATTCTCAAAGTTGACATCGTTACATATAAAGCCCATAGTAGCTAGTAATGCTCAATACTCTTAGGGGCCTGATGTGCACACTGCACAGTATTTTAATTATTTTCAGAGTGTTGGATTAGTTAAAAATTTGGGCATTCCTTTTAAAGAAACAAGAAAACTAACAAAACCGCCCTTTTTTTTTTTTTAAATGGTTGGTGTGGGGGAGTAAAAACTGGCTCATTTCGTTAAACCATGGATACTAGTTCAATCTGGTTTCCATGACATTATTTTAAACATTGCACGTACCCGATTTTGTCCCTATATTTTAGTGGAACTTTTACATGATTTGGACAAGAGTAATGTTCTACTTTGTCATGTACTTTTATTTTTTAAAATACGATTTTTGGAGGGAGGGGGGCCTGTTACAAATATACAACACAAGAATGTCATGTAATATAATTTTAATTTTATCCTACTAAAGGACTTGAACCTAGGACCTCCAACCACACGAGAGGAGAGGTGCCACTAGGCTATAGGCTATTGGTGAGAGTTACCTTGTTTTTGTATATGTTTGAATTGTTTCAAAGAAACCTACCAAAGGACTTGAACCTAGGATAAGAGGGGAGAAGTGCCACTAGGCTAAAAGGCCATTGACGCTTGCTTTGTGTATTTTTTTGAATTGTTTAAAAGAACAACAGCTAAACTTCTCTTGTCTCAATAATTACCGGCCAGGTTGCATTTCCGGACCTGGAGGAGTTGAAATTGAGGTCCATGTCTAGTATGAAAGAGATTTGGCAAGACCAATATCATGCAGCATCATTTGGCAAACTAAGAGTTCTGGAAGTAAGGTGTTGTGAAAGTTTAACACATGTACTGACATTCGCAATAGCTAAAAGTCTAGTGCAAATTAAAAGCATAATTGTAGATGATTGCAAGATGATGAAAGAAGTAATTGCAAGCGAGGAAGGAAAAGAGACAGATGAGACTACTTTTAACCAATTAAACTCTTTGAAACTAAGAAACTTACCAAACCTCACAAGCTTCTGCGCAAGGAGTAATACTTTTTCATTCCCATCTTTGGAGGAAGTGTTGGTGGAAAAATGCACTGAATTGAAGAATTTCTCCGATGGAATTTTACACGCACCAAAGTTGGACAAAGTGCATGTACAGTCAAAGTCAAAGGATAAATGGAGAGAAGTAAAAGTGTTGGACAAAGGATTCTGGAAGGGAGACCTTAATACGACGATACAATACTTTTTCCTACAAAAGGTATGTACTAACGGAGCCAACATTTTCTTCTTTCCTTATTTTGTTCGCACCATGATAGGTTTACAAAATGGGCTGGCTTTTCTTAAGTATCCCTCCACTCTCCGGTCACGATTCACAAAACATTGTGAATATGATCATTACTTTATTTCATGTTCAATTTATGCATGCAATTTTTTAACGGTTTGTTTGGGTGTCCAAATCGGAATTAAACAATTCGAGAAATATGACATAGTATGGAAAGCATAATCTATATATCATCTTGAATTGACAAATTCAAAATATGATATTCATCATCACAGTTGAGAGTGGAAATTCTAAATAATGACATTTTATGAATTTCGTAGAATTGATTTTACAACAACTATAGTGATAACTCCAAGATTTTAAAATGTTCTAATTCAAGGTGATAGAAATATGCCTACAACACTATGTAAAATTTATCAAGGCACCGTTTGGTTGCACTTTTTAAAAGATCTTTTTTCAAGTAGTAAAGTCATTTTTTACTTTCTTACTTTTTGCTTTTAAGTAGAAGCAATAAAAGCAAAAACACATTTGGTAAAATTGATTTTGCCGGTGATCTTTTGGATATAATGGGAAACTCTACTGAATCATCGTTGTCCAAAAAAAAGCTTAAGACAGGCACAACCTTTCTCAATCGCAAATTTTTCGAATTAAGGCCAAGCTTATCCAAAAGATAAAAATGACTTTTAGAAGAAAATTTTCATTGCTTTTGCTTATTAAAATCAAATATTTTGCTTTTTGCTTTCTAGAAGTCCTTTTTATTTCTTCTAACCAAACAGTGTTTTTTGCTTTTACAACTTTTTGTTTTCAAAAGTAAAAAAGATTTTTAAATAAGTACAACCAAACGGTGCCTAAATTATTTAATCTCGAATTGGATGCTCAAACAGGCCCTAAGAATGTTCGATTATTTGTTGATCTATTGTGAATTGATGCAACCAGATTTTAAGCTATTTTGAATTGTTAGTATAATATAGTGTGGGATATGTAATTTAGTTGTAGAAGTTGCATTATATTGGATTGGAATATTAAAGGACTCTCTCTAAATAAGTGAGAAGTTACTTTTGGAATTGTTTATTTTGCTGAATGCAGTGTATAACTCACAAGATATGTGAGGTTCAAATCACTAGAATTTTTTATTTTTTATGTTGTTAAAAGTTCTTTAACCCTCTATTTGGTTCATGGATTTTACCAAGGAAAAAAAAAAGGAAGGGAAAAAAAATAAGGAGCAAAGAAAATGAAAGGAAAAGATAAAATCATATCAAGCCAAAATTATTCTTATTTATTTATTTTTTTCAATTTTCCATTGCAACCAAATAAAGAAAAGTAGAATTCCTTATATATATATATATATATATATATATATATATATTTTTTTTTTTCCTAGATAAAATCCACAAACCAAATAGAGCCTAAAGCTTTTGAATCATTTCTCTGTACGTACAAGACCTTTGACCATTTTTTTTTTGTTTACTACTCCGTCCATCCCACAAAGATGGGCTATTTTTGCTATTTCTTGGGTTCCAAAATGTTAGTCAACTATGAAAAGTTAAATCATAATTTTTTTGAACTTTCGTATATTACCCTTTATTATTTTAATAATTGCTTTGAATACAAAACCCAATACCAAATAAAAGAGGGTATTTTTAGAGATATGAAATTTAATAAATGACAAGTCAAGATAATGATGGTTTCTCTTAAACTACTTGTTTCGTCAAACTTGGCCTAGATATCTTTATAGAATGGAACGAGTATTGAATATTATTGCATTGTCAGCTCCCTAAGCAACTCTTTTCTCCATTAATATATCATTACCTGCAATGTATTTTATTGATAAAATGTTGGCAACCTTTGAACCTTCTTCTTTTTGTGACGGGACTCATAAATGTAGGCTATTTGGTTGAACACATCCAACTTGGGATGGAGTGAGTTTTTGACTTTTGTTCATTTAATTTTTACTATAATAATAGAATAAATTTTGGATAATTAGTTTAATTTGTTGATTAGAAAACTTGAATTGATGTAATTTGAATTATATATGATTAAACCATGCTATCATATGGTTTTCTTTTTATAAACAAATTGGTATGTTTAGCGTCATATGCTCAATAATGCATGAAGGGGATGTCAGAGATGCCCAATTTAGATAACTTTCTTTGGCTTGTGATGCTACGTGACCACGTCAATCGTATTTAAGTTACATATAAGATTTTCTCCCTTGAGGTCATGTCCACGTGGCAACCCACCAGTTCTTAAGAGGCCTACTACCTAGTCTTTCTTCTTCTTCTTTGTGTGTGTGTGTGTGTTTTTTTTTTTTTCTTTTATTATTACATCGCAGGGAAATCGACTCATAGACCTATAGCTACCTAAATCCCTAACCCTTCAACACAACATGATAACATTACTAGGCTACAAGGGCGGGTGCACCGCACGATCATTACTCTTAGCAAAATGTTCTATTTAGACACTTTGTCACATACTCCCAAGCCACTTTGTGACTGCTGAATATGTTTTGTGAGAAGATGTATTTATGCTTACATGCACAAAGAGTAATGTATTGCTTTGGGTTTTGCAGGTGGAGTTCTTGAGACTTTTTGAACTGTTTGAGTTGAAACAGATATGTCATGACCAATTTCCAGTCGAGGCTTGCTATGTACGATATTTGGTGGTGGAGAAGTGTACATCCCTGTTGAATGTTGTCTCCTCTAATATGCTGGAAAGCTTACCCAAGTTGGAAAAAATTACCGTGGAAAGTTGTGATTCCCTGGAACAAGTGTTTGATCTTGAAGGGCTAGACTGTGATGAAATGATCAAAGGGCTAGATTGGGATCAAAAACGTGATGGGCTACTCCCTTATTTAGAAGAAATGAACTTGATCGAGCTTCCTAAGTTGAGGTGCATATGGAACAAGGATCCTAAAGGAATTTTAACCTTCAATTATCTAAGACAGCTAAAGATACACAAGTGCAACAGCTTGAGAAATCTGTTCTCTCCTTCCATGGTTCCCGATCTTCGGCTACGTGATGGATTGGAAATAACTGATTGTCTTAATATGGAAGAGATTGTTGAAAAGGAAAAAGGAGCAAAAGAAGAAGCAATAGATATGATCATGTTTTGCTGCTCAAGTATCATACTTCAAGGTTTGCCCAACCTCACAAGTTTTTATCCAGGAAATCGTAGCTTAAGGTGTCTGTGGTTAAACACAATGAAGATAGCAGGGTGTCCTAGAATAAAGACAATATTCACTTCTACAAATGAAGGCTTGCAAGAAACTTTTGGCGATGGCAACAATGACGTTCCTAGTGCAGCCTTCTTCAATAATAACAAGGTATGTTAGACTTAGACCACAGTTTTCATTCTCAAATTAAAAAAGAACTACTCGTATATATCCATGTAAAACGTTTTTGATGGTTCGTCCGGCATGCTTAATTGCCATTACATACCAAAAGGCATTTTATGTCTAAAACTAATGCTACACTTTGCGAACATACAAAGTCCGAATGCTCCTACCTTTTATGTCCACATTAGGAAAAAAATATCCACTTGATGAATTTATGTCTAAAACTAATGCTAAACTTATTGATCTAATCGAGTTGATTTTTGTATATTTTGGTTACTATGTGTAGCCGATCATGTTGTGGTCTTGAAGCCAATTAACAAAATTTGATACCCTTGGTTGGCTTCTCTTCAGCAAAAGGGTTTTTTCTTCCCCTGTTCCGGTATTTTCAAGAATCTAATCATAGATATCATAAAAGGCATCCCGCTCACACCCAAATCGCTATGCTAGCATATAGGTTATGTCGATGCTTGAGTCTTGAGTACATGACAAAGTTCCTTGACAGAGAACAAATATTTATATCATATCCCGCAACCTAGAAGTCCATTACAGGGGGAAAAAAACCATAGCTGTTTAATTGGTTAGGAATGGCAACACTAAAGGTTTGGACACCTGCAGAATTTCAAACATGAGTGGTTAATTTTAAGATTATCATGGACACTCACTAGAAATAAATTAGGATTATCTTGGAAACTCTCTAGAAATAATTTAGGAACTTTAGTTGAAATTGCTTCAGAAATTAAAGTGTTGTGATTAATTGTTCCTAAAATTAAGTTGAAATTTTGAAAGAAAATCAAGGAATGAATTTAAAATTTCCCTTGTTAAAACTAAAAAAAAAAAAAAATTATTTGAGTTTACTCATGAGATTAGAGTGCCTTGACGGTGGGTTTAACTATTCCTAAATTTAGGAGGAATTTGGAGGAACTCAAGGTTAAAATGCTGTTAAAAGGACCATTTAAAAGAAGCAATTGGGATTCTTCTAATTACAAAAAAAAAAAATTAAAAAAAATAGACATGATATAATCAATAAGACCAGACTTCTTTTCTTTTGTTTTGTAATAAATTTAACAAAAAAATAAAAAGTTACCAAAAAATTAAAACCTCTGAAAAAAATATAGAGCCGCATCAGCACTAACATGGACATTGTCTTTAACAACGTTTCCATATATACTATTAATAACATTTGCCTTGAACAATGCAGATGGTATTTGAAATACTAGAATTATATAAAATTTAAGACCAAAAATATAAGTTCCGTTCTTTAAATAGTTATAAAATGCTAACAATTATCTGATAATCCATCTATACCATAAAGAGAACTATATGGTAATTTTCAATCTCAATTGGCCACCTTCATTCCTATACAAAGAACAATATTGAAGTCATTAAAGGAGGGTTGGGGGTGTATTATTATTTTAAACCACAAATGGATGGAATTAGTATCAAATTCCACCGCACACACATTGAGGCGTAAAAACAAAAAGATATGAAGGTAATGTGAGATAACTTTCTCAAATTCTCATTTATTGTGGTCGAAATACATACACATCTCGAAGACCACCCTTTAGTTAATTATGTTATTTCCAAATCCATTTTGAATTTTTTAATTGCAAGCCATAACTCTCTCAAATTCTCATTTATTGTGGTGGAAATTTAAATTTCATGGTCCTTGGTCCCAAGTATAATAAATTCTTAAGGTTTAAGCCCACTACATATTATGGCCATATTTTTAACGCTCACTACTTCTTGCAATGCTAGTAGTGTGGCTGTTGTCCGCAATATATATTTTACTTCTTTTAATAGCTAGCTTTGAATTTTTTTTACTTCAAAAATTTGACGTAACTAGATCTTACCAAATTGTTAAATTGAAAGTGGTTGATTTAATTGGTTGAACTTGTTTGAATGATTTTAATTAGAATTTGGACATTCATTTTAGTGATAAATAAAAACTTTAAAAACCCGCTTTAGTTGAACCATGATACTACTTTTCACTTTAGTTTATGATACTAACTTAAACGTACGTACGTCACAACCTATCATGTCAACAAATTTTAGTAAAACTTTTATACTATTTGGACAAGACTGTCCACAATACTTTTCTATACTACTCTGTATTAGAATGTTCTACTTTGTCACATGCTTGTACAATTATCTTGTTTGTGTATTTCTTAAATTGTTTAAAAGAACCAAAGCTACACATTTTTTCTTTCAATGGTTTATCAGGTTGAATTCCCTCGCTTGAAGGAATTGGAATTGGAGGACCTTTACAGTATAAAAGAGCTCTGGCAAGGCCAACTTCATGCAGAGTCATTTTGTGAACTAACAACTCTAGCAGTTCGTTCGTGTCAAAGTTTAACACACCTGCTGCCATTCGAAATAGCAAAAAGTCTAGTGCAAATTAAAAGCATAACTGTAGATAGTTGCGAGATGATGAAAGAAATAATTGCAAGAGAGGAAGGAGAAGAAGCTGATCATGAGACTACTTTTAGTCAATTAAGCTCTCTGAAACTAAGAAGTTTACCGAACCTCACAAACTTCTGCACAGGGAGTAATACCCTTTCATTCCCATCCTTGGAACAAGTGTTAGTGGAAGAATGTCCCAAATTGAAGACTTTCTCTAACGGAATCTTGAACACAACAAAATTGGAGAAAGTGCAAGTACAGGAGGACGAATGGGTATGGAAGGATGACCTTAATACCACCATACAACACTTGTTCGCACAGAAGGTATGTTTTACAAACCATTCTGATTTTTACTTCAATCAAAAACCCCAAATACCAATTTCAATTAGGCTTTTTTTTGGTATTTTTCTCTCTACTCTCCAATAACAATTCAAAGGTATGTGTGACTCTCTCTCTCTCTCTGAATATATTTTGCTAAACTCATTGAGCTAGTTAATTTTTTAGTTACCATGTGAAGCCATGTGATCATGTTGTGGTCTTCAAGCTAATTAACAAAATTTGATACCCTCAGTTGGATTCTCTTCAACAAAAGGGTTTGTTCTTCCCTTGTTCCTCTATTTTCTGTTTTCCTTTTTAGTACGTGTTCAAGGTTCTAATCATAGATATCATAAAAGGCATACATAAGTCTTACTGAGTGGACTTTTCTTCTTGTATTTTTTCATATTTTTAGTTTAAACTATAAAATCATAAATTTATCCTTAGGAGATAGGAATAGAACCCACAGAAGAGAAGCTATGCATTTGTGTTCTTCAAGGATCCCTAGTTGAAAGGTTCTTAAGGTGCCTAATATTATAATTTGATTATTTGTTGAATCCTTAAAATTGCAGGGAGATCATCTTTAGAGAAGAGGGACAGATAGGATGATTCATGTGAATCTTCAAGAAAAAGGCACCGCAGCAAGAGTGGAAGCGAGAGCCCACAACGTAAATCATCAAACAGAGACATGGATAGGGAAAATGATATAGATAGGGAGTGGGATGATCATCGCAGGAATAAAGGCAGAGAAAGAGACAGAGACAGAGAAGTGAGCAAAATGAGTCTTCAATGAAATTGTGGCATGCAGTGAAGCACAATTCCTCCTCCAGAATGAAGTGGAAATCTGTCTAAATAATTTGACGGTTTATTTTCTTTGGATTTGCTCTTCAAAAATTAGTGGTGATTTGAATGATAATGAAGAGAAACCGGGGCTTAGATTGGTTTTAACTTTTAGAGCATCTACCATGGGAGATTTTTTTTTTTTTTCCCTTAATGATGTGAAATATGAAAATATCCATCAACAATCAGTAAGAGAACTAATTTTTGTTCAACTATATTGGTTCCAAACTCAAAAGTGGTGTGTTTCAATGGTTAATGATCACAGTGCGTTGTTGTTTCCAGTTTGTTTTGTTACTAAAATCACGGTTGCTTTTCCTTGATACTGTCTTTTTGGGTACAGCTTTGAGCTTTCTTTTTAGGCTACTACGAGGGTGAAGTCAAGATTCTGGGATACATGTTTCCAATTTCATTGGGGATACAATTTGTATATCAGGTGCCGAGTATTGAGCATTCCTCTTTATCTTTTGGCGTTGAGACACTACTCGAAGGGGAAATTGATCTGCATCTTCCACTTTTCAGGAAAAACTTTCTTCTTGTGCGATTGAAACGTGGTTTTTTCATGGGCCTAAAAAGGTTCTAGTTTTCTAAGAGGATGAGGGTCATTGATAGAAATCATGATGGCTGTTTGGACTAGAACCATTTTACCTCAAAATGTTGATGACCCAGTCCACGTGTGAACAGCACAGCTCATGGAGAATACATGGATGCTAATTGGAGTCGATGGCTCTCTTATGAATCCATCACATAGGTTCAGCTAGCTAAACCTTACTAAACAACTTATGCACTGTCTTGCTTCAATCCTTCATGTGAAAAATGTAACAAAGGAAAGGAAAATCCGTGCACCGACCCCCATCATATTCCCTCCTCCAATCCAAGGTCGCACGGAACCCCGAAGAGAGGTTGCTTGCGTGAGGGGACATCTTGTGATGTTGCTGGCCTGGGGGCTTTCTAACAAGTTTGCATCAAACACTTACCAAGTCTTGCTTTTTGATTAAGTCTTCATCTGGGTATGCAAAAATTTCCCCCCCCCAAAGAGTCCAAGGAAAATTTCAAGGAATAGCACCCAATGCAAATTTAGACCACTTAAGCTCTTATATATACTATTTCATTTTGAGCATCTGCCATTGCCACTTCCAGTCCTTCTCCAGCAAGTTCCTCTACTTCTTGGGATATTTGACACGATGTAATACATCAAAGAAACAAGAAATTAGTACGTATTAGAAACAGAGGCTCACAATTCCTTTCGAATTAAAGAATATGAAGGGAGTACCTATTCGGGGTTGAGAGCCTCTTTTACACTTGAAGAACAATACAATACATAATGATGAAAAATTTCACACGAATGTGGCAGTTGGCAATGGGAGAAAAGGAAGAAGAAGGACGGGAGCCATTTGGGTAGTCAAGTGAGCATTAGGAAAAGAGGGAAGAGTCGAGTGAGCCAAAGGAGTGGACTTCTAAGGTGTGGCGAATGGAGTCTGAAAGCCAAAACCACCAGAACTCGGTGGCTGAAACGGTGGAGTCTACGTTGTTGAGAGGAAGAGGGAGGAACCGAATCTGGTGGCGAAAGACAGTGTCGATGGAGTGCCGAAAGCTGGTGTGGAGGATGGGGTTCTCAAGGCTGATGGAGAGCCGAGCTCCTAACAAATAGTAACGGCGCCTTTATGATAAGTTTTCTTTTCTTTTTATTTTTTTGGCATATGTTAAAGATAATGCAAACTATAAAAAAGTAGTAGAAGGAGGATTCAAAAACAAAGTTATATGGGGTAATAATAATCCAAAATGAAAGAATACTCCTTTCACAAATTTGATGGACCTGTTAGCTTTGTTTTATATGCATTGATTTAATAGAGAAAAAGAGATGCATAACTATATTTCTTATGATTATGACATGTTGTATTGGGTATTCAAAGTGGACGTCCGTAATTATTCTTATAAAGGTAGATATTCATGCGTATTTGAGTTTTTAATGTTTTTATCTCAAACTCAGGGTAAAAATACATTTATAATTTTAAATAAGAGTGATATTATCAATTAAAAGTTTTTTATTTTTTCACTTAAGAGACTTTTAATTAATAGTAGTATAAATAAATAGATAAAATGTATACACACTCATGTAGAACATAAATATATATACTACCTCAACTATGTTCGAATTCCCTTTTTTTTCCTCTCTTTTTTTTGGTTGTTTTTGTTTTTTTTTTTTTTTTTTTTTTGCATTTTTCATTTGATGTTGTGGTTTAGAGGGAACCCTATTCAGAAATTCTTGAAGGCCTGAGAGAAGCACAGGCCTAAAATAGGGTTTGGAAATGGTTTTCAACCCAGCAATTGGCAGGCTCCAGTTAGAATGCACTGGCTCTTTGTCATAACCCATAAGCATAAGGAGAACTATGGCTATTCACTGCCTGTAACCCTTAGTCACGTTTTTGAGAAGTTAATTGTTTTCACCACTCAGTCGCTTACTTCCACAGTTCCACTCCATTCATAGTGGTAAATGGTAATGCTGACCAATAGTCAGTGACCATTGTTTCCCAGTGTTACATTTTTACCATGAACCACATTTGATTTACTTATTTAATTCAACTTCATTTATTACTCCTATATATTCTGTCCTTTTTTTTTTTGGGTGGGATGGGGGGGGGGGCTGGTTTGTAGTGGCGTTGTTCAGCCCTGAACCATAACATACAAGACCGTAGGTTTTGATTTGGGTCAGGTGTCTCGCTAGGATGCAGAAAACCTTGTCCTTGCCAGTTCGGAATTGAATTACATTCAGCTGAAATAGACTGAAAAACCTGTTTGATTTTCTTTTCTTTAGTTGTTCTTCGGTCGTTGGCATGTTAATGCCAATGCAACCCAGTCCTAAGGCAGGCAGTGAGGGCAATTTCATCCCAACATGGCAACATGCTCTTTCACCACCAGTTTCTCTTCTATTTACCCCATCTATTATGCCGAAAAAACTATGCATCCATTGTAGTCAGTCATTTTTATAAGAAGCTACTGTTAAATCTTTATTCTAGAAATAAGCAGGAAATAAGAGACTAACAAAACCCATTAACTAGTTTTTTTACTCCATTTTTTCTGCATCTTTCATAGAAAAACTTTTTGCATAACTGCAAGTTGAATATAAATGACATAATAGAATTTACACCATCTGTTCATTTAGCTGTATCAGCAGACTTGGTGGTTATAGCTTCTTTGGGGCACTGAGATACATATGGGTTGAGCTACAAACAAGAAGGGACAAAGTGATTCAGCAAGTGCATAGGACTATATGCATACAATTTATGCATAAAAGTAGACTGCTAGCTGTTTTTATATAGCAAATCAACAGCCAAAACTCATCCAACTCCAAATTGCTATAGTTGATTCAACAGAAACCATTTCCATGCTTTCTTATAGGCAAAAATGGCCCTTCAGTTTTTTTCATCAGTCGAGCAGTAAAGCATTGAAGTTTGTGTTCTGTCTTTTTGCTTTTTTTTTTGTTTTTTTTTTCCTAAAGCAATTCAGGTCTCACTTGCAGAAACATTAAATAGTTTAATTCTTGTGGCCAGATTATGTCCCATGGGCTATGACCTTCTAAATGAGAGATCAAAGTACTTGCTCACCACGCCCACACATTGCTGCCTCATTTACAAAACTATCACTTTAAAGATCGAATGCAAGTTCTACCCGCCAAGGGGGGAAAATGGAGAAACGATGAAATGTGAATACCTTGAAGTTAGTCAAATCCGGAACTACATAGTTTGGCAATTTCTCCTGCATCACGACATAGCCATCTGCACCATAATGTATAGCAGCATTACAAACAAAAACATTATACTCCATATATGCAAGCATTTATAATTGTACTCTATCATGCAATAGTTCATGCATGTTTTCTCAATCCCCTGGCTCAAACGTTGGGGGACTAAATGAATCATATCATATTTGCATGGGTACGACTACAATAGTCAGAATTAAACATGGGTACGAAGTGATATATTTGGGAAGTTTAAAAATTAGGATTCCCAGACCCAGCAGATCAACTCAAGAAAGCTTGTAAACCAACCATTTGGAGTTGGCTCCAAGAAACCTTTTTTCACCATTCCACTCTATCTAAGGCTATAATTTCTTTTTAATACACAACATCAACCTGCATTTTGGTTGGAAATCCTCCTGCTCTTGTAGTGTTTTCAACATGAATAATACAAAATTTCAATCTTTATGCTAGTATGAGTTTAGCTAAAGCTTTTGCACTGACTTCCACCTAGCGCTATGTGAAACCAAGCCATATGCATGCACAAATGGAGTTGCAGACATGGTGTATGTAAATAACATGGCACAAATTAATTAAATTTAAATGACAACTTAATACAGAATATTACATCTTAGAGATAGCACCATAACATGTTTAAGAAAAATCTTTCAGAAAGGTCTTTAGCTGTGGAACTGAAGCAATATCACTTAACATTGCAACAACAAAACAAAGAATAATTCAATTTAAATGGAACCTCCAAACAGGACAAAAACATAGTGTTTTCAACATGAATAATACAAAATTTCAATCTTTATGCTCATATGAGTTTAGCTAAAGCGTTTGCACTGACTTCCACCTAGCGCTATGTGAAACCGGGCCATATGCATACACAAATGGAGTTGCAGACATGGTGTATGTAAATAACATGGCACAAATTAATTAAATTTAAATGACAACTTAGTACAGAATACTACATCTTAGAGATAGGACCATAAAATGTTTAAGAAAAATCTTTCAGAAGGGTCTTTAGGTGTGGAACTGAAGCAATATCACTTAACATTGCAACAACAAAACAAAGAATAATTCAATTTAAATGGAACCTCCGAACAGGACATAAACATATTGAATCTCAAAGTGGAAAGTAAACAAACCTTTGCGAGTATGAAAACCAGTCGATTTGCAATTCTTTCCCTTGTAGTAATCTCTTGGGGCTCGTTTTGATGAGAGAATGTCAAGGGATGACGTACATGTAGACACCCCATTTTGTACCGGTTGTCATCTTAAGTCCCGTGGCCCCGATGATGAGTTTAGTGTGGTTATTTACAGATTATCCTTTAAGAATTAGTGCGAATCACAGCATGAGATTTTGGTTAAAATGAAAAGAAAATTATTTTATTAAATTAGCCATTTTTATCATGCCACTAACACGTGTACGTATGTGATGAGTGTGTGTACGCACATACGGTACATGTGCATGCGTGTTAGCGGTCAGTCTCCCAATTTTTACAGAAGACAATTTCCCTTTCCTATTCAGATTAGAAGTCTTTTATCATTATAAAATACCTTTTGATTATTCTCCAAAGAAACCTAGTCTAGGAAGGAAAGGGAAACTCCAGATTTCAGCTATAAATGCTCACTTAATGCCTTAGGAAAAGGGAGGAAGATAGGGTTTTTAGGGAGTGAAATTCGTCATAATTCAGCAGCAGATTTTTGGAAAACCAGCAATCGTATTTTAATCATAACTTTTTCATCCGAAGTCGGAATTTGATGAAATTGGTCTTCTTAGAAAGATAATTCAATTCTCTACAACTTTGTATTTCACGAGTTTCGTCCAATTCCAACGTTTTCATACCCAAAAACGCGATTGAAATTTCTGCTGTTGCAAAGTGACGGAAATCACTTTTCTTTTCTCCTGTTCTCTTTTGTTTTCTATTTCTTTTCAAAGTTGAGTGAGTTTTGATCTCGTTGCTGTGATTACACTTTGAAGAAGAGGAGGATTCGTGTTGATTTGATTTAATCCAAAGACCTGAGGGGCCACGAACAAGCATAAAGTCGGTAAATTTAGTTTAACTTAGCTTTTGATTCTAGTTCTTCTTTTATTTTATTTTATTTTATTTTATTTCTGTCTAAAGCATGATTAGCATGATTTAGGTTTAGTTTTCATATTTGTATTTATTTCTGTATTTTATTTATTCTGGGATGCATCATGTAGTGGATTCTCCATAGGGAGAAACTAGGGTTTTATTATGTGATAATTTGTTAGTATGTAGGTTTATTGTATGATAGTCTGTGGAATTCACGTGTATACCTTCTCATGGTATATAGGTGAAGTTTCGAGAGATGACATAAATCGCCAATAGGTGCGTACGCAATTATTTTATTGCGTACGCAGTATATGGTATGCGTACGCAGTAAATAATACTGCGTACGCACATAAAGCATTGGCAGACAGTTTCTTTCTTTATTGTAGTTATTCTGATAATTGGTTAAGCTCGTATTTCATTTCTTTGTGTTTATTTCGTGCTTTTATCTGTATCATATCATCATGATTTGCGTGCTGCTATGGTTGAATGAATAGGGTCAATTTTGAGTAAACATTAAGTTAATTAAAGCCATTAATCATGTGTGGGGGCCGGTTTCGACCGGGCGTGGCTGGGTGCCTAACACCTTCCCAGCTGCGTACCCTAGCTCCGAACCCGAATCTCTGGTTATGACGAGCTAGATCCTGCTAGGGTTCACTCGTTCCCATTATTGGGTGGCGACTCCTCTCCGTGTTAGTCCTTTGAGGCTAATGCGTATTCTCGAGCTATGTGGTACCGGGTGTGGCGCTCACAGTACACTTCCTTGGCATTGCCCTTCCTAATCCTAGGATCAGTCCCAATGCCATTTTCTCCTCTTTTTTTCACACTAGAGAAAAAAAGTTCATACAAAAACAAGGTGTCTATCCACAAATAGGCTCTATGGTAATCTTATCATGAACAACTCCCATTAAAGCAAAAAATAAAATAAAAAGTCTCCATCTAACACTTTGATTAAGCCTTTTGTTTCCTAGCTCTCTACACTGTGGGTTCCATCTCCAACAATCATTTGTACATTCCAACACCTCAAGAAGCGTAACATGAAACATTCATCAAACAAGAGTAGCAGAAAATTCACTGCCCTCATTCCCACAATATGGTAAGAGTACTACTGTCAACCATTAGACAGCATATTGCTTCCATTGTAGGGCTTGTATGATGCAAATTAGAATTTATGCAAGAAAATCAAAGAAGAATAAGAAGAAAAAGCAACAAAAATGGTGCACACATTAGTGTTAAAAAATGGGTTAAACATTAGGGTTAAACCAAAAATAATTATATAAAATAGCCATCACACATTGAACAAATTAGTGTATTACATATATCTATATATATCCACCAGAAAATGTATACATATACAAAAATAATAGTGTGTATAGAGAGAGAATATACCTTCGATGATGGCACTGCGCTGCGCACACACACAGATAGACCTGCGGTGACGATGGGGACTGAGATGTCTTGACGGCGGGGCTGATTAATCGATGGTGAGGCTGAGCCGACGGCCGGGTAGAGTCGAGAGAAAGAGAGGGCAAAAGAGAGACACAAAGGATCGCGCAAGGACCTTACAAATGATTCAAAAGTCTTGCCATTAGGGTTCAATTGAGAAGACAGAAAGCGAGAGCTATGGAGAAGAGCTGAAAATTTTCGCGGGAGAAGGGATGGCATTGGCAGATCAAAGAAAGGGGGGAAAGGGTAAAAAAACAAAGCCCTAGCGACACCTAGCCAAATAATTGCAACATTTACTAGTTTGGTCACAAAAATTGGTGACAATTACCCGTCTAATTTTTTTTTTTTTTTTTTTCCTCATAGCGACATTATTAGCTCAATTACATCAGCAGTTGCTTCATACTGGGCTGAACCAATCCTGAGCTTGGTTATTTGTTTAATTATAATGTTAAGAATTTCTTGCTAGAAAAGTCGACAAATCATTTTGATGAGATGGTGATAGCCGTTATATCTCAAATATCACAAACATAAAGGAAAATTTAGGAAGAAATTGCATACTCATTTGGTTGGAAATTTGAAGATAAGGAGAGTGACTCTTAAAAGAAAAAATCGGTCGTGTTAGAAGATTAAGGATATGCAGTTTTAATCATCATTCTATATATAGAACTTTCTTATATCCATCCATAGAATTTCGTAAATTTTGAGTGGGAAAATCTTAGGATGACCAAAGAAAATCACTAGTCATTTGTCCACCTATGAAATTTATAGCAAATATGATGTCCTACATGAATCCCATGCTTTCTCACTGTCAAATCTCATATTGGATATGAACCTCTAAATATAACTAATTCTTGAAAGTTGGCTTACAAGAGAATAATGCTCAATAACTAATATGCACATGGTCAAGCTCATATTTAAGATCATAACAACTAGCTTCATGTGCATTATAACATCTCTTGAATAAAAAGCAATACAGTCGCTTGTTATTCTTTTCACATTTAACCGATATGGGACATTAAGATCATAACAACTAGCTCGCTAGGTCCATGTGCGTCATAACATCTCTCAAATAAAAAATGAGCAACATGTTTGCTTGTTATTCCCTTTGGATCGTCGGCCATAGCAAATTCACACGCAAATTAGGTGCCTTTCTTCAATCAATAATTTCATCCTTTTCTTTACTCTGAGACACGTTAGGAGATTTAAATAAAGGGATTTAGGAGAAAGTTTGAGAAAATTTATGGGTCTTGCTAGTGATTTTTCGGTAAAAGCCACCATATATTTCGATGAATATGGATGATTTTTGGGCAAGCACAGAAAAATCCCAGTGATTAATTTGGGCAATTTCGTCTCTCTTTCTCATACCCATTACAGATTAAAGAAAAGGGGAAGTCGGAAAGTTTTTTAGAGAACTTTTGGCTTTAGCTGGTGATTTCCCAGCCTAAGGCACCATATATACCGACGGATGATCTGCTGGTAATTTTCCGATGAAATTTCATCTCTACTTTACTTACAATTTTAAATTAAAGGGTAAATTATATTAGAATATTGTCCTAAATTGTTGGCCTAGTTTTACTTTAATACCCTCATCTTCCATAACCTTTTCTTCAATTTTTCCCAAGAAGGATCCCTGACTATTGATTTGTAATAAATCGACTACAAGGTTTGCTATAAATCAATAGTCAGTTTGTTACAAATCAATAGTAAGGGATCCGGGAAAAACTAAAGAAAAGGTGAATCTATGGGTAATTTTCCCAACTTTGAAACCACTTAAAATGAATCTCAAATCATATGTGTGTGACAATTTAACACACTTAACTTCAAAACCAATCAAAATGAAGCTAAACTATATGCATGTATCAATTTAATGAATTTGGATTCTCTACAAGTTTTTTCCTTTATAGGGCTTTTCTTGGCCATTAGATCATTTGGTTTGTAATGAATAAGAAAATATAGAGCCATTAATATATTCATCAAACTTTGTGGGGTATGAAAAACCTCCTTACAAGAAAAAACTTACAAATGATCCAAATTAATCTCAATTTAGTACCCTTTGCTCTAGTGTAGAATTTTCAACAATCTCATGAATGATGCACTAACCGAGGGTATTAAATTGTCACAAGCGTATAATTTAGATTCCATTTTAATTAAATTTTGAAGTTGAGGATACTAAATTGTCACGCGTGTAGTTTAGAGTCTATTTTAATTGGTTTTGAAGTTGAGAGTACTAAAGTGAAAATAGGCTCAAACTTGAGTGTAGTTTTCCATAATTTATCCTGCATTAAATATAGGAAATTATTTTTTGGTGATCACTTCCCAACTTAATACCAAACAATAGAAGTTAGTAGTCATTTTGAAATACATATATAGTTAATTTGTAAAAAATTGACAAATTGGAAATTTGTCACTAAAAAAGTAATTTCCCCAATTAAATTAAATAATACGTAGTGTATGTCATTTCTTTCTGACTTTTTTGTTTTTTAATTGCTTTGAGTCAATCTCCTTCACCGACATGAGTGAGTCTTCCATGTTACTATGACATGGTCACGTGGTGTCACAGGTTAATGAAAACAAAATAAAGTTGGATTATGAGATCAAAAAGTATTCTCACACTCCACTTTTTTTTTATATCACAATTCCATTTTATTTCACTCTCGTTGACTTGTCATGCCACAATACAATCCCACTTTACTTCACTTCCATTGGCTTATGATGCCACATCAATCAACTGTGTTATAGCTCTACACCACAAGGCCACTCGCAGCTCCGAACCACCAACCTTATCTTTGTTTCAGACACAACAAAGACTGATCGTTACTCATCCAACAAAAAAAAAAAATTAAAAAAATAAAAGAAAGAAAGACAGATCGTCAGCTGGAAATGAAGCAATAGTTGCAACTAAAGGTAGCCAAGGAAAGAGGGTGCCTCGGTTAGAACCCCTATGAGGGCTCTTGCTCTTGTTTGTCGTCCTGTTTTTTTCTCATTCATTCTTTCTCGGCCCCAAATCTCTCTCTCTCTCTCTAAGTGAGGGGCTACTTGGCCGCCTCGGATTAGAGTGACAGAGAGCCCCGATGGACTTTGGTTGCAAAAGATCTGCGTTCGTGTCAACCCATCAAGGCAAATGGGAAACGAAATTCGGGATGTTTTACAAGGGGCAAGTAACATTTCTCTTTCTTTTACTCCGTATTATATTTGGAAATATTTAATGCGGCAAATTGTTGGCTTGTTGCTTTCTTTCCTCTCTACTCCTTTCTTTTACTCAGTATTATATTCATGGCTTCTACCTTCCCATCTTCTTGTCTAGGATATAGTCATTAAATCAACCATCACTGCCCAATAATGACTCGATCTACAATTAAATTTTGTAGAAAAAAATATAAGCATAACAATTTCCCATTGGTCTAGTTCTAGCGACAGCCTAATCATGGCCTTAAATTTTGTAGAAAAATGCATGATTTATTTATATACTGTTATAAGACTTACCCAGAAAATATTATTGTTAATAGATTATGAATTTTGAATATCATGCTTTGCTTTGTCAATACAATGGATGGATGTGGTTTAATTTAGTACAATTGTCAGCCCACTGTCACATGAACTCCATGTGCATCATGGCATCTCACTTTACTAGCCCTAAGGTGACGTAATACTTTTGCGCTTTCTCTCTTTAGTCCTTACTCTCCATACTCCCATTTTGCCATCCATAGCTACCATCTACCTTTCGCATTCATTTTCCATTGTCGTTTGCATAATCATCCTTGGCACTGATTTACTGGTCTGAGAGAGGGAGGTACACTTGCTACAAACTCCTTTGTTTTCAACTATCATGTTGATTCTGGTAGCTTGTATACTTTGTTTATTTTGTTGTTATTTTTTGCTATCTATTCAACAAACATAGCATCAAAAGTAGGAGATGGTGCGGACAATCTTATAGTTTCGATCGCATCGAGTCGATATATGAACTTGATAATAACTAGAGCGTCTTGGGTTGGTAATGGGTTACCCAATGGGTATGGGTTGAAGTGGATTTTTAATTGGGTTGGTAATGGGTTACCCAATTATATATGGGTTGGTTATGGGTAAACCACGGTTACCCGTTGGGTTTTATTGGTTAACTAAGATATATGAACTTGATAATAACTGGAGTGTCTTGCCCTCTTATGTGGGAATCGATTTGCAGCACATGGGAATGAGAGGGAAAAATGAAGAGAGAGAGGTTTTGAACCAAGCAGGAGAAAAAAATTGCAGGAAGTGCAGAAAATTGGGAAGGAAAAAATGCAGCAATAATAAAGAATGAAAAAAGAGGGGAAGATCGCAGCTAGAATGAAAAAAGAGCGTCTTGCCCTCGTCCGTGGGAATCGATCGTCGGTGTTTTGAGAGTTTGAAGACCACCGGCGAATTGAGGAAAATCAATGGGAGTGAGGAAGTTCGCCGGCGAGCGAGGGGGCAGATCTACATCAGATCTGAGAACCCCAACCTCAGGTTCCGTCTCTTGCAGCTTCAACAACACTTCAATCATCGTCTTCTTCTTTATCCCTCCGTCACTACCACTATCCTTCCCCATTCTTTTCCTTTGCTCATCAATTAAACTCTGCATAAAACCATATACCCATCCTTCTTTTCGTGCAACACCGTCCGATCTAAACTCCCAGTAGAGACTCCACACAGTCGCCGATGTCATGTATGCTGGGGAGTATCTGGAGGCGATGGGATGAAAGGATCTGGAAATTTTTGTTTACTGTGAAAATCTGAAGCTTTGAGTATTTTACATTTTTTGCCTTTTTGTTTTTGTTGCAAATTGCCATTACTTAACATTCTGAACTTTGAAAGTAGTTTGAATTGACCCAAAAAAAACACAATGAAAAAAAGAAAAAGAAAGATCGGGTTAAAATTTGATTTGGGTTAAAATATGGGTCGGGTCGTGAATTGGATTGGATATTGATCCAAACTGACTTTGGGTATTATTCAAGAGATTTGGGTTGACGGGTATCTTTTTAGAAGAAGTTGTAACTTTTGTTATTTGGGTAGATTCTCTCAAATGACAATGCTTTGGGGGAGGAGAGAGAGAGGGAAAAAAAAAACCTTTGGTTATTTCTTTACATTATTTTCTATATAGAGGTAATAGATTCGTGAGAACTTCTCTTGATTTATGGATTTCGATTCTTTTATGTGAATTGAATTGAAATCCAATTTTGGGTACTTTATAGGTGTACAAATATATTATCTTCTTTTCCTTTTTTTTTTTCAATATACTTTGAAATTTTGAAGCTAAGTTAACATTTTTATGTTTTTTTGTCTTATGAAAAAGAAAAAACAAAAACAACAACAACGACGACGTCGACGACGACAACTAGGGCACAAAACGGGTCGGGTCATAATTTGGGCCAGTTCAAATTTGGGTCGGATTGGGTCATGAATTGGGCTGGGTATGATCCATGTTGGATTGGGTATCATTGGATTAAAGTGATTCACGGGTTGGTTGCGGGTTGGATGCGGGTATGCACAGTAATTGGGTTGGGTTGCACCCAACACATTAATGGTTCAAATTACAAAACCCATTAATGACCCAACCCAACCCATTTATGCTTCAACCCAAACCCACCCAACCCACCCAATTGCCAACCCTAATTATTCGACGACATGCAGATGCTGGGTACTTGGTTGATCCAATTGGAACTCAGCCCAATTGTCCGTTTTAACTACCATAGGAATGTTGAGGATCCCTAAAACCAACATAAGTTAGCGAAGAAGGTTATTATAAACTTATTCCATGATCAAACCATATGACTTTCTTTCTTCTCTAAAAAGATTATTTTAAACTTACACCATGATTCAGCCGTATGGTCAACACATGATCTAATTATATATTTCAATTTTAAAATTTAACCATACAATCGAATATTATGAAATCATTCTTTTAATCAAAAAATATTACAGTAAATTTAGAATAAAGTAATTTAACAAAATTTAATGTATGCGTATTTAAAGTTTTAAGGATTAAATTCTAGCCATTTGATTTTTATGTATTTTGCACTTTGATAGGTGGAGTTATTCTGAAAAGTTATTAAAGTACTAATCTGACACTTTTTACAGAAAGGCTGAAAGGCTTCATCCTTCGATAGATAAGAGATGGAGGTACACTCACAGAAAGCCTTTCCTTGTTTTCAGTCATCGTGTTGATTACAGTTGCATAAGTAGGTAAAAAAGAAGGAAAGAGAAAAGGATAAAAAGTGGGAGGAAAAAAAGAAGTGGGAGATGGCAGAGGATATTATTATTTCAATTGCAGCAAAAGTTTCCGAGTACTTGGTTGCTCCAATTAAACGTCAGCTCGGTTATCTGTTTAACTACCATAGCAATGTTGAGGATCTTAGAAGTCAACTTGAGAAGCTGGGGATGTGAAACAAAGGGTTGTTGACTGGCAAAAAACAAGAGAGAGATATGTTCGACTGGTGTGATTGGTCTACTATAGGTAGAAGGCTGATGGGAAGGTGTGACTTTGTTGGTGAGAGGAGGATGGTTCTTAAAGGCTTCGAAACCTTCACACAGGTGCTACAATGATAGTTTGACTACTGATAGGGGCTTAACGGATGTGTAAATGGAACTATAGGTCGCAATCCAATGTGGGTTAGGCTTAAATATATGACGTATAGTCGACACTTACAAAGTGCTTCACGTGGTGGTTGTTGCTGACGAAGGAAGGAGTTTCGAGTTAAACTCAACTTGATTTTCAAGTTAAACTTGAAAAGGGATTTTGGAAAATTAAGTTAATTTTATTAAACTTAACTTGATTTTTGGAACTTAACTTGAATTTTTTTTTTACTTTTTACAAAATTTCTTATTCATCATAAGTCTTGTTTTGAAGGTTTCAACAAGTAGATTTCAAAAATATAAATTTTAACAAAATGAACATATAGAATAAAAAGTTATGATATTCCAAAGCTTGAAATTCAAATGGGTTTGAAACAACTAAAGGGTGTTTTGGTCAATCCAAAAAAAGTAAGAGTTTAGTTTGGATGGTGCATTTACTCAATTCATCCACTTAACTGTTGACGCATCATTGGGCTAACAATTTCCTCATACTTTAGTCAACTGTATAATAGCACTCCTTTCAATTTGATGAAGAAAATGGATTCGCATAATGGTAGAGTCCCTTGACATTAGGATTAGTTATTCATAAAAATGAGAAATCTAGGAATTTTGAGGAAAACAAGAATTGAAAATAAAATAAAATAAAAATAAAAAACTGAAGATACCAGAAATAAAACTTTGTTCAAGGAAAAAAACTTGTGTGTAACATTCATACCACATCATCACGCTAACATATTATCAAACCAATAAAAACATAGTAGGAAGAACATATGCATCAAAGTTTGGGTCTTAAAGAGCACATATGCATCAAAATGTGGCTTCAAACTTTGATCAAACCTTGACACATATGCCGTTTGATCCCTGACTTTTATTGTACTTTTATTAGCTACTATATTCCATCAACACAATGAAATGGTATCACAATGGCACACACTCTGCTACGTTGGCATTTACACCACACTGTCTTTAACAACATTTTTATATGTCTTTATGAGATTGACAATTTTTTTTATCTATGAGAATAATATATATTATGGGTGTGGATTAGGCTAAATTGGAAAATTTTGTTGATCCTTAAATTTTTCTATAATGATATATGGCTATTCACGTGCCATGCATTAAAAAGAATTATAAATAAAGTATTTGTTGATGTTGGCTGCTACCACACATCATTAAATTTAGTATGAATAGCACTGCAACGTATGAATTTGGAACTAGAAAATTTTCTTTCTTTGAAATAGTCTCAAAAGGTTACTCACTAGAGAATTATTAGAAAATCAATCTATTTATATCTATACTATCCT
The DNA here is from genome assembly GCA_039720395.1 of Liquidambar formosana. Lineage (NCBI taxonomy): Eukaryota > Viridiplantae > Streptophyta > Magnoliopsida > Saxifragales > Altingiaceae > Liquidambar > Liquidambar formosana. Next base: position 49,687,026 of record CM077820.1, on the reverse strand, counting down.
ATACTATTATATAAATCCAACCCTCTTTGTGGTGGGATGGATGTGAAATTACGTAACAATTCTTTGTGAATCATGTTAAGTTCAAATCAAATAAAATAATTTAAGGGCAAAAGAGTCATTAGGTATGGTTTAAATTTCTTATTTTTTAAGCATCCATGTTTCCTCTCACTCACCATTCTTTATAACTTTATTCCCCACCTGTCTCTATCTCTCTCTCCTCTCTTTTAATATTTGCCAACTTAGCAGTTACCTTTTTTAGATGAAATCCTCAAACCATCAAATTTTGACTTCAATAAGCTACTTTTATAAAGAGAAAAACTAATAAGGTAAAGCAAAGTGCATGCATGTTCTATCATGCATGCAACCCCCTTTAGCTTATTATGAACTTATACAACCAACATGTTAAGGATCCAAATCCGTTTTGAGTTTTTAATCATAAAGCTATAATCTTCTGAAATCTTCATCGATATAATTATTAGGGTAGAAATTTGGGATCCATTGAACTTAGGCCCAAGCCTTTTCAATTCTTAAATTAAGCCCACTACATACTATGCTCAAGTTATAACACTCACGACTTTACACAATGGGAATGGCTATTGTAACCCCCCAAAGGGATAAGTTGCCCCCTCTAATTTTTTAATTAAAAAAATTATTATACAAAATTACTAAAAAGGGCTTAAATACCCCTTGCCGGAAAACACAGACCCTTGCCGGAAAACACAGATCTGACCAACCCACTGGCGACGGCGAGGGCAGCCCCCCTCCTGTCGGCAGCCTCTTCTTCTCTTCTTTCTTTCTTTCTTTCTTTCTTTTTTTTTTTTCTCTCTTCTTTCCTTTTCTTCTTCTCTTCCCTCCCGGCAGCCTTCTTTTTTTTCTTTCCTTTTCTTTCTTTTCCCTCCCGTCGCCACCATCCCACCCCACTGGAAAAAATGGAGGTTTTGAAAAAAAAACCTCCCTTGCCAGAAACACACAGATCTGACCAGCAGCAAAGGAAAAAAAAAAAATGAAAGAAAGAAAGAAAAAAAGAAGAGAGAAGAGGAAGAACCTCCCGTCGTCGGCACCCCACCCCACCGGAAAAAATGGAGGTTTTGAAAAAAAACCTCCCTTGCCGGAAACACACGGATCTGACCAGCAGCAAAGGGAAAAAAAAAAAAAAAAAAAAAGAAAGAAAGAAAGAAAGAAAGAAAAAAGAGAAGAAGAAGAGAGAAGAGGAAGAACCTCCCGTCGCCGGCACCCCACCCCACCGGAAAAAATGGAGGTTTTGAAAAAAAAACCTCCCCCCACAGATCTGACCAGCAGAGGAAGGAAAAAAAAAAAAGAAGAAGAAGAAGAAAGAAGAGGAGAAGGAGAGAGAAGGGGAAGAACCTCCTGTTGCCGTCGCTGTCGCTGTTCTCTTCTTTCTCGGGGGTCTCGTGTGTGGGAGGGGGGGGGAGTGGGGTGGGTGAGGGTTAGGGTTATTTAGAAGAGGGGTGTTTTAGTCTTTTAAAGGGGTGGGTATATATATTTGGGGGGTGGGGATATCAGTTGGGGGCAACTTATCCCTTTGGGGGGTTGCAATAGCCGCTCCCTTACACAATATTAGTAGGGGCACATGGAATCATGTGCACAAAATTTTAATTATTTTAATAGTTTTGCGCGTGTGTGCATGTTTTCTTTATTTCAAAGTCTTGATATAAACAGATCTGACATAACTAAGTGTCGAATATTTTTGTAAAAAAATTTGGACGTTCGTTTTGACTAAGGAAAATGCAATTTTTTTCATTGGTTTTCCCAATTATATTTTATCATGAACGTTGCAATTACAACATACTATCTCTAAAAGAAATATGGTTTGATGACGTGGTGTTGACGAAGCAACTCTGTGTCAGTTATAATAGTGACATCTTAATAAGGCATGACACCACATTAGATAGAAATAAAATATACGGAAACCGGTGAGATATATAGCACTACTCTTTAGGTAACACAATAAAACTACTTACAACCCCCTTCCCAAAAAATAAATAAATAAATAAAAAATAGTCGAACCATGGACCCCAATCCAGTCTGGTTTCATAGCACTGATTTGAACATCACATGGAGTCCTATCCATATATTTAATTGGAACTTTTACATGATTTAGACAAGAATGCACGTACACTGTATGTTTATTAATTAAACTAATAATTGTTCTACTTTGTCATGCCCTCAACTGTTGGAATAATTCTTACAACTATGTTGCTTGTGTCTCTATTGAACTGTTAAAACAATAATAATAAAAACTGCTCTTTTAATTTTTGTTTTAATGGTTTCCGGGTTGCATTCCCTAACTTGAAGGAATTGACATTAACAAATTTGGCCAATATGAAAGCGATTTGGCAAGGCCAACTTGATGCACTAGCATTTTGCAAACTAAGAGTTCTGAGCGTGACATATTTGTCACAAGATATAGCCCTCTATTTGGTTTATGGATTCTACCAAGGAAAAAAAAAAGGAAGGGAAAAAAAAATGAGGAAAGAAAATGAAAGGAAAAGATAAAATCATATGAAGCCAAAATTATTCCAATTATTTTTTTTTTTTCAATTTTTCATTGCAACCAAATAAGGAAAAGTAGAATTCCTTTTATTTTATTTTTTTCCTTGATAAAATCTACAAACCAAATAGAGCCTAAAAGTTTTCCCAATCAGGTTGCTTCAATATTACAAAATCTAGAAGTAGTTAGTGTAGTGTACTGTGATTCACTGAAAGAGGCATTTGAAGTTGGAGGAGTTTGTGATGAGGTAAGCCCTGCTAGAGTACACCCACAGTCGATGAAACTATGGTTGAATTGGCTACCTAAGCTAATGCATGTGTGGAAGAAGGATTTCCAACTAAGCCCTGTTTTTCAAAATCTAACAATTATTACTGTTCAAGGTTGTGGAAGTTTAACATATGTACGAACTGCCATTCGTAATAGCTAAAAGTCTAGCGCAAATTGAGAACATAAGTATGAACTGCCATTCGTAATCCCTATTTCTTTCCTTCGCATCAATTTTTATACAAAACAGATCATTTTTTTTATTTATTTATTTTATTTTATAAATAACTTCAAATAAAAACCCCACATACCCTGATAGCCATATCAATTACTTCACCGATCGTTTATTTCTCCACCGATTCAGAAAATTTAAACTGAAGAGAGGGGTTGTTTGGCTGCTTTCTGGTTCATCTTCTTAGATTCAAAACTTTTTCTCCACTCCAGCTATGTGTCTCCTCTCTTTCTCTCTTCTTCTTAGACTGGTTTTTTTTTTTTTTTTTGGCAAGGATGTGAATATATTTTACTCTCTGTTCTGCCTCGTCTGGAATGCAAGTAATATGATTGCTAATTTAGCTCACGCTTATTGATTTCTTCAATTTATGTTTGCATTGTAGAAGTTGCATTAGATTGGATTGGAATGTTAAAGTATATAGAAAAGGGATTGTAGAGGGTTTTTTTTTTTTTTTTTTTTTTTTTTTTCTTTCTGCGATTACCAAATGGGTTTTTGGTTTGAGAGATGGAAAACTGTTTTTCTTAAGAATGCTAAAGTGGTAAGAGAAAAGATTTTGAAATTGTTTGTTTTGAATGTAGTGTTGAAGATAAGGTGAGCCCTTTGATTTAATTGGGGCTGGTTTATAGCTCACAAGGTAGGGCAGTACTCTGTCTACAAATGTGAGCTTCAGACACTTGAATTTTATTTATTTATTTTCACAAAAAAAAAGGTTGCAATCAACGATTAACTAGTTTAGTTGTTGAGCACACCCTAATCAATGAATATATATATATATATATATCTATTTATCAATTTTATTTTGTTGCATGAAGCTTCTAATCTTTTTATTTGTTCATTATAAGAATAGAATGAGTTTTGTTTGTTCATTGGAAAATTTGAATTTGATGAAAAGTTTGAATTTTATATGATAAAATCATGCTATGATACATTATTGTTATGTTGTGTGAATATAAATGTTGTTGAAATTTGTTCAGAAATATAATGGCTTGTGGGTTTGTATATGCTGCAGCTCTTAGATGATTAAGTGCCCCTTCCTGAGAATCTACCATGGTGGAAGGCCTTTGATGCAGAGAAGTCTGGAATTAATAAAGTTCGTAGGATTCTAACCCACCTTTACAGCCTTCCTATGGCACAGTATAGAGGAGTTTGTGAGAATGGAGATTTTTTTTTTTTTTTTTTTTTTTGGATAAGTGAGAATGGAGATTACCTCTTTCAAACAAGCTGTGGGATTCACAATCTCACCCAGATCCAAAGGTGAATTCGACTTGACCCACACCCCCCCTTCTTTATCTTCTAAAACTTTCTTCTCTACTTTGAGTACGAATCATAGGGCACATGGGCCATTTACCATATTCTTTCTGCACATTTTGCATTTCCCAAGCTGTCAGCAATCAGAGCACATCTCATAATGGTCTTGCGGGCACATATTTCATTTCCCAAAAAGAAGGCAGAACAGGTGAATTGATGGACTGCCCCTTGCGGCCTTGTGAAGTCTCAGCATTACTGAGTGCAGGTTGGCAACTTCAAGGATTGCAGAGGATATGCTCCATGCTTTAATGCCTCTGAGATGAATTGCATTAGTGAGGTGGAGTCTTACTCTCATTGCCTTTTTGTAGGAAGTTTCACTCCGTGCCCCAACCAGCTAAAAATAATACTATTGCTCCCAAGGCAGCTCCTGCAGTGATTAATCAAGAACCTGGTGGCCTGGTGGGTCGAAGGGTGCATTGATAAAAGTAGCTCTGGACAAGCTAAAGGACTCTAAGAAAAGTGTCTCTGACTCCAAGAGCATGCCTATTGAGGAAGAGGTAAGAGAAGAGCCCATGCCAAAATCCAAGTCTGAACGCAGAACGGAGGAGAGTGAGGACAGGAATAAGGACAAATTAAAAGAGAGGGAGAGGGACAGACTAAAGGCTTGGGATAGTGACAGATGGAGGGATTCTGACAGGGAATGAGAACAGGAGGAGACCAAGAAGGAGAGGGATAACGTCAAGGACAGAGGTCATCGTTCCAAGGATAGACAAAAGGATTCAGGTCGGTTCACAAATTTTCTCCCATTGGTTATAGACCTAAACCCTGAAAATTTGTGCATTACGAGTATTATTTTTGTGTTCATTACTACTTTTTATGTTTCAATATCTTACCTGATGTTTGTGAATGCAGGAGGGCACTCAGAAAAGTTAAGACATCACTCATCTTCAGGTAATGCATTTTAGTTTTCCTTCAATATTCCTAGTAGATAGTGCTTCACTGACTATTACTGTGCTTCACCAATTTTTTTAAACACAGAATGACTATAACAGTGAGTCGCGCCTTCTGAAACTCGTCTTCTTAATATAGATCCTCACTACCACGGCTCCTCTTATTCTTTGAGGGAGGGAGAAGAATTGCCATAGACATCGTTCATATGCTTGAACCAGTCATCTCTGTGTGCCTCCTTTTTACCTTCTTAACGTTGAGCAACTCAAGGTGCAGCAGTTGTATACTGCCTAGCTTGGTCATGATTTATGTCTGCAGGAGAAAATCAAACAGTGTGGAGAGGGGGAAAATTGAAATTACTCATGACAGTTCTTTTGAGTTGAGTTGACAGCATTGGCCTCTTCAATGCATACGGTGATTCCAATACCGGTGTGTTTGGGCCACAGCTCTCCAGTTGGTACCTTCCAAATTTTGCATGCCTACTGGCAGCCCTATACAAGGTTGGACTCATGAAAGAATCACAACTTTTCCATGGTCTTCTTTTGTTGTTTGCCCCTTATGTTTGTGAACTGTACTAATGCTCTGTAATTTTATAGATTCGAAATTTTTTCTCTCTCTCTCTCCTCTGAAGCTGGACTGAGTATCAAGGTTAGAATTCATCTTAGGAACAAAATTTCTGGTATTTTGTTCATCTATATAGCATGGTGATTGGTGTCGATGTCCTTGTGGAAGTCATCTCTTTTACACCCGTTCACAGGCCCAAAAGATGTTGGGTTGCTTAGATATAGCTGAGAACTGTATGAACTATGAACATATTATTGTGATTATTAAACTTTAATTCTTTTCATTGGGAGTTTTTTGACCTTACATTATGCAGATTCCTTGCATGCATTGCTAAATTTGTCCATGGAAGATTCAGAATGACATAATACCACATCATATGTAAGCCCATTTTCCATTACCATACTCATGAATTATAGCGGCAAATATTATACATGAATGTTGAAACTTGAGAGTGAATGGGCATCTCCCATTAGAAGATAAAACTAACCTAAAAGAGATTAGTGCCTGCATCTTCTCTTCCTGATCCGCTTATAGGTTCTGACTACTGTATAAGCTTCTGACTGCTCACAGTGAGGCAACTTCCAATGCTCCCTCATTTTGTCGGTGAAGTCCTCACAATAATGGAAATGTTTTTCTAGGGCTTGCATGCTAATACAAACTGGAAAAATGCTCGGTTACTGATTGGTCAGGAGGAACCAAATTCCTATGGTTGGTGATGGCTCACACATTAACACCATAGTGTCCAAGTTAATTTTGCTTTCCCAAGGTGAGTGGGCTACACCACTGATAAGGAGGAGGTTATTCCTCACAGGATAGTAGGCAAGTATTTTCCATGTATGCGACCTACTCATCAATATTCTGCTTGGTGTTTTATGTATGATAGTGGCTCTGTTTGATGTCGAGCCAGCCAATAAACCCCTTTACACTGCCTTGGGATCGAACAGTCAATACGCTTGACGAGTTCGGAACTATTATATACTAGTTGATCAATTTAATCTCACATTGCATTAAAGATCTGTGGCCTGTGCTAGATTTCATTTGCTCAGACTGTTTCGCTCCTCGAATAATGGCAATTAGTTGTTGGGTGGGGGGGGGGGGGGGGGGGGGGTGTGTGTCTGGGATGACCAACTGACATGTCTACATGAGCTCTTGGTACTCAAAATGGCCCATGGGTTATGAAGTCTCGGAATGGAGTCCATTTTAGAAGAATCGTTGTGGAATTAGACACAGTGGCTGTCTTCGGTACTCGTCAACACTATCCGCACGGAACATGTGAGTCCGAAAGGAACAAGTCGAAATATTCGTATATAAGTCTATTGTAAGCAAAGTTCATGAAATTGACAACAAGCCACAAGAAGCCATTGAAAGTGAAGCATAGCATCTGAAGAATAGCATGAGAATATACCCCATGCTGCAACCAATGCCAAAGCAGCCTACTAAAAAGAATTTGTCATTTCTGTTAGAAATGTCAGGTTCTTGAAACATCAATTGTTGATATAAACAAGTATGATCAACCTAGTGTTAAGGAAAACCACTAGACCAAGAAAACCATTAATAATGTTGTAAACCAGAAGTTTGGACTGCATTAGCTTCGTGTGGTTTAATTTCCCTACTCTGCATGTAAGTTAAAAACTGTCTGGGCAACTCTTCTAAGAGAGCTTGAGCTATGGAAATCTGCCCACCTGCCAAAATAAAACAAGCCTGTTAAGATTAAGTTAAAATGAAAAGCATAAGATAAAAACAACTTCAATTCATAATAAGTTGATAACATGACAAATGCAAGAAAAGATAACTTTTGCCGTCAACATTCATCACATAAAAACATAACAAATTTCAAACAACTACAGTCCTTTACTTCAAAAGGAAAGGAAACAGATTATAGGGTTTGTGAAGGGACTGAGCTGCTCCTGAAGTGGCTCAACCTCGGGTACTCTCCATTTGCATTCAAGCATGATTACTCTTCTTTCTTTTCCTTTTTTTTTTGATAAAGACAAGCATGATTACTATACTCTATAAGCCAAGGTTGAGATTGATTCAAAACTTTTTCCGATTCAACACCATGCTTAGCAATTTCATGCTCATGAAGATCTAACAACTCGGGTACTTTTTCCAATTCAAACCTAGCACAACAAGGACGGATAAAGTAATGACTAAGGAGGTCTATCCACCGTCACCATTTGACGCGGTTCTTTAACTTCAATGTCCTTCTCTTTCCTCTTGATATGAACATGTCTCAACTCCACCACAAAAGACAATAAAATGAAAAAAAAAAAGTAATACTATCTAACCCATTCTATTGACCCATCTTGACCAATGCACTAATGTGATGTGGAGCCCACCACCGTGTGGAACCCATCCCCTATAAGTGTATGGGCCACCATATGGGTCATTAAAATGGGTCAAAAAGTTTTTTCCAAAAATAAATTCGTGGGACCGATAACCCAAACCACCTTCAGAGTGTCGCATCATTTTTCATTTGCACCAAGGCTGAGCCAGGCTGCCAGAAATTTAACCAGGACGAGCCCACAGCAAAAACTGATGAGCATGGCAATTTTCAACCTCGCCTAGACCGCTTGAGGGTTTGCATTAGACAATCAATCGAAATGACCAACTATGCTCACTCTGACTGATCTCCACCTCTATCCTGTTGGTTCATTAGACACCTAGGCAGGAGTGGTAGAGGGGATGTAGTTCTGAAAAAAAGGTAGAAAAATCTAAATATTCCACCTAAGCGGAATATACATTTTCTTAAAAAAGGTAGAAAAAGCTAAATATATATATATCCTACCAAATATCCTACCAGAGTGTCGCCTTATAAATGATCAAAAAAGGAGGATTTAAACTAGATATCTCATATCATCAGAAGGCTAATAACAATTCCATGACATCTCCGAGTGGAGACAATCAATCGAAATGACCCAATCACCTGCCTATGACTATATGTCGTTCATCATATTATACACAATAAATTCAAAAAACAGAGGGAAAATCTAAAATTTGATCTTTGGTCTTCCCATTCCCCCCCCCCCCCCCCCCCCCAAAAAAAGCGGAAAAAATATACAGATCAATTTATATACTAGCACGGAAAGAAGACCAAAATCTGCTTTTGAACACCACACAAACAGGCCTAGCAAAAAGGCATGGCATAAACCGCTGGTAGCCTTTTTAAATTACAGGTGTATAAAAAAAATTAAAATAAAATTAAAAAATTAAAATGAAGAATGTACCTGAAGAAACTGATCGCTTTAAATGTGAGATTTTAAAAAATTGAACGAATACATTCATATTTGAAGGTGATTCCAGTTACTTCCCAAATGAGGGTGAGATTATAATGCAAATGAGCCTACTGTGTTAAATCTTGTGACTATATTAGAGTTGTAAAGTGTTTGGAGGCATGGTGGAGAATCATATGAGGATAAGGTGGTGCCGTATACTCACCATGAACTTCGCGAATTGGAACAAACTGTACAATGTCCCTTGTAGCAACCCATCCTGTTGAACTCTCTAATCGACATCCATTATCAGCATCTAGGATCTGCCAAAAGTTAAGAATTAACCAGGGCCAATATTTCATTCTCCGATAAAAACTACTACTGTAATGTTAATTAGACAGGAATTAAGCATATTCGAAGGAAAAATTAAGAAAGCAAGACTATACCTCCATTTCTCTAAAATCTGCGCTTCCCACTCCAACTATAAGAATCGACAGGGGTAGATCAGATGCCCTCACCAAAGCGTCTTTAGTTTCTTGAAGATCTGTAAGCACTCCATCCTACAAAGGAGAAAGATTATATGAAGACCAAATAACAAATTAGATAATATAAAAAGAAACAAAACTATAAGTCACTCTTCTCCAAAAAAAATAAGATAATACAAAAAAGAAAACACCACTATAAGTCATTTTTCATTTACCGTTATTATAAGCAAAACAAAATACTTCTTGTCATTGAGTGAAAGGGACTGGCCAGCAATTTCTGTTGCCTTGTTGATCACTTGACCAAATAAAGTGGGTCCAGCTAGAGCAACATTGTGTAGAGCACTTGCATAAGCAGCCATTATACCTTCTACTCCTTCAACCTATAAAATAGAGGGAAATTGATTGTTATTAAACAAATTGAAAATGCAAGAGTCGGATGCAAACAGATCAGTTCACAGAAAAATTAACCCAATCAGACGAGTTTGATTCACATATTGCTGCAATTTGCATAAAGTGGATAATTCAAGAGATCCTCATAGTTAGAACATAGACCCTTAAAGAGGAGGCTAAACAGTAAGGAAATCCTAGGCAACAAGGGACACAACTACTGGTAATTTAAGAGTTCTCTACTTCTGAGAGACAGATAAACTCTTTATATTTCTAATTTCTCAACAAGTATGCAAATTGCCACCAAAATCACAAACATTTTTTTTATGAAAACAGGTTTTGAACACTGCTGATGAGAAAGATGGAGTAAAAACCTATTTAATAGAGTTAATATTATACAATTGACAGAACAGCATTCATAATTAAAAAAAATTAGAGTAGACTGAATCCTACTTAAACCACTAGGTGAAAAAGCTGGGTGTTAAAATAAACTTTTTCCACTAAGTAGTTGAATAAAAAAAAAAACAAGGAATAAATAGAAACGAATTCAACCGCTTCAAGGATGAAGAAAGATAGCAAAGAACTGCAAGCTTGACTTCTCTTACCTCAAAGCCACTTGCACTTCCATTCAAATTAAAACAATGCGATACGGCACCATTGTATGTCTTTCCTCCAAAGCCCCAAGCAGGAAAGCGCCTATCAGAATCATAAAATTGTATGACCTCCCCAACCTCCATTATAGCCTGTGACAAATTAAGATATAAATAATACACCAACTACATTACTAATCATCTCTTCTATCCAGAAACAGAAGTCTGCAAATGAAAAAAAAAAGACGACTCGAGATTTATACATTAAGGACATGTTCTACCAATAAATTAGGCCTAGCTTGAATCAACTAAGTGAATAATCAAAACTATCTTATTTATCGTTTTTTGTTAGTCATAAAAGTGATTAAGACACAATCACATCTACAAGTCCCATCACTGGATCAACTGATCAATATTCCTCTTCCCTACCACAGGAGATCTACATGGTATCTCACTAAATGGTGGAGTACAATCTTGTGAATCATGCCCAATATATACCATTTTAACTTTATAAAAGTCTCAGGACAGTTGATAGTTCCACTTCCGGAGCACTAAAGGAAGCACAAGCAGACTAACCTGCTGGTAAGCATTCAACCGGCCTGAAGGATCAATATAGTGCAAAGAATCCAGATTTCGAGGATTCCCATTCGAAGCTAGAAAAAATTGAAAAGCATGAGCCACAAAAATTAAAATATAAATATAGGAAATGGAGAATAATAACTTTTCTAGAAATCTAAAGTATATTAGTTTACCAGTAAAATCAACAGCAACCATAAAGTTAAGCTCAAATCCACTAGAAATGTAGTCAATAAAGCTGTGCACGTCCTTCTCACAATATTGATCCACAAAAAGCTGGCCCTTCAGAACCTATAGATAAGAAGTCAGACAAAAGTGTTGCTAAGAAAAAATGGGGCAGTGACGTAAGGGTCAAACAAGACAAGAAATGAAATATGTGGTTAAAATCCTTTTGGCATAAAATAAGCACCTTTTCACGACTCTGGCGAGAAGAAGGTTTGATAAAATTTAAACCATTTTTTTCTCTGTAAAGTTTTTCCAGATCAGCCACCGATTTCTGAAGTTTACTGAGAAAGTAAATGGAAAAGTCAAAATATACATCCCAGGCATAAAGCATTCATAACATTCGAAATGGGAAAACGAACTAACAGCAAAAATTAAATAGATACCCAATGAGCACATGATTGCCACTGCTATTGAAATCAAAACACTCGATAACTAACGGGTTTTCCTGCATCAAAGGAAAATGTCATTAAGTGAGTAAACAGAGATTTCAGTGACCTGTAGACTGTAGCCATACCCATCACAGCATTTGGTTCCAACAAATGTGGTTTTCCAGCATCCAGTGTCATAGTAATAATTAAAAATAACCGACAAGTTGTTTGGTTTCTTAAGCCCACATATCCAACATAGTAGATACATAATTCACATTTTGAAAACCCAAGAGACTCCATATTAAGGTAGCAGGTGGTTAATTGACTTCTTCCCACACATCTAACCACAGATTTCAACTATCCAATATATTCTATTCTACCATCAAGCCGAAAAACGTACAAAGATGAAAAGCTTGCCTTGCTTCCAAATTGCTGCATAGTAAGACATATGGGCTTCCAAGTTGGATTCAAGTTGTTGTTAACCACCTCTGTCTTGCAAATGGGAACAGAACCTCCCCTCTCAACAATCCTAGATATTCTTAAGAAAGGATCCTAGAGAGAGAGAGGGGGGGTGGAAAAGAGAAATAAGAGCCAAAAATGAAACGCTAGAATACGCATAACTAACAAAAAGCTCTAAAGCACAGGGCTTTTCGGGTACGTACACTTTTAGTAAACACGTCCTTATTCTCCAAATGGGAACAGCGAAATGTCATTTCAACAGCCTTCCTTGAAGCAACTGTTTCCTGTGCATGAACAGTGAGTGTCCCTAAGTTTTTCAAACCCCGGTGACCATTTTTGCTTTGAAGATTTAGGGTCAAGCTTCGACTTTGTTTAGTAACTATCTGCCATGAGTTAACAGAACAAATACAAAAATAAGCACCATAATGTGTGAATCTTTCTAGTAGAGAATAATCCATAGATTCCCAAGTTATATGCATAATATGTATTATGGGACCACAAGCATAAGTTTCAAATTCATTAAGTAGTAAAACGATATAAAGGGAAGGGCTATTGCAAAAGATGTTTTCGATAGCTCCATGGCCATTTAATGCAGATCATTTGATCTTCACTTGACACATCGTGAAAGCAACCAAATCTTTCCCAGGCCCCCTCTTCTATTATAAGAAAAAATGCCATACCACAACATTGCTTTATTGATTTTAAATACTGTACTACTTTAATTTTTAGCATCAGTTTCATCACCAATGGAGACATAGAAAGCATTCCAACTATGCAGGATGAGCCCTAATGGATCCAAGGCAACTTACCTCTGACAAAACACAACTGGCTTCTCCAAGAAATTCTTGATCATTCAACTTCAGCATCTGCAAGGTAACATAGTTCTAAATTTGAACATTGAACTTCATCTTCTACAAAATTTGTGGATTAATTCCGACAATAAAAAGTTGTTTTAAATTCAGTAATGGGATGAAAAAAATAAAATAAAATACTACTTCGTCAACCATTGAGCATTGATCTGGAAGATATAAACAACTTAACTGCTGTAAGTAATAACTCACCTCTAAAAGCACACACTTAAAATTTTCTTCCTTAAAAAAAAATTGTCTAAGTTTTTTTTCTTTTTTTTCTTTGGGTGAAGAAAAAATATTGCTAGGAATTGGCTAGGAAACTTATGGTTTACCAAAGCACCTAACCCCAATAAGAAATGACTGATGACTGACAATGCTTTTTAATGGGTTTTAAACCTAAGTATCACTATGCACCAATCAAATAAGAAAACTTTTTAAAACTTACTATGATCCAGTATTGTTATAGGTACACATTTTAAATTCTCAAAAATATGAAGTAGAATCTTGTTTTGCAAACTGATATACTGGGTACTTTACTATTAGTAGAGATACCACGGTAACTCTAAACTTGTCAATTTATCTGTAAAATCCTTTATCTCAACAAAATCGATCATTGTCAATCGAAATCTTATAGGGTTGGCCGAAGGTGAATTTTATTGAAATCAAAATAAAATAATAGAGACTTGGAAGCAAAAAAAATATATTATACCTTCACTGGTACATTGTGATATTTTGTATCGACATCATACACACGAAAGCTGAAAAAAAAAATGGACAAACATGAGTGAAACAGTAAAAAGCTTAAACAGGTCTACCTGATGTAGTGTACATTATAAATCTAAAGTGCATTTAGAAAATACAAAAACCTACATCAATGGCTGAACAATCTCAAACTGATAAGAAACATTAACTTTTTGGATCCAAGCAGGATCCAAATTATTCATTATTACTTCTGTACGACCGAGTTCTTCAAGTGTTCCATCTCTTTTCTTCGCATACACTACTGCCATAGGATCACTCTGCAACAAATGAAAAAAACCATTTCAGTTTAACCCATGAGAGGACAAGCCTAAGCACAATACGACAGCACATGTCATGAAAAATATTCCATGTAAAGCAAAACTAAGATTTCCATAGATGCCAGCACCTTGATAGGACAAGCCTCGACATGACTTGATACCTCTTTACACATGCTATGGAGGTGCTATTATGACATTAATAATTTTTGGTATATGTAATAATTTTTTTTTGTTTTGGGGGGGAGGGGTTGTATGATTGTATCAACTATCTGTGTTTGTGGCTTGATCTTCTCTTTTATGCTTAGGAAGGACTCAAAATTGTGATCAAGTACCATCATCCTGGTATTTTATGTCTCAACTAAAGAGATGTAGAATAAGTTATCAGTGATAATCAGGGGCAGAACTAGGAATTTTCAATTGGGATGGGAAGACAACAAGAGAACTATACCAGAAGATGCAGCACACAAAAGAAAAAGGGAAAAAATTAATATATACCTTGAAGGAAGAACATACTATTATTGCTTTTTAAGATTCAAGTTATGCATGATAAAAATACCTTTGAAATGATGTCACGGTCACGTAACTTTGAAGCTGATAAAGATAACTGCAGTCCATAACGGAAATATGTAAATGAACACATTGCAAGGAATAGAACTAAATGGGAAAATTATATAGAGAAAAGACACACTCAGAATAACAAAGTAATCAATGCATATAGATTCAAAATATCCTATGCTAAAATCTACCCTTATTGCTAATCCCATCTTTTTTTTTTTTGGGGGGGGGGGGGGGGGGGGGTATGTAAAAAATTTCTTCTAATGCAGTGTTATAGTATCTACAGCCATGTGCAATTCCACCTTTGTTAAGTGAAGAGTGGACCAAGGGTCTACACAATATACATCTGTTGCTGATGGTAGAATGTTGGGACCACAACAAAAAGGGCAGTTTAAATAAGGAATCATATGAGGCATGAAGCCAAATAATATATACTCATCCCCAAAAAATTAGGTTGCAAGATCTTGTTCTATGCAGCTTCTTTAGTGTGAAATCTTAAGGTCTGCACTGCCAGCCTTAGATCCATAAAATTAGGAACCATTTAAGATAAATAATTCAAAAAAAGATCACTATGAAGCCATTCTCGGCCCGCTTAATGCCAATTACAAGTGATAAGGAGTTCAGAAACCTCAGAATCATAATATGGCCGATACTCTGTCAAGTGAATTGGAAAATACCAAAAATGTTCCAAATGAATGACCTGGTTACAACATCAGGACAAAGTCTACATCAGAAGGATAAATCAAAGGAAAATATCTAGTGGTCCAGGACAACACAGGGAAAACCAGAAAGGAAATACTTCTTTACACACCACGTGTTCTACACTCGAGGGAATCTCCAATCATTAGCACAATTTCAAACAGTTTAAAAAGCAAGATTTTGGAATCATTTGGTTTTGTCTTATGCTCAAAAGTTCAATCTGCATCTAATAATCCGGAATCTTGCTATGTTTCATTTTAAAGAGCAATTGCTAAGGTAATCTTTTAGTGGAGTCGAATTGAACCAGAACATTTGACCCAAAGGTAGCATGGCAAGTTTGCAACAATACATCAATTGTCCAAGCAACAAGCAAAAGCCATAAGGGAACAGATCAAATTTTGTGACATTATCTGTCAACATCATCTTTGGAAATTAAGCACCAGAACATTTTGGATGCATCCAATTTGCTAGGTTACCATAACCGATCTTAACCCTTTTTCAATTCTTAAATATTGTCCCTCTCAATACAGTGAAAACAATAAACTTATGCTTTTGCATCCCCACAAAACTAGATAGAACTCAATGTTCCTCTGCATGGCTGTATACTTCAACTGTCAAGCTAAAAGTCAGAAAAACGAAAAGTATGGGAAATTCCACTTGAAACATGCACTTGAAACATGGGGGAAAAAATGAAATTTATATACACAAACATTTTTTTTGTTTTTTGATGTAGATAAAATGTATGTATTTCATCTTATCAATCTCATCACAGTGCCAAACACTAGAACAAATTCACAATGATTTATTTTGTGCCACTTTTTTTATAGAGGTAATTTTATTCACAAAAAAAGGGCCGAGACCCATGTATAAACACTTGTTTATTTAATATCCAAGGGACCAATTAATAGGGGATCAGATTCACAACCATGGCCCCCCTTTGTGCCTATCTCAGAGTATTTTCCAAGTCATAGCCCATTTTTTGCATCATCTTCTTAGCAATAGGGCCATACTTAGAGAAGTCTGGCCTCCCTTCTGTAGCAATAGGCTCCATCTTCAAAGCATATTTGTGTGTCATGAACGGTAATAACCAAAAGGGAACATCCTTACATGCCAATGACCTTGCAGCCTAGTGGGCATTTTTCCCTCTTACAAGAGGGGAGGTCTTGGCCACTCAGGCTCAAGCCCATATATTTTGATGTTCTTATCTCCTACCCCTCAAAGAAAAAAAAATTCTTCAATTGTTCAGGAGTTTTTTCAAAGATGAAAAAGTGAATCAGCTTTAATCTTGAAGGCAGTCCACTAACCCTCAATGAATCTAATTGTGCCGCTCATCAACACCTGAAGGAGGTCTTAATTTTAGTAATTAAATCATCATTCTGTTTGAGGATATAACAATTTTTGAATTTTTGGGTGAGAAACTATAAGCCAGTGTAGTTCCCAGAGTGCATTATAGGATCATACCAAGCAACCCAAATGGAGGGTCCCATGCCAAATCGGCGAATCATGTTCAAATTTTCTGTGGAGCCAAACACACCAATATTCCAAAATTTTAAATACGGAAAAAAAAAAAATCATAAATTGACTGTTTAAATATCAAGGCGTTAAAAAACCAGAAACCACAAAAAATTGCAATAATCACAAAAGTCATATAAAACAGAACAAAAGAGAAACCCACGATAATCATCTAATTCCAACCAATAGCATTGCTTAAATGCTTAGATTTAAAATCAAAACCAATTTTTTTTCCTTTCATAAATAAATAACTAAATTTATATATATATATATTATAACACTACAGTATTCAAACCCCTTTATCTTAATTTATAAATATAAATTCTCTCTTCTACAACGTTTATTCTTAATTATTTTATTTTACTTTTTCATTGTGCAATTAAATTTAAATGTCAGTTGATCGCCATGAATGCAGTTTTGAACCAAGGTCTCTGGTACGATTCTGATAAGATTTCACCAGAAGCATCTTCTCCATCACAATTTTCTTTTTCCTTTTTAACAATCGATAGAATATATCCCTATCCTTATTCCTGCACTTATTAATGTCTCTTTTTTTCTGTTCTGTTTTTTTTATTTACCTTGAGGGTAATGCAGGTTTATGAATGTATGGAAAGTACCTCCATTGGAGTAAAAAGGGCTTGCTGGCCATGGGATGTGTAGAAGAAGTCAACAGCGTCGTTCCGTACGTTTTGCCCAACATCGTTCATTTCTCCTTGCCTTCGTCGCTGGGCCCCTCCTCCTACAGCCTGCTGTCCTCCTCTTACATCTGAAAACCATCCTCCCATCCCTCTCTCTCTAAAACCCCAACCTCTCTCTCTGTAAAATCTAATCCCTAGTTTTCTCTCTCTGTCCAAACTTCTGAAACCTCTCTCTCAAGTCTAAGCCCTAGTCTCTCTCTCTCTTTCTCTCCCTCTCCAAATTTCTGAAATCTCAATCTTTGTCCCCGTGTGTGTATAATTGAAATAATCGTAATGACTAATGAGGAAGAAAAATGGAAATTCATTTTTTTGGCTAAGACGTTGGACCAAGACCGCTACATTAGGATTGTCTTTATTTTCACCAAGTTTTTTTTTTAAATTATTTATTCTTGCACTCAATTGTTTGAGATAGGGGCGGTTGCACTAAAGTGCACGTGTGCGTCTGTGCAATCACTCAAATAATTTATTTTTTTTTTTAAATTTGGAAAATTTAATTTATGTAATGCTTTAGCCTTCATTGAGAAAAAATAGTTAATTTTGATTAAATTTAATTAAATTTATTAAAATATATTACTTTTGTAGATTATATAAAATTAAGGTTTAGTTTATTCTTATGTGCAACCATTAAGAGAAACTTTGTCCCATATTGGATACAGGGTGTTAGAAGTGGTATATAAATAAAATTCCTCATCTTTAAAAGTCACCTAAGTTTTTAAAGTATGTTGTCGATTTTATGCTGTACTTCGTCATTTTTATTCAGTCATGTCAATGTATGACTTTTACC
This sequence comes from Liquidambar formosana, assembly GCA_039720395.1. NCBI lineage: Eukaryota > Viridiplantae > Streptophyta > Magnoliopsida > Saxifragales > Altingiaceae > Liquidambar > Liquidambar formosana. Next base: position 49,668,838 of record CM077820.1, on the reverse strand, counting down.
CTTTCCTATTTTGTTAGGATCTTGTTCTACATCAGGTAAACAGGAGTATTAGGAGTAGTATATAGGTAAGTTTCACGTCTTTGAAAGTCACTAGGCATTTTAAAATATAACATGTTGTCAATCTTATGTCATTTCATCACCTCCATTCAATGATACTGATATGCGCTCCTATCTTTCTCCTTTCACCATTTTACCTTTAGCAAAAATATTAAAACTAAAATTTTAAAAAAATGCAACCACCGGAAGAAAATTCTAGATCCACCCCTGGTTTGAGAAGCATTCCTCTTTTTTCTTTTTCTTTTTTAATTTATTGATGACAAAGTAGAATACTAAATGGTGCGAGTGGAGAATTGATAATGAAATTGTGCGGTGGATGCTTACGCATGAATGGGAAATTGTGTTTAAATAGATACGGAGTATATATATTTTTAGTGGGGATGCTATTCACATTTTCCTTACACATGTGTTGTGTACAATTCAACTACAATATGACTGTTGGATCATTACAATTGTGGCTAACATTTTGTTATTTTAAAAAATATTACACATTACGCGTGTTATTTTTGTGTAGAAATTAGAAATTTATCTTTTCGTTTTTAGATAAAAACGATATTTAGATCTTTGGTTTAACTAATCCCTTTCAAATATAGATAAGATTTAATAAAATTTCTAACCTCACTTATATTTTATTTGCCCAATTACCCCACTAACAATAAACAATTGCTTCTCCATGGTCGTTCCCATGGCGTCCTAGTCAATATTCGGAGCAAAGATGGTGGGTGTTGTACGAAATAATGAATCAGTATGTGCGTCTTGGCCTGCAGGCTAGGTGAATGGTCACGTCACCCTTTCATTCTATCACAGTTTCACACTTTCACTCCCTCCCAACGATAGTGGGTTTTTATGTGCACCTATTAAGAAAAATTATCCTGAATCCATCCCCTGCGTCCTTTTAATTAACAAGGCATAAGTATCAGAAACTATTGGTCCACCTTTTAAATTAGTTAGCGCATCTTCAATAGTTTGTATTATTTTGCCTATACTATTTTCCCTTTTAGCACACGCTACAATATCAAATAATATAATTTGACACAAAGTTCTCTGATGATACAAATGACACAATATGTAATTTTTTATAACCACCATTTTTTTTTCTTTTTTTTCTAACTACCTTTATATTATTTTAGTACGGGAGTGTACTATTACTATTTTTTAGCACACCATTGAAGCACTAATAAGGTGTGCTATTACTAAAATATAATTAGCACACCATTAATTGGAGATGCTCTTAGTGTGAACAAGGTTAATTCACGTGAATGAATGATTATAGAGAGCTGGCAAAATATTAAATTTGGGTGTGAGTGGAACAATTTGTCAAATTCAATTCAAACATACAATATTAATGCCATGGGTTTTCTTGACACGCGCCCTAAGAGTATTTTCAAAAGGTTAACTATTTTATTTTTTTGCTAAAGTAGATAATAGTAGCATCTCCAAAAAACTAGCTATTCAGCTCTTTAAAATAGTTAGACTCTTTGAGGCTCTCCAAATGTAACTAACCCTCTTAACTTGCTTAGCTAAAATAGAGACTTGTGTGTGAAATATCACACATCGGTGCATGTCATTTATGAAAAACCGTAATTGTTTAGGATATCCAATACTTAATAAGCGCTCTATAAATGTGTAGTTAATATGATTATAGAGATATTGTAAAATAAGTAATTTTGTAATCCTCAAGCTCTTTATAGATGTGTAGTTAATATGATTATAGAGATACTGTAAAATTAGTGAATTTGTAATACTAACGACAAAGTTTATATGCTTGTGTAGTTGATATGATTATAGAGATGCTTGTGTAGTTGATATGATTATAAAGATGCCGTAAAATTAGTGAATTTGTGAGTCTAATGATAAAATTTAGGTGATATCCCTTTTCGTCTCTTGAAAACCTTATTAGAGGTTCAAAACCCAATCAATTAAAAATAAATAAATTTATGTCATTTTATTTATTTATTTTGTTTATCGGTTTGATAAAAAAATAAATGAATAAATACTCCGTCGATGGTTAAAGTGGATCTGTTGAACTTGTTGAGAAAAAAAGGATCCATCTTCGACGTACGTACGTTGAATGTTATTCTGGTCATTTCGTGGATTACGGGGATTTTTGTTAGACCCACAAACCTTTATACGGGACAAAAACCAATGACCGGTACTTTTTGCCGCGTAACAATTAACAAAACTTTCTGAAAGCACATGCACGTGGTCGCCTTCAGAGGTAAATTGTGATGACCACGTTCAATGTTACGACTATTCTGCAGCGTGTGTACATTCACTTAGCCAAAAAAAAATAAAAATGAAAAAAAATGAAAAAACAAAAGAGGGGTACGTACACGGTTTAAAATGGCTTGATGTCATTTATCATGACCTCATTTATGCCTCTCTAGCTTAGGACGTAGATTCAGAGGGAGTACTTTATGTTACCTGGACTTGCTTACGGGGTGTTAGGTGTAGTTATGTGTTTAAGTCACGGATTTGCGCGTCAACTTTTTAAGGATTTTTCATTATTTTGAACTATCCGATTTGAGTATTCATATGCATATCACATGTGTCCGATATAAATATTTTATACATTTTGAAATGCCCATATAATATAGGGTACAGTGTACTAACTCAAATTGTTAATCCTAGGAGTGAACTAATTAGTGGTTTCTTAGACTTGCACCGACTTTGTCTGTGCTTAATTTGTCATGCCAAATGCTATAATTTAGTATGTCACAATGCCAAAATGTTATATTTTGATATATATGTTTCAATGGCATATTTCAAAAAATATCATTTTGGAATAGCATTACATATTTGCATTTGATTTTGATGGATTTAATATTAGTTTATTTATTCGACATAGCATATATTGTATTCATTTTCAATGGATTTAATATTATTTTATTCATTAAGCATAATTGCCAAATGCCAGATCTTGTGCCACATTTGGCATAGGTTATGGCCTTGCTAAAATATAGCACACCTTGTGACGATCATTGGAGATCAAGTGTTTCATTTGTCAATTGTCATTGTACAAAATTTTAGCATTGACATACCATATGGGCACACCTATATATTGATATTGGAGATGGTCTTACATCTCAAGTAGTTGAAGATACTTAAACAGCACACTAATTGGAAATCTTGATTCTTGAGCCTAATCAATTTCAAAGGTATATGGAAAATAACAGACTTATATTGTAAAATGTGATTGGAAGGTTTTAGTCTCTCCCTTTGTCACTTTTTGTTTAAAGACCAAAAACCACTAAAATTATTGTTACTATCATTTGATAACTAAATAATCAAAGGGGCTTAAACAATAATATTGCATGTTCGAAGTGAGAAGAAATTAGTGCTTCACCCACACACGTTACGTCATTTTTTTTTTTATGCCATTCACACGTTAACTGCTCATTCGCATAACGTACGCGTGCTACCATAAAAGAGAGAGAGAGAGAGAGAGAGAGAGAGATGGGTTGATTAGATTAGTAGTCATTCAGAAGTTGTAAACAAAATGAGATGAAAGACCTGTGCCTTTAACATTTCATTTTATGCCCCTTCCAGTGGGTTGTGGATAAGACTGTTTGAGTATACTTGGACCAAATACTTTGACAATTCAATTTTAAAAGAGCTTATGGAAAATATAATTGAATCAAGGAAGCCAGGATGTCAACATCACTAAAAGCAAATTTAAAAATAGCCAATATATGTCAAAAACTATCGTGTTCGAATGATTTCGGATAACTGCTTTAAAACATTTTTCTCACATTTTCTTTTTCAAAGTTTTCTTTTTTTTTTTTTTTTTTTTGATAAGCAAGTCATTATATTAAATTAAGAAAAAGAAGGACTATTGCTTCCATCCCCTTCATCTCTATCCGCTAAAATAACAGCATTCGGAAGAGAGGTGATGGGAATGGAACCGAAGCAATTACAAAAGACTGCCCATTGGGCAAGGGAATGGGCGGCTTCATTAGCCAGCCTAAGAACATATCTAACAACTCATAAGGGAGTACAATTAAGAAGAGCTTTAACATCACACAAAATAGATTGGATGGCCCAATGAGGAGTCATATCCCAATCAAGAAGAGGATTCATGACTAGAGAAGCATCACCCTCCACCATAATAGACGAAAAGCCAAGTTTGGAGCACTTAGAAAGTCCACCACGTAAGACTTTGGCTTCCGCAACCTTGGGTTCAAGAGGACCATCCTTTGATGTCCAAGCAAACACAAAAGAGCCCAAAGATGTAGTTTTCTTAGAACATCTCCAACCACACTCGGTAAACACCCTTTTGGCTAAAGTAGAGAGCCGAATGGTAGGAAATGCACTCCAACGGACTTGCCACAGCACTCGTTATTTTGTCTTCCGCTACATTCGCTCGCCATATGTGGCGAGCCTTTCTTCACTCGCCATCTCCTTTGGCGCTCCAATTTTCTCACAAAAACGCGGGAAGGACACAGCACAGAGGGGCGGGAGACGAACCAGATCTGCTCTCCTCCATCTCTCCTCCTCCAAGCTTCATCCCAAGGTACACCTCTCTCTCTCTCATGCACACACATTTGCTACACATTTCTCCTCCATTTACTTTGGCTTTCTCTAACCCAAAGTTGTGTCCTTTTAGGGCTTTTTTTTTCCCTTTCTTGTTTGAAGTAAAAAAAAAAAAAAAAAAGGGGTTTTGCCATCTTCGAAGTTAATTTATGTGATTCTAGTGTTTTATCTCACAACGACCCTGCATTTTCTCCCCCACCTTCTCTCTGATTTGTGAAATTTTGTAAGAAAGGCTAGAAATTGAACTCTTAAAGGGGAAATTGTGAGAAAGGCTAGAAATTAATCACTTTGGTGTTATCTTCAAGCCACGGGTTTATGTGTATCTCTCTGGCACCTTCTCCAGTGGAATTTGATGCCCGGCCGTGGCTCTAAGAAGTGGCGGTATGAGTTTGAGGGTGGTTTGATGGTGAAGTTGGGAGGTCTGATGGGTTTAGTTTTGCTGTGAGGAGATGATGATGACGTGGGATTTTTTTTTTTTTTTTTTTTTGGTGGTTTGGGGTTTGATATGAAATATGAACTAAATATGGGAAAATCTGCATTTGACTATTTTCAATTTTTTTTTGGAATTTCCTTTGGGATTATAGTGGGATTAATATGAATTGTTTTATTCTTTTACATTTTGTGATTTATCCTATGCTGGAATTTTATTAATATAAATTATTTTAATCTTTAAAAAAAAAAATTAAAGGAGAAATTGGATTCAAATTATGAAAGTTGGTTGGTGTAGTGAAAATACAGCTAGCATGGTTGGAGTGCAAACCAAAATAGCTAGCTAGCTATTTTTCAGAATACCCTTTTGCTAGTTAAAATAGCTCAAATTTAACTAACATGCTTGAAGATGCTCTTAGTTATCTAAATATAGCACTACGGCATTATGGATAGATGTCTTCCTAGGAGTTAAAAAGTTTGGATATTATAAAAGATACAATTGAATAGAAAAGAAAAACTTCCTCCCCAGGTAATATCTGAAAACCAAGATCCACCAACCGGTGGAATCGTTCTGTGGGTGCGTTTGTTTTTTGCTCTTTATCTTCTTGTTTGTTCTTTTGTGTGGCTGTGGGTCTAGTATTGAGCTGTCTCTTCCTTTTTTGTTTTTCTTTTTTAAATTTTATTTTGGTAGGGATCTTATAGGGCTTTTCATAGTCATTGAATCATTTGGTTTGTAAATAAATAAATAAACAAAGAGTTGTTGGATAATCAAACCTTCAAGGCCATAAAAAAAATAATAATAATAAAAAAACAAACTTATATGTAATTGTGATACAGCTGATGTGGTATCACAAACCAATGAGAGTTGAGTAAAGTGAGATTGTCATAATACTTTTTGACCACACAATCTCACTTTGCTTAATTTACTCTCATTGGCCCGTGACATCACATGCATGACAATGCATGTCACAGTTACCACTAACTCCATAAAAAGCTCTACAAGATTCCTACTAGAAATATAAAGAAAATACCTACAGAGGTACCTAGAAATTATGTGCATGGATATAGTCATCCCTATATATATCGGACTTGTCCCAAGTCAGTCAACCAAATACTTCAAATCAAAGTATTAAGCCAGCTACCGTTCCGAGCAATTCAACTATCCAATCCAATTTGAGGTACAAAATATTGATATCAAATGATTGAAACCCTAAAATGCTTTTGTTTTTTTATAAATTTTTTGTTGCTTTTTTTTTTCTTGTCAAGCTGTTGAAGAAACCAAACTTCATATAATCTCTCTAACCTCCTCCTCATTATTATTATATATTATGTGTTTATCACTCCCTCCGTTCCAAATTAAGTGTCTCCTTTGAAAAAACACACTTTTTAAGAAAATCTTATTAAATGCTTTCACATCAATGCATATGTTTTGAAATTCTAATTTTGCCCTCAAGTATGTAAAACATTAGAAAAAGTGAGAATACATTTTTAAGGGTATTTTAGGAAATGAATCAAAAATGACCATTGACTTTTGAAATAGGACAATTATTTTGAAACATCTCAAAAAGAAAAGTAAGACACTTATTTAGGAACGAGGGAGTATTTCATTATTTTTAGTTATAACTACCTAGTTTGACCCTGATAAACATCTCATTTAATACTGTCTCAGTCAATAATTGAACTTTGCCAATGACCATATATCCTGATGGGTCTGTCCCCTTAGGAGTGGGTTTCGGGTTCAAGTATTAAGCTCCAAAAAGCAAAACGCACCCAAAATAAAAAAAGTAAAAAATGAAAAATAAATAGGAGTAACAATTGCCTACCTAGTTTGACCATAATGAATGTCTCATCCATGACGCAATTTACAGTTAGTATTGAAAAGTTTGAAACATTCATTGGGGGATGCTATTGCTAGGATTGAGTCATCCCACCTTAATTCTAAATTAAATATTGATTAATGTTGACATAAAGTTATAACCATTTTAATAAACTACGTAAATTGATAGCTCTTTAGACGACAAGATGTGGCCTATGATGTTTTATCCTAATCCTTTGTGATGTTGTAAAACCCTAAACGCTAGAGGGTGAAAAAAATTTTTTTTTAAAAAAATCATAAATTAGAGAGGAGACTTATGATGCTTATCGATTTGAAAATCTTTTAGTAAAGATTATGCAATCTTCTTCAGCACGTTTGCACTTCATTTTTTTAAGAGGGCATAGGGAGTCCACGTGATTCATATACTTGTTTGAGCTTTCTACTTATAAGCTTAGATTTGTAAGCTGAAAACTTAACATGGTATCAGTATATATCTAAGACTTAATGGCAGACTTTGGCCGGAATAGAACAAAGAAAACGATCCCTTATGAGTGGCCTTTTCTTATTGTATTTTTTATATTTTTAGTTTAATTGATAAGATCATAATTTTTTGTAGAATTCATGTCTTGGAAATGGTAAGGCACACTAGATATGGCCTGCTTGGCCTGTTGTTTAAGTTTTTTCTACTGGGACTAAATAGGAATTGCACTCACATGACATGGGCTAGAATTATGCATATAGCATACAAAACGGGTCTAAGAGTTACCTCTTGCGGAAGAGACTTGAGAATTGCTTGTCGTTCCCGTGAGGTTGTCTTGCGCTTTGCTCTTGTCTCCAACATGAGCTAGACCTTCATGTATGCTTCTCATCGTTGTTTAAGTCGTTAGGATCACTACAAGAGTCTTCCCTTTAATTTGTTTCAAGCTTCCAAACCCTCTAAGCCATGGTGATCCTAGAGAGAGTGCTAGAGAGAGAGGAAGGGGGGAGTGTTGTAGAGAGGCAATAACTAGTGCTAGCTCTCAATCCAAGAGAAGGCCTCCTTATGAAAAGACTCCTATAAATTCCTAACCCTAATAGGACTAGGGTTTCCATGCACAATTGGAAACCAACTAAAAATTGGAAACTAAATATTAAGGTCCAACATCTACATTTAAAGAGTACTTATTAAATGCTATTTTTTATCTTCCTCATATATTCTTTGAATCAGGAAGAGATTCTCTCCATTTAATGAACGGTCCATTGAAATTCAAACCATTCATATCATGTGGGATTCACCAAAACATGTGGGACCCATATGATATGAATGGTTCAAATTTTAATGGACCGTCCATTGCAATAGAGAGGATCCTTGATCATTTGAATCTATTATTTCATTGTTATATATTAAGAGTACCTATTCATTGTTATTTATGATTTTCTTGATAAATTTTTTGAATCTATCATTTTATTGCTATATGAAATGTACTAATTAAATGTTATTTATAATTTCATTTTAAAAGTAAATGAAGTGGATCTCTTATGATTTATTGGATAAATGAATAATACTTTTTTTTTTTTGGTAAGAATAAATGAATAATACTTGAGTGCAATGAATTGAACAACAAATTTAGAAACAATAATTCTGTTTGCGTTTCCAAGAAAGAAAGACAATAAAATATTCTTTTTCTTCATACAATGCATCTTACAGATAAATACTCTTAACAACAATTTCTTTTGGTAAAGTTGATTAGGATGACGAGGAGGCCTACCAAAAAACAGTTGAAATTTGAACCCTTGAATATACTTGACAACATGATCGGCTTCACATAGTAACTAAAATATTATGCATATAGCATACAATACTTGACATCTTCGGCTTGACGAACCATCAAAAACGTTTTGTGGCCTTTACCCTGCCTCAGGGACAGTCTATATACTTGACATGTTCGGAACTAGCTATTATATCCTAGTTGATCGATGAATTTAATCCCACATTACATGGAACTATGGAAGATTTGTGGCCTGTGCTAGACTTTGTTTGCTCAGACTGTTTGGCTCCTTGGATAATGGCAATTAGTTAGGGGCTTTCTTGGCCATTCTGGGATGGGCCACTGACATGTATGTGTACATGAGCTCTTGGGACTCACAATGGCCCATGGGTTTTGGCCGGCCTGGAATGGAGTTTTAGAAAAATCATTGTGGAATTAGATGCAGTATCTGTCTTTGGTACTCATCGCCACTATCCAAAAGGAACAATGCGTGGTTTAATTTCCCTACTCCGCATATAAGTTAAAACTGTGTTGGCAACTTCTCTTTCTTTCTTTCCTTCTTTCTTTCTTTCTTTCTTTCTTCTTCTTCTTCTTCTTATTTATTCATTTATTTATTTATTTATTTTTTTTAAAGAATAGAAGCATTAAAGAATAACCTTAACATCCCAATAAGATATGCCTGCTAGATGATAAACACGACTTCAATTCATAATAAGTTAATAAGAGGACGAATGCAAGGAAAGATAACTTCCGTTGTCTACGTCATGTAAAAGATAAAAAATTTTAAACAGTGCTTAGAAGGGACTGAGCAAAAAATGCTTAGAAGCTTTTGAGCCCCCTACTCTGTACAAGCCCGTAAAGCCATATTTTCTTACTTGCTATTGTGTTGCTTCCTTATTAGTTCCCTGTGCAACTTTTTTGTCCATTTAATCACTGCATTACCTATGCCACCAATGTATTTTATTGGTGAAATGATGACAACCTTTGAATCTTCTTCCTATTTTGATGAGACAACTATTTTGTTGAACACATCCAAATTGGACCCAAGTGAGTTCTTGATATTTTTTTCCTTTGAGGTTTCAATAATATGTGTGTGTGTGTGTGTGGGGGGGGGGGGGGGGGGGGGGGGGGTTGCACATGCACATCAATTTTATAAAGTTCTTATTAGTACGTTGCATGAAATTATTCATTTCATTTGATTGATTATAGGAATAGAATAAATTTTGTTAATTAGTTTAGTTTGTTCACTAGAAAACTTGAATTTGCTGAAAGTTTGAATTATATGTGATAAAACCATGCCATTGTACTTTATTGTTATGTTATGTTGTTGCGAAGGGTTTAGAAAGTTGTTTGGAATTTTGGCAACATTGCTGTGTTTTGTTATCTATAATTAATAATTAATATATTACATCATGATGATGTCACGTTTCGTTTTTGGTTGACCTGAAGGTTGAACCAAAATAGCCAAAAGTCGAAAACAGGACTTGTGACCTAGGCTCTTTTCGCTAACATATATTGTTTGTGTTCCGAGAGTTACTGACAGTTTACCAGCCTGATCAGTTTTCTAATTGGGCAAGGATGGAGCCAAGGATGTTGAGAGAAGAGAGAGGGGGGGGGGGGGGGGGAGAGCTGCCTCCCCTGGTTTTGTTAAATAAATATTTTATACTTTTTTTACATTTTAGATTTGTCTCACCTAAATTTTATTAACCCCTAATTATAAAAAAAATAAAAATAAATTATTAACTGCTTTTATTTTTCTTTCTCACCCCAATTATTTTTTATTTTTTCCTCCTTATAAAAGTTCACAATCCCCACAATCTCTCATTTCACTAAGAGAGACCTAATAGTCCCTCCGATCGCCCATTAAAATATGATTTATCAATGAATTATAAAATTTTTGTAATTTTTTTTACCTCAAAATCACAAGATAGAAGACAAAATTTTAACTAAAACTTCTTCAATTTTTAGAATGAGGATAAAGTACTAACAACCAATCAAAGTTCACCGCCCTTGAAGGAAATTCCTTGCTCCATCCTTGCGGTTGGATGAATGGTTTGGTGTTGTGGGTGTGCATTTGTTCTTTGGAGGTTTTCTTTGTGGTGCTTTGTTGGGCGTGCTAGGTGTTTTTTGGGGTGGTGCTTGGTGTGTTACCTCCTTTTTAATATTAATAAAATTTCCGTTGCGTATCAAAAAAAAAAAAAAAAAAAACCATTTGGAGCAACAGGTATCTAGTTAACAAGTCATTTTTTTTTCTTTTTATTTTTTTACTAAGGATTTAGGTAACCAATCCACTACAACACGTAAAATGTGTTACAAAACTTCAAGAAGGTAGTGAGCTATAAGTGTCATATGACGTGAATGTGAAAATGGAGATTGAGGTATGAATGACATGAAAGGGATAAATGTTATGAGTAACCAAGTGATAGTAGGGATTGGGGTTCAAAATTGATATCCATTACTAATTTGGTTTCAATTTTCTATTTTATTTTTCCCTTCCCTTTTCATTGAGTTTTGAACAGACAGAAAGAATTCTTTTCCTTTCTTAAATGGATGACTATGCTTAAATGATTAGATTGTTTTTTATTGTGACTTGCGAGGAACTTATGTATATCATTGTAATATTCCTGAATTAAGGTTGTTTTCACGGATAACCAAAATCGAGGGAAAAAATGTATTGATGCTATTATAGGGTGCCTCTAATTTTAAATTTGGTACGTTATATTATTGGAGACTTTGCGTAAAATGAAATGAATCCTTTATGTCATTTCCTTGAAAATAGCATTGCAAAACTATAATTAAGTATTTTATGTTGCGTCCTATCCAACCATGCAGCTCAAGTTTTCTTAATTTAATGTATAAGTAAAAGGATACAAGATCTTAATTCCAACAATTCTCAACATTCTCACAGCTATGCATTTTTGCGTTCGTCAAGGAGCCCTGGTTTCAAGTTTCGCCTGATGTTGCAAAATTCGGCATTATTCAAATATTCTTAGGTTGCCTCATTATTATTTAATTATTTGTCAAATCCTTAAAATTGCAGGGAGATATCTTTTAGAGAGGAGAGACAAATGGGATGATTCGACCTGAATCTTAGAAACAGGCGCCGCAGCAGGAGTGGAAGGGAGAGCCCAGAATGCAAATCATTAGCAGAGACAGGGATAGGGAAAAATGACACGGATAGGGACCAGAACAGTGACACCATGACAGAGATAGAAATAGATCTCATGATGTGGAAAGCACAAGTGGCATTGCACCAAAGCACAATTCCTCCTGCAGAATGAAGTGGAAATTTGTTTAAAGCATTTGACAGTTTATTTTCCTAGGAGTTGCTCTTCAAAAATTGGTGGTGGTTTGAATGACGATGAATTGAAACGGAGGCTTAAGATGGTTTTAGGATTTATATTGTAGTTAGTATGTAATTTGGTTTCTAAAATTCCGAACTCAAAAGTCAGGAGTGTTTCAAAGAGGGATGATCAGCTGTTTTTCCTTAATCTACTGTCTCTTTGGGTAGCTTGGTACAAGCTACCATGAGGGTGTGAGTCAATTTCATAATTGATTTTGGGAATACATGTGTTTCCGCCTAAAAAGTGAATTTGTCAGGATTGGGAATGTTTTTTTAAGGAAGAGCCACGTGGATAAATCTGGACAGATAGGATGGAGAGGCTGAAGGGAGTTAGTTAAAAGGGGATAGACTTTGACCGCGTCAAAAGGGAGTTGTGAGGAAAATAAGGGAAGTGGGTTAATAGACTTTGTCACGACCAGGATAGTGGGGTTGAGACTGGAGCTATTTGGGACGAAGATTGCAGTTGGAGTGAAGCCCACTAATACCATCACCATAGCAGTTATTACAAAGAAGACACGTACGTGGGATTTCAGCCTGATACTGTATTAAAGACGAGGGAGAAGACCAAGGAAGGGGTTCCATAACCAACACACAAATCCTACTCAGGAAATTCTGTTTTATTCAACTTAGCTTCTTAGCTTTTTCTCAAATTCAATTATGTTATTAGCTTCTTAGCCATCTTGCTTGTTTCTTACTTGGATTGGACTTCGAACATCTGGATACTTTGCTGATTTTTGTAAGTTTTATTCATTAACTGAAGTATTTTTCCTTGCAACTCTTTCGGATATATTGTGATAAATTCTGTTTACATTAGATATTAGTTTAAGTTAAAATCAGTAGCTTAATTTCGAACCACAGAGAGAAGAACCCCTGTCTCTCATCAATCACTTGATCACATTTCATTTCAATTCCAATCACATCAGTGACCGAATAGGCATTCGGGGTCAAAGGCCTTGAATTCAACGGCCTAAGAGGTGCTGAGGGGTCGTAGACACATGATCTTTAGGCTTTTCGAGCCTTGGCACACCCGCAACATTTTTAGTGTGAACACCTTTTTGGCACGGCCGGTGGGACTAGGTAAACACAATGTCAAGAAAAACAAAGAGTACCATAGGAATCTCTGATGGCCAGCCGCCAATAAAGGAATCACATCAGGAGGAATATCTGTTGAAAGAAACTATTATAGCAGATGAGACCATTAGGGACATTTTAGAGTCGATGCGTGGGTTTTCTACCCTCCCTTCGGAAGTCAATACCCTAGGATCGAAGATTGATGCATTAGGTAACAAATTGGACAAACTGGATAAGTTGGACACACTATGTGAACAATTGGCCACGTTAGTATCCACATTGAACAATCAAGTTGGGTTGGGGAAGAAGAAACATACTAAAGAACTAGGGTCAGGTGACTATAGTGCTTCACAAAAGTCTCAAGAGGGATTTACCTCTCAAACAAATGTCTTAGGCCAACGGCTTGAGGACGAGAAGGTATATGTTCCACCTCCATTGAGAAATGGTCAGTCAGAACGGCCTATAACTCACGACTCCCAGGGGGAGTAGGAGGCAAGAAAAATGAGAATGACCAAACTGATGGTGGAAACGGCCTTGGTGTTTTAGGCCTAGGAAATGGTCAAGAATATATAAGTCGAAACAACGGCCAAACCAATACTGTGAGTCAGATCGTTGGAGGGGGATTGTGAATCCTTTATTTGAAACTGAGTTTAGGTCATTTCAAAACTTAGAATTAGTTGATACTGGGCCTTTGTATGGAGGTCAAGAAAATAGGCAATCTACTCAAAATATACCAAACAGCGGCCATAGGCCGCTGGAAACAGTGTTTGGTGGTATCACTGTTCCAGAAAATATAGGCCAAAGGAATGGCCCGAGAGGTTATGATATGCCTTAAAACGGTCTACCAGACCGTGATGAAGTAATGCACATGATTCAAGATCATTTTTTACATAAAAGAGCTAACAGGCCGCTGTACAAAAAGCCCTATCCTGATTGGATAGACTGTTGTTATGAGTTTCCTAAGGGATTTAGATGCCCAGACTTTACTTTATTTTCAGGGGAAGAAGAGTAACGGTCTACAATAGAATATGTTGGTCGTTTCACTATTCAGTGTGGGGAATTGGCTAGCAATGATTTCTATAAATTATGCTTGTTTGCTAATTCTTTAACAGGTGATGCTTTCTCTTGGTATATTACTCTACCGCCTGAGTCCGTTAGCACTTGGGCAGAGCTAGAGTCACTCTTTCTTCTACACTACTATAGGTCTAAGCCTGAAGTAACAATGGTTGATCTATCAAGGTTCAGACAGATATCTGGAGAGACCGCTGAGCAATACCTCTCCAGATTCAAGAAAGCTAAGAGGAGGTGTCGAGTGGCCTTGCCTGAACATGAGTTTGTAAGGCTAGCACAAAACGGCCTAGAGTTTAAGCTTCGAAAAAAGTTTGAAGGCATGGACTTTGAGGACCTTTATGAATTATCCATAAAGGCCTCAAGGTATGAGAGGCTGTTGAGAGAAGAAGAGCAGAGGAAGAATTCTTCTTTTGGTACGTATTATCAAGATCTTAATTATGATACCAATCTTGCAGAGGTCGTTGGCCAATAGCCAGTGGTGTGTCCAACGCTGTGTAGAAAGGACGTTGAGGTGCCTTTATCTCAAGCTATTAGGAGGAGCCCAACAGATGTGAAAAAAAGGTATACTTTTGATATTTCAAAGGCCAGTGAGATATTTGATCATCTCTTAGCTGGAAAGTATATAAAATTGTTGGTAGGTCATCATGTTCCAGCTAAGGAGTCCGAACAGTTTTGTAAATGGCATGGGTGAAAACACATACAACCAACAATTGTGTGGTTTTTCGTAATATTATTCAAGATCAAATAGATCGGGGAATGTTGAAATTCCTGGGCAAAGGAAAAGAAACAATGGTCGTTGATACTGATCCATTTCCTCTAAAGATGGATGCGAATGTTGCTACGGTTGACTTGAGAAGTTTATGGCCGTTTACAGCAAGTGAGCTAAGAGATGTGAAATTGGTTTAACAGTCTAGCAATGATGGGATTGAAAAATATTTTATGAAGACCTCTCAGGGGGGAAGGGGGCAAGAATTTCAGGTTGTTATACGGCCATCAATAGTTCATGAAAAGAATATGTGACCTTCGGCCTACAAGGCTGTTGGACGATTGTCGGCTTACAAGGCTGATGATTCAATGGAAAAAAAAAAAAATAGAGTATCATAGGCCAATGAAATGGCCAGAAAAGTCTTATTGACCGTTGAAAAAGTTGTTACAAGGCTACATGGCACCAGGGGGTTTCATCATCCATCTTTTCAAGATTTTCAAAAATAGATGATGAAGGGGGCATTGTTTCCACCTAAAAATAGCATTTTTTGGTTATTATTGAAAAACCAATGGGAATATGCCATGTGGGAAATTATGGTTAATTAGTTGAGAGCATTTGTGATTTGACTTGGTCAAAAAAGAAGTGGGAGGGTGTGAACCCCGGAAAGTGGGCCCACAAGGATTGAAAAGGAAACTTTAGGTTTGAAAAAGAAAAAGGAGTCGACACCTTATTTTTTAAAGGAAACAAGGAAAACCCTAAAAACCAATTTTGTTTTAAGAAAACAAAAGAATGACTCCATGTTTAAAAAGGAAAGGCAAAAATAGTCTTTTGGAAACCAAAGAAATCGGGGATTCGGAGGCTAAGTTATGACATGGGAAGGTTCTAGGCATAGCCTATAGGCACCCATGTCACCCTTTCGGTCTCTTAGTTCATTTGGGCTAAATCAAGATCTTACCATACAAAAATCAGCAAGATATCATCACAAGAGTTGCATGCATATCATATATCCATCCATAACAAACAAACAAAACAAAGAAAGTACTAAACTAAACTAGGATACTTAGATCCTAGGGCGGACTTGAACCTCAAAGCGCCTACGTACCATGTAGCGAAACACATGGATCAAAGTCCACGTAGTTCGAAGAGAATTAGGGTTAAATCCTAATATAAACCTATGGTAAGAACCCTAGGTTTCCTTATTTGAAAGATAGAAAATCTAGTATTTAAACCAAGTTTGAAATAGAAATAACTTCCACAAGATGGAAACTTTGATAAAAAGGTAATTTATTTAATCAAGGAAACCTCTAATTATTACCATAGACTCATATTAGGAAATAACCCTAAGGAGGGAGAAGAGAGAAGATAAAGGAAGAAAAAGTGAATTAGGGCACTTTCAAACCCTACTTACCTTGTGCAATATCTCCGAGCAATAGCAAGCTTAAGCAATAACGACCTTATTTGCAATAAAGCGATTATTACCCCTATTTGCACCCTTACACGTGCTCAAAAAAAGACCAAAAGAAGAAAATACAAATCTGGACAGAATAGTATAAGGGCCTAAAATCATCCACTAATCATGCATATAACACAAACAGTGAAATAACATCAACCCTAATGCAATCCTAGAACCATAACATGCATAAAAACCCTAAAATCACCTAACATGAATGCAGGAAATCATCATAGCTATTATATATGCAATACATATACAGCAACTATGAAGAAAAAGACAACAAAAAGCCTAAACTACTATGCTATATGCAACAAACCTAAAACAAGGGCAAAAGAAATCCTAAACTCACACACATGCTTTAAACTATGTGAAATAGCCCTAAATCATGCAAAACTAAACATAAATGACATTCTAATCATATGTATAAACTAATGAAAGCATCAACACATGATAAAAATGCAAGCTTGAACATGAAATAATAGCTATTCAATGCAAAACCCTAAAAAAGACACTAGAAACCCTAGAATCACAACTATGCATGGAATAACATTATAACATGCATAACTCCTCAAGAACAACATTTTAGTCATGAATATTAACCAATAGAAGTATCAACACATGATAAAAATGCCAACTTGAACATGAAATAGAGCTATTCTAACTTCAGCACAATAGAAATCCTAAAATCCCAACTATGCATTAAACCAAATGAAATAATCCAATTACATGCATAACTCATTATGAATAACATTTAAACCATGTATATTAACTATTAGAAGCATCAACACATGATAAAAATACTATCTTGAACATGCAATAGAATTATTCTAAGTGAAACCTTAACTTCAGCATAAAGAGAAAAGAGGTATACCTATGGTGGATGTCCCTTTGCAGCTGTAGAGACTTCTTCTCCTCTTGAAACACTCTCCTTCAAGCCTCCACACAAACCCTAGCTCTCCTTTGGAACCCTCTCTTACTCTCTTTCTCCAGAAATTAGGTTAAATGCCTTAAGGATGGCTGCCATTACCTCTAGGTGGCTCCCCTAATGCTGAAGCATAGTGGGGTATTTATAGGGTTTGAGGGGAATCAACCAATGGTTGGGATTAAAACCCTAAATATCAATCCAAGGGTCATTAGAGACTTCCTTGGGGCTCAAGTAGGTCAAATAGGGCTGAAAATAAGATGGAATGGCGGCTGGAAGCAAAAAATCCATCAAAAATAGGAAGGAATCCCATTTCAGCATGATTTTAGGAAGGTGGCTCGGCTGACCACCCAGGGCTGGGCGGCTAACCACCTGGCCTTGGGCGGCTGACCACCTGGGCTGGGCGGTTAGCCGCCAGGCCCAGATGGTCACCCAAGCGCGCCATCAGCAATTGCCTTATTTGAGCCCTTTCAGCTTCCAAATGTGTTTTGGGGGTCAAACGGAGTCCGATTTTGATGAAACGAAAGCCAAAACGACCGTGCTTCGATGAGGAATGTAATTTAAGACATTTTAGGGCAAAAATCCCTAGCCATGGCTGCATGGTTGGGTTTTACAAAGGCGGCTAACCGCTATGCACCACCGTCGCTAAGCTTAGGTATGCACATAGGGTCACACCGAATGCTTTCCAATTCAAAATTCAACCTTCCAAAACATCTTTAGGAATGAAATTAAGACTAATTAAAGTCAAATGAGTGGGAATTAAGTGAAAATCATGAGCTAATTTGAGCCAACCCGAAGTGGGTCTCTTAACCAAATTAAACCTTATTGTGCCATTTTAATCCCGAACCATTGATTCATCAAATTGAACCCATAAATACCTCAAATACATCCTCATGAACTTTAATTGACAATTTGGAGATCATTTCAAGGTTAAATGAAAGGTTTGTAACCTAAAAGACGATTATGCCCCTCAAGTCACAAAAGCTCTTATTATCCCTCAAGATCAACTCCAAATTAAACCAAAATTCATATCCAATGTCCTTGTGATTCTAGAAAACTAATGCAAGTAACTAGACTAAACAACAAAACAAAAACATGCATGGAATGACAAACCCTAGTAAAGTGGTGCAAAATGGTGTGATAGAGGGTGCTGATTTTTATTTATCACATGTGTTTTATATGATTTTAGTGGTAACTAACCACTCTAGCAAAAAAGAAAGAGGTGGAGATCATGGAAGATGTAACTACCCACTACCTTGCCACATGTCATCGTAGGAGCAAGAGATGCAAGCATGAAGATATCCACTACTTCTCATCTGATGGTAACCACCCACTACTACTTCTAACATGGCACCACTCAAGCAAAGAACAAGGGAGTGGGGCAGCGCACTAATTCAAGCACGTGCAGCAAAGATTCAACAACTATTGAAGCACTCCCAACATCTATAAATAGCACAAGAGAAGACCAAAGAAAGGGTTCCACAACCAACACACAAATCCTACTCAGGAAATTCTGTTTTATTCAACTTAGCTTCTTAGCTTTTTCTCAAATTCAATTATGTTATTGTGAACCCCAAAAAGTGGCCCACAAGGATTGAAAAGAAAATAGGTTTGAAAAAGAAAAGGAGTCGCCACCTTATTTTTTAAAGGAAACAAGGAAAACCCTAAAAACACTTTGTTTTAAGAAAACAATTGAATGACCCCATATTTAAAAAGGAAAGGCAAAAATAGTCTTTTAGAACCAAAGAAATCGGGATTCGGAGGCTAAGTTATGACATGGGAAGGTTCTAGGCAAAGCCTATAGGCACCCATGTCACCCTTTCGGTCTCTTAGTTTATTTGGGCTAAATCAAGATCTTTCCATACAAAAATCAGCAAGTATATCATCACAAGATAGCATGCATATCATATATTTCATTCATCCATCCATGCATAATAAGCACATAAAAACAGAAAAAAAAGAAAAAAAAGAAAACAAAACAAAAAGAAGCCTAGGATGCTTGGATCCTAGAACGGACTTGAGCCTCACGAAGAGCGCCTACGTACCATGCAGCGAAATACATGGATCAAAGTCCACGTAGTTCGATTAGAACTAGGGTTAAATCCTAATACAAACCTATGGTTAAACCTTAGGTTTCCTTATTTGAAAGATAGAAAATATGGTATTTAAACCAAGTTTGAAATAAAAGTAACTTCCACAATATGGAAACTTTGAGTAAAAGGCAACTTTATTTTAACAAGGAAACCTCTAGTAATTCACCATGGATTCATATTAAGAAGTAACCCTAAAAAGGGAGAAGGGAAAAGTTAAGGAAGAAAGAAGTGAATTGGGGCACTTCCACACCCTACTTACCTTAGGCAATTACTCCAAGCAAATAGCAAGCTTAAGCAATAATAACCCTATTTGCAATAAGGCAATTATCACATCTGTTTGCACCCTTACACGTGCTCAAAACAAGACAAAAAGAAGAACAAAGAAATCTGGACAGAATAGTATTAAAGCCTAAATTCATCCACTAATCATGCAAATAACATAAACAGTGAATAAAACTAAACTTTAATGCAATCCTAACACTAAGACATGAAAAAAAACCCTAAAATCCACTAACATGAATGCAAAAATATCATAATTATTCTATATGCAAGACATACATAATAACCATGAGGAAAAATCAACAAAGAAGCCTATGTTAACATGCTATATGAAACTAACCTAAAACAAGGACAATAGGAACCCTAAACTCACAATCATGCTTAAAGACCTATAGAATAGCTCTAAAGCATGCATAACTCATGATGAACAGTATTTAAACCATGTATATTAACTAACTAAAGCTATAACACATGATAAAAAAACTCAACTTTAGCATGCAATAGTCCTATTCTACAAGAAACCCTAATTTAAACTTGAATAGAAGGGAGTTTTACCTTAGGAAGAGGTTCCTTACTGCTGTAGAGACTCTCTTGCTTTTGTGGATGATTTGAACCAAGCTTCTTCAAGGCTATAGCAGGAACTCCAACTCCCCTTTAGCTCTCTCTCTCTTATTCTCTCTCAAACACTCAGGTTTAATGCATAAAGTGGCTTCCAATTGCCTCCTTTAGTGCTGAAGCATAAGGGGGTATTTATAGAGTTCAATTAGGATAAATCAATGGCTAGGATTAAAACCCTAAAATTTAATCCAAGGGTTATTAGAGACTCCCTTGGTGCTTAAGAAACTCAAAAGTTACCAAAAATTAGAAGGAAAGTCGTCTAAAAGAGTCCCAAGCCGTCAAAATAGGGAAGGAATCCCGTTTCAGCAAAAATAGGTAAGTGGCCTCGGGTGACCACCAGGCCTTGGGTGGCTAGCCACCAGGGGCTGGGCGGCTAGCCTCCCGGGCTTGGGTGGTCACCCAAGCCCACTTCAGTTTTTTGACTTTTTTGGACTCTATTGCCTTCTAGGAGTGTTTTAGGGTCAAATTAACTCCGATTTTGATGAAACGAAAGCCAAAACGACCGTGTTTCGATGAGAAATACATTTTTGAACATTTTAGGGTGAAAACCACTAACCACGGGCGCATGGTTAGGTTTGACAAAGGCGGTTAACCGCTATGCTCTACCTTTGCAAAGCATAGATATGCACATAGGATTGAACCAAATGTTTTCCAAACCAAAATTAAACTTTCTAAAACACTTTTAGGGATAAAATGATGACTAATTAAAGTCAATTTGAAAAGATGTGGTTGGTAATTGTGAGTTAATTTGAGCTAACACGAAAGGAGTCAATTAACCAACTTGAACCATATTGAGCCATTTTAACCCTAAGCCATTGATTCATTAAATTGAACCTACAAATACCTCATATGCATCAATATGAACTCCAATTGACAACTTGGAGATCATTTCAAGGTCAAAGGAAAAGTTTGTGACCTAAAAGACGATTATACCTCTCAAGTCACAAAAGTCCTTATTATCCCTCAATATCAACTCCGAATTGAACCAAAATTCATGTCCAATGTCCTTGTGACTCTAGAAAACTAATGCAAGTAACTAGACTAAAAAACAAAACAAAAACCTACATGAAATGGTGAGCCCTAGTAAGGTGGTGCAAAAATGGGGTGTGACAGAAGCCCCTCATTGGTGCAGCAAGTTTCACTTGCGAACCAATGATAAAAGAACATCCCATTTTTGCTTGGGAGAGTAATTGCATCAAGTTCAAATGGAGAACTCCATTATCCTGTAGAGTTCATCACATATCTTAAACAAGTAGATGTCAATGTCTAGGTAAAGGTCAATACCCAGGATGAGTAGAGGTAATTCTACGTGGAGGTCAACACACGGGATGAGTAAAGTCAATACTCAAAGAGAATAAAGATTAGTATTGGGAGTGAAAGTCAACACTTAGGATGAGTAACAGTCAATACTCGAAAGGAGTAGGGATAAATATGAGTGGAGGTCAACACTCGAAGTGAGTACCAGTCAATACCCAAAAGGAATAGGGATCAGTATTCAGAGTGAAGGTCAACACTCGGGATGAGTACCAGTAAATACTCGAGACAAATATACTTTAATGAATAGAATGAGTATGGGTCAATACACAGGGTGAGTATGGGTCAATACTAAGGGATAAGAATAAGTCAATACTTAGGGACGAGTATGGGTCAATACTCAAGATGAATATGTGACAATACTTAGGGTAAGTATGGGTCAATACTTAAGATGAGTATGTATCAGTACTCAAAATGAGTATAGGTCAATACTCAGGAGAGCCAATAAGGTATCGTATGGGTAAGGGTCATTACTCAAATGAGAACCAATGATGGATAGAAGTCAATATCCATACTGAAAATCTAAAAAGAAATCTCATGAATAGAAGTCAATACTTATAGAGAAAAAAACATAAGCACGGGTCAATGCTTGCCATGAGTAAAGATCAATACTCACAAAGAAAAGTTTATGAGCAAGGGTCAATGCTTGAGATAAAATGTATATAAGCAATGGTCAATGCTTGAAATGAGTAGGATTCAATACTCACAGAGAAAATCACTCGAGCAAGGGTCAATGCTCAAGATAAAATGTATATAAGCAAAGGTAAATGCTTGAAATGAGTAGGATTCAATACTCACAGAGAAAATCACTCGAGCAAGAGTCAATGCTCAAGATAAAATGTATATAAGCAAAGGTAAATGCTTGAAATGAGTAGGATTCAATACTCACAGAGAAAATCACTCGAGCAAGGGTCAATGCTCAAGATAAAATGTATATAAGCAAATGTCAATGCTTGAAATGAGTAGGATTCAATACTCACAGCGAAAATCATACGAGCAAGGGTCAATGCTCAAGAGAGGGGTATGAGTGAATACTCTAAATGAGTGAAGGTCAACACTCAGATAAATAATAGTTAATATTCCAAACGAGCAAAGGTCAATGCTCAAGAAAAAAGAGTATAGGTAAATACTCATAGGGGAGCTTAACAAAACATTAGTTAAGTAGGAGTCACTACTCATAAAACAAGGTTGGCATGAGGACAAAGCCAACACCACATGAAGAATAAATATCATTCACAAGGCTACTTGGGTGTAACCCAATGGTGAAAACTTAAGCAAATATGGTCATGGGAAAATGGACCTTGAAACATAATGAGCACTACATGTCACTAATGCATGTATATCAACTAATCAATCAACTCGAGTAAAATTGATTCACATGGATCAGCACAAGTTCAAAGCCATGCACAAGAAGATTTACTGGAAGTAGTTTTGCAAACCTATCATTCTTTTTCTTTAAAGACCCCTTTACATACTTAGCACAATCATGGAATTTTCAAAAACATTTTTTCTTTGTCTATAAAATAGTGGTTGAGCCTTCTTAGGAAACAATGCAATTTAGGAGGATCGGATCAAACCCATGAATTCTTTTTCAAGGTATAGGAATGGAGTGGAATCACCTCTTCTTCTCTTCTTCTTTCTTCACTTTTTTTTTCTTTCAAAACCCTAACTTTTGCCTAGATTGCCCTTACGGGTTTTCAACCTAGCGGGTTACCCTAATTTTTGCCTAGGCCGCCCTTTCGGGTTTTCAACCTAGCGGGCTTTTCTTTTTTTTTCTTTCACATTTCTTTGCAAGTTACTTCAGTATAGAGGGGTTCAAATCACAAAGCCCCAACCCATTTTCTTTATCAGGTTCTCTGATCGAACAAACCAGCCCCAGCACATATTCAAATTCTTCTTCAACAAGCATAATCAGCCCCTAGGTTCATAGAATAACATGCCCACTTCTCTTGGTTAACACATTCACGTTCTTCAATTAAGCAAAATAAATCAGCCCCAATCTCACGAAATCACATGCCTACAGCTAAGGCAAATCGTTTCATAATGGTTACTGCTACCCCTTTTCCATCATTAAATCCATGACAAGAGTCTAAGTCAAAAGGTAAGAAGATATAGAATTTGATGGAACCCACAAATGAATCATCATGACTGAATACTTTCAAAGGACGAGGTCTATGACCACACAAGACTCAAGAGAGGCGAAAGAGGTAAATGGAGGGACATCCGAAGGACTCAAACCAAACAAGAACAAGAAGAATAATCAAATTAACTTTCTCGGTGGCATGTAGTATTTTAGCTCACTAATTTGATGAATAAGATCATTTCTTCTTAACTTAGTCACAAAGAATTGCCTTCAATGGTTGGTTATATGTAAAGCCTCTTTCTTTTTTTCTTTTCTTTTTTTTTTTTTTTTTCAATGAATTGGACCGCACCCAAAGTAACTTTATGGGCTGCCTACGTATCTCCACATTGATCTTCACAAGACATTTACAAAACAAACATTTCTTTTTTTGGTGGAGAATCAGATCCTCGTAGTTCAAGAGATTCACTCATCATTTTTTTAAATGCCCTAACTTTTGCCTAGGTCGCCTTTTCAGGTTTTCAACCTAGCGGGCCTAGGCTCTACACATAACCACATAGGGACCACCCTTATTTGGCTTGAACTTTTCCTGCGGGTCACGAACATAAGTAGTAGTCTTCTTTGAACACAAGGCCTTCTTCTGATCGATTTTCCTTCTAAATGCTTTTGGATGTATGTTAATCCCTTCCCTTTCTTTTTGTACTTTTTTCTTTTTTGTGTTCTTTTCTTTCTTTTTTTTTTTTTTTTTTTTTTTGTCACAATTTTTCTTTTGACTTTTTTTTTTCTTTTCCTTTTGAGGGAGAGGGAAATAAACATCTCCAAAAGCTCACAGCATGGTAGTTGATTTCTTCTTTTGATCTTTGAATTGCTTCTTATAAGGGTTTCAAGATCTTCTCATGTTGCTTGGCCTATGTCTTCGCGTAGTGTATTGGGCGAGTGGTCCCTTATGTTTACCATTTCGGACTTTTCCAAGTTTTCTAGTCAATTAGTCACAGTTTGTTCATCATTCTTTGTGTTTGCTCCTTTAGTGGAAGGAGTTTTTGAGCCTCTTAGCAAATATTTTTGTGCCACTTTGATTGTCAATTGATTGAGGAGAAGAGAAATGGAATTCTTGAAATCAAACATTTTATTGGAGGAATGCAGAAGAACACATTGAAAATCTTGACTTGACAATTACTAGGACTCAAAAGACTCATAATTTCAAAGGACATTTGACTTGGAAGATGAAAACAATCAAATAACTAGAAAACAAAGAAACAAACCCTCGGTCTACTTTAGGACAAACAACCTAAACTCTTTATCACAAACATTCATGACAAAATTGGTGCGACAGTAAACACTAAATGGATTGCCTTTAGAGTGAATGATTGGGTGCCTTAGTTGGAGACACAATTCCCTTGTCAAAGAGGTCTTGGATTTCATGTTTCAATCTTGGGCATCGATCAGTGCTATGCCCCTTGCCTTGGTGGAAGTCACAATACTCTTTCTCTTTGAAGCGACGAGGTAATGGGTTAGGCAACGGTGTTGGGTTAAGGGGTTGAAGCAAACCTTTCACCTTCAACTTCTCAAAAACATCGCTCAATGGCATATAGAGTTCAGTGAAGTGGCGAGATTGTTGGGGAGATATGGCATTGACATGCCTATGTGTCTTTCCATTACTTCCAGTTCGGGAGTTCCCTGATTTCTCCTCTTCCTCAATTGTACCATCACCAATGGCATCTTCTACTTGAGTTCCAGCCCCAATCAAAGCTTTAAAGTTTGGGAAATAGCTTGCAAATAGATGCTTATGGTAAATAGGGAGGAGGTTCTTAACTACCGTCTGAATCTGCTCTTCTTCATTGGGTCGGTTCGCCATCTGAGAAGCCTTTTGTCTCCACCTTGTAATGAATTTGGAGAAGGTTTCATTAGCCCCTTGTTTTGTAGTCTCCAAGTCTCTCTGAGTAACATCCACCTCTGTATTGTACTTGTAGTGCTCCGAGAATTCATTGCATATGTCGTCCCAAGTCCGAGTCCTATTCTCATCCAAGGAGAAGAACCATTTCAAAGTAGAAGTTGCCAAGGTTTCATGGAACATTTGAGCTAAAAGCTCATCGGTGGCCCCTCGAGGGTGCATGGCTCGCACATACATCTTTAAATGAGTCTTAGGGCAACCTGTCCCATCGAACTTTTCTAACTCCGGCATCTTAAATTGTAGTGGAATACAGGCTTGAGGAAACAAAGATAAAGTCCGCACATCGACCATGTCATCAGCCCTACGAATCCCTTTTATAGTTCTCTCCAATGCTTCTACCTTGCTAGCTAACATGGAATCACTGCTAGTACATTTCCCCTTGGCTTCCCCTTCTAGGTTGGTGACTAAAGGTTTCGAGCTACTTTCCCCCCTTGTCTTGGTGTTCTCATTGGATTGAGGTCCCTCTTCGGTGCCAGCCCCATGAGGTATACTCGAGGAGTGGGCCTTAGAGCTATTTTGTTCAAGATTCGCCATCTTCTGTTGATTCTCTTGAGCCATTTTCAATGCTGTATTAGATGTCTCGGCAGTATGGTCAAGCTTGGTCATGATGGCTTTCAAACAAGCTTCAAGGTCAAAGTTCCTTTCACTAGTCCCTTTGTTAGCCATCTTAGGTTCAAAATTTGAGTCCAACCTTAATAAGTTATCACGGGTATAATCCAGCCCCCCCTTCAAGAACAAAATTCCCTTTTTAGGCTATGACCAAAACATTTTAACAATATTTCCATGACTGCACTGAATTGATAAGTGTGATCTTATAAAGCATTCCTTTAGTTAGACATCTCATCTCCAAGGGTACCTTGAAGTGTGAGGTGACGTACTAAGGGCATGAAGGTGAGTCACTTAGCCTAGGTTCTAACCACTAACCATCACAAAACCATCAAGAGTCACTTTCCCCCAAGTGTGGGCAAACTATGAGCTAGGCCTAAACATGATATCTCTTTAGTTAGACACCTCATCCTTAAAAGTGTCCTTTAAGATGGAAGATGAGGTGACATACTAAGGACATAAAGATGAATAAGCCCCTACTTCTTAACTCTTAATCAAACATTTCATTCCAAACAAGCCCCTATTGGTTCAGTTAAAAGCCCATGATTAAATAGTCTTAGCTCACATACCTTTAATTAGTCCATCCCTCTTTTTGGGAGCCCCTTGGGTAAAGGGTGGAGGTACTTACTAAAGTATGTAGGTGAGACCATATAATGTTAAGTCTAGATCATTACCCAAGGTTAAAGTAAACCTAAGCCTACAACACAACTCATGAGCATAGCAACACAACACAAGCACGGCATGATATCATTACAATCAAGTGTGGGTGCATGTAGTGAACCAATAGTGCCCTATAAGTCTGTCTACATGGACTAATGACAAGGGTAGGCTGGGGTCCTTCACTTGCTTGAGCAATCTTTATACCTAACCACATGTGGCATCAGGAACGCCGCATGGGTCCAGCAGTACGTGATTAACTCATTTAATATACCCAAGGGCAAGCCCAAGGGTACTTGGCAAGAGAGGTTGATAGCTTTCACCCCAACACATGGAATCAGGAAAACCAAGGTTGAGGCTAGGCCCATCAGTGGCAAGGATACATCGAGGGACATCGATCCTAACATGCAAGAGTTTACGCACACAATGCAATAAATGAAAGCACACAATCAATCGGATGCAATGTGATTGATTTTAATTAAACAAAAGAAATTAATTTAGCCCAATTAAACTTTATAGAGTCTAGCCCACAAATCCCCAGTGGAGTCGCCAAACTGTGAACCCCAAAAAGTGGCCCACAAGGATTGAAAAGAAAATAGGTTTGAAAAAGAAAAGGAGTCGCCACTTTATTTTTTAAAGGAAACAAGGAAAACCCTAAAAACACTTTGTTTTAAGAAAACAATTGAGTGACCCCATATTTAAAAAGGAAAGGCAAAAATAGTCTTTTGGAACCAAAGAAATCGGGATTCGGAGGCTAAGTTATGACATGGGAAGGTTCTAGGCAAAGCCTATAGGCACCCATGTCACCCTTTCGGTCTCTTAGTTTATTTGGGCTAAATCAAGATCTTTCCATACAAAAATCAGCAAGTATATCATCACAAGATAGCATGCATATCATATATTTCATTCATCCATCCATGCATAATAAGCACATAAAAACAGAAAATAAAGAAAAAAAAGAAAACAAAACAAAAAGAAGCCTAGGATGCTTGGATCCTAGAACGGACTTGAGCCTCACGAAGAGCGCCTACGTACCATGCAGCGAAATACATGGATCAAAGTCCACGTAGTTCGATTAGAACTAGGGTTAAATCCTAATACAAACCTATGGTTAAACCCTAGGTTTCCTTATTTGAAAGATAGAAAATATGGTATTTAAACCAAGTTTGAAATAAAAGTAACTTCCACAATATGAAAACTTTGAGTAAAAGGCAACTTTATTTTAACAAGGAAACCTCTAGTAATTCACCATGGATTCATATTAAGAAGTAACCCTAAAAAGGGAGAAGGGAAAAGTTAAGGAAGAAAGAAGTGAATTGGGGCACTTCCACACCCTACTTACCTTAGGCAATTACTCCAAGCAAATAGCAAGCTTAAGCAATAATAACCCTATTTGCAATAAGGCAATTATCACATCTGTTTGCACCCTTACACGTGCTCAAAACAAGACAAAAAGAAGAACAAAGAAATCTGGACAGAATAGTATTAAAGCCTAAATTCATCCACTAATCATGCAAATAACATAAACAGTGAATAAAACTAAACTTTAATGCAATCCTAACACTAAGACATGAAAAAAAACCCTAAAATCCACTAACATGAATGCAAAAATATCATAATTATTCTATATGCAAGACATACATAATAACCATGAGGAAAAATCAACAAAGAAGCCTATGTTAACATGCTATATGAAACTAACCTAAAACAAGGACAATAGGAACCCTAAACTCACAATCATGCTTAAAAACCTATAGAATAGCTCTAAAGCATGCATAACTCATGATGAACAGTATTTAAACCATGTATATTAACTAACTAAAGCTATAACACATGATAAAAAACTCAACTTTAGCATGCAATAGTCCTATTCTACAAGAAACCCTAATTTAAACTTGAATAGAAGGGAGTTTTACCTTAGGAAGAGGTTCCTTACTGCTGTAGAGACTCTCTTGCTTTTGTGGATGATTTGAACCAAGCTTCTTCAAGGCTATAGCAGGAACTCCAACTCCCCTTTAGCTCTCTCTCTCTTATTCTCTCTCAAACACTCAGGTTTAATGCATAAAGTGGCCTCCAATTGCCTCCTTTAGTGCTGAAGCATAAGGGGGTATTTATAGAGTTCAATTAGGATAAATCAATGGCTAGGATTAAAACCCTAAAATTTAATCCAAGGGTTATTAGAGACTCCCTTGGTGCTTAAGAAACTCAAAAGTTACCAAAAATTAGAAGGAAAGTCGTCTAAAAGAGTCCCAAGCCGTCAAAATAGGGAAGGAATCCCGTTTCAGCAAAAATAGGTAAGTGGCCTCGGGTGACCACCAGGCCTTGGGTGGCTAGCCACCAGGGACTGGGCGGCTAGCCTCCCGGGCTTGGGTGGTCACCCAAGCCCACTTTAGTTTTTTGACTTTTTTGGACTCTATTGCCTTCTAGGAGTGTTTTAGGGTCAAATTAACTCCGATTTTGATGAAACGAAAGCCAAAACGACCATGTTTCGATGAGGAATACATTTTTGAACATTTTAGGGTGAAAACCACTAACCACGGGGGCATGGTTAGGTTTGACAAAGGCGGTTAACCGCTATGCTCTACCTTTGCAAAGCATAGATATGCACATAGGATTGAACCAAATGTTTTCCAAACCAAAATTAAACTTTCTAAAACACTTTTAGGGATAAAATGATGACTAATTAAAGTCAATTTGAAAAGATGTGGTTGGTAATTGTGAGTTAATTTGAGCTAACACGAAAGGAGTCAATTAACCAACTTGAACCATATTGAGCCATTTTAACCCTAAGCCATTGATTCATTAAATTGAACCTACAAATACCTCATATGCATCAATATGAACTCCAATTGACAACTTGGAGATCATTTCAAGGTCAAAGGAAAAGTTTGTGACCTAAAAGACGATTATACCTCTCAAGTCACAAAAGTCCTTATTATCCCTCAATATCAACTCCGAATTGAACCAAAATTCATGTCCAATGTCCTTGTGACTCTAGAAAACTAATGCAAGTAACTAGACTCAAAAACAAAACAAAAACCTACATGAAATGGTGAGCCCTAGTAAGGTGGTGCAAAAATGGGGTGTGACAGTTATTAGCTTTTTAGCCATCTTGCTTGTTTCTTACTTGGATCGGACTTCGAACATCTGGATACTTTGCTGATTTTTGTAAGTTTTATTCATTAACTGAAGTATTTTTCCTTGCAACTCTTTTAGATATATTGTGATAAATTCTGTTTACATTAGACATTAGTTTAAGTTAAAATCAGTAGTGTCACACCCCATTTTTGCACCACCTTACTAGGGCTCATCATTCCATGTATGTTTTTGTTTTGTTTTTGAGTCTAGTCACTTGCATTAGTTTTCTAGAGTCACAAGGACAATGGATATGAATTTTGGTTCAAATTGGAGTTGATCTTGAGGGATAATAAGAGCTTTTGTGACTTGAGGGGCATAATCGTCTTTTAAGTCCCAAACTTTTCATTTGACCTTGGAATGATCTCCAAATTGTCAATTGGAGTTCATATGGATGCATATGAGGTACTTAAGTCCCGTGGCCCTGATGATGAGTTTAGTGTGGTTATTTACGAATTATCCTTGAAGAATTAGTGCGAATCACAGCATGAGATTTTTGGTTAAAATGAAAAGAAAATTATTTTATTAAATTAGCCATTTTTATCATGACACTAACACGTGTACGTATGTGATGAGTGTGTGTACGCACATACAATACATGTGCATGCGTGTTAGCGGTCAGTCTCCCAATTTTTATAAAAGACAATTTCCTTTTCCTATTCAGATTAGAAGTCTTTTATCATTATAAAATACCTTTTGATTATTCTCCAAGGAAACCTAGTCCAGGAAGGAAAGGGAAACTCCAGATTTCAGCTATAAATACTCTCTTAATGTCTTTAAACAAGGGAGAGGAGAAGAGGGTTTGGAGGGAGTGAAATTCGTCATAATTCAGCAGCAGATTTTCTAAAAACCAGCAGTCGTATTTTAATCATAACTTTTTCATTCGAAGTCAGAATTTGATGAAATTGGTCTTGTTAGAAAGATAATTCAATTCTCTACAACTTTGTATTTCACAAGCTTTGTCCAAATCCAACGTTTTCATACCCAAAAACGCGATTGAAGTTGCTGCTGCTGCAAAGTGACGAAAATCACTTTTCTTTTCTCTTGTTCTCTTTTTGTTTTCTATTTCTTTTCAAAGTTGAGTGAGTTTTGATCTCTTTGCTGTGATACCACTTTGACAAAGAGGAGGATTCGTGTTGGTTTGATTCACTCTAAAGACCTGAGGAGCCACGAACAATTACAAACACAAAGGAAGGCCCTTCCTAAGGTATTCTCCTTCTCTATTCAAGCTTAAATTAGGTTTTCATATGGGTTAGGCTTATTGCATGTTAAAGGTAACTTTTTTAACATGTATTAACACTCTAGCTAGTTAATATACATGGAATATCTATTTTTTATCTACTGTTTAGCATGCTTTAGGGCTGTCCTTTAGGTTTTTAATGCATAGTTATGATTCTTGTGCTCCTGTTTGTCCTTGTGCTAGGATTAGTGTCATTGCATGTTAGAGTTAGGATTTTCATCATGTTATATTGCTTTAGTTAGTTAATATGCATGATTTAATTTCTGTTTAGTTTGGTTTTAGCATGATTAAAGTATGTTTTGTATGTTTTTAAGCATATTTGTGAGTTTAGGGTTTTAGAGTCATTATTTAGTGTTTGTTTTCATATAGCATGATAAAGTAGACTTTTTTATTGGTTTTTCTTCGTGTTTGCTGTATATGTTTTTCATATGGAGTAAACATGATAGTTTTGCATGCATGTTAGTATGTTTTAGGGTTTTTATGCATGATATGGTTCTAGGAATATGTTAGGACTTATTATTGTTCGCTGTTTTTGCTATTGGCATGCTTAGTGGATGATTTTAGGTCATAATACTATTCTATCCAGATTTGCATGTTAGTGTTTTTGCATGGTTTTGAGCACTTGTAAGGGTGCAAATAGGTGTGGTATTTGTCCTATGGCAAATAGGGCTGCTTATGTCTGAAATAGCTAATGTTTAGAGTAATTGCGTTCAGGTAAGTGGGTGTGAAGGTGCCCCAATTCACCTTTCTTCCTTATCCCTTCTCTTCTCCCTATTTAGGGTTAATTTTTAATATGATCCTATGGTTTAATTAGAGGTTTCCTTCATAAACAAAATTCTGGTTTTTATTAAGGTTTCCATTTTGTGGATTTCTTTCCTAAAATCAAACTTTCTATCAATTCTCTTTTGATCAAATAAGGAAACCTAGGGTTTTTACCATAGGTTTGTATTAGGATTTAACCTTAGTTCTAATCGAACTACGTGGACTTTGATCCATGTATTTCGTTGCATGGTACGTAGGCGCTCTTCGTGAGGCTCAAGTCCGTTCTAGGATCCAAGCATCCTAGGTTTATTTTTGTTTTCTTTTCTTCTTTTTCTTTTTCTGTTTTTATGTGCTTATTATGCATGGATGGATGAATGAAATATATGATATACATGCAATTCTTGTGATGATATACTTGCTGATTTTTGTATGGAAAGATCTTGATTTAGCCCAAATGAACTGAGAGACCGAAAGGGTGACATGGGTGCCTATAGGCTTTGCCTAGAACCTTCCCATGTCATAACTTAGCCTCCGAATCCCCGATTTCTTTGGTTTTCAAAAGATTGGTTTTTGCCTTTCCTTTTTTATGGAGTCATTCAAATTGTTTTCCTAAAACAAACTATTTTTAGGGTTTTCCTTGTTTCCTTTAAAAAATAAGGTGGCGACTCCTTTCCTTTTTCTTTTTCAAACCCATTTTCTTTCAATCCCTTGTGGGCCCAATTTCCGGGGTTCACAGTTTGGCGACTCCACTGGGGATTTGTGGGCGAGACTCTATAAAGTTTAAATGGGCTAGGTTAATTTCTTATGTTTAATTAAAATCAATCACATTGCATCCGCTTGATTGTGTGCTTTCATTTATTGCATTGTGTGCGCAAACTCTTGCATGTTAGGATCGATGTCCCTCGATGTATCCTTGCCAACGATCGGCCTAGTCTAATCCTTGGTTTTCCTGATTCCATGTGTTGGGGCGAAAGCTATCAACCTCTCTTGCCTAGTACCCTTGGGCTTGCCCTTGGGTATATTAAATGAGTTAATCACGTACTGCTGGACCCACGCGGCGTTCCTGATGCCACATGTGGTTAGGTATAAGGATTGCTCAAGCAAGTGAAGGACCCTAGCCTACCCTTATCATTAGTCCATATAGACAGACTTGTAGGACACTACGGTCTCACCTTTATGCACCCACAATTGTTTGTAATGATGCTATGCTGTGTTTGTGGTGTGAGGCTTTATATCTTATGCCCCTAATATAGACCTTTAAACCCTAGCCTTCGTTAAGGCCATGGGTTAGGAGGAATAAATTAAGGAAATAGGATGTAAAGCTATGTTTGTGATGTGCTAGTCCTAGGGGATTAATTAAACCTAATTGAAGGACTCTATGCCCTATTCTTTAAAACATACCCTTAATCCATGACCCCTGTAAAGGTAATTGGATAAAAGGAATGAATTAATTGAACATGGTGTAGAGACCGAGTTCATCAAGGAAAATATGGAGGTTTAGGACAAGTCCTTAGGCTAAAGGTTAAAACTTTTCTATCCATAGACGTGCTGGCTTGGATCCGCAATCTACAAGGGCGTCTAGTGAGTGTTGAGTCTACCCATCAGACAGACATGGCCGACGAAAGAACTAGTGAGGGGCACTTTGACCTTGAGGCTTGCCTGAAAGCCATCATGGCCAAGCTTGACCATACCGCCGAGACATCCGATACCGCATTGAAAATGGCTCAAGAGAACCAACAGAAGATGGCGGATCTTGAACAAAATGGCTCTAAGGCCCATTCCTCGGGTATACCTCATGGGGCTGGCACCGAAGAGGGACCTCAATCCAATGAGAACACCAAGACAAGGGGGGAAAGTAGCTCGAAACCTGAGGTCACCAACCTAGAAGGGGAAGCCAAGGGGAAAGGTACTAGCAGTGATTCCGTGTTAGCTAGCAAGGTAGAAGCTTTTGAGAGAACCATAAAAGGGATTCGTAGGGCTGATGACATGGTCGATGTGCGGACTCTATCCCTGTTTCCAACGGCTCGTATTCCACTACAATTCAAGATGCCGGAGTTAGAAAAGTTCGATGGGACGGGTTGCCCTAAAACTCATTTGAAGATGTACGTGCGAGCTATGCACCCTCGAGGGGCTACTGACGAGCTTTTAGCTCAAATGTTCCATGAAACCTTGGCCACTTCTGCTTTGAAATGGTTCTTATCCTTGGATGAGAATAGAACCCGGACTTGGGAAGACATATGCAATGAGTTTTCAGAGCACTACAAGTATAACACAGAGGTGGACGTTACTCGAAGGGATCTAGAAACTACCAAGCAAGGGGCTCATGAAACTTTCTCCGCTTACATTACAAGGTGGAGACAAAAGGCGTCGAGAATGACGGATAGGCCGAATGAGGAGGACCAAATTCAGTTAGTGGTTAAGAACCTGCTGCCCGTGTATCACAAGCACCTATTTGCCCACTATTTCCCAAATTTCAAAGCTCTCATTGGGGTTGGCACGCAGGTTGAAGATGCTATCAATGATGGGACAATCAAGACTGAGGAAGTGAGGAGTCGCAAGACAAACTTTACTGGGAAGAACAATGCCGAGGTCAACACCATAACTCAACCAATCCAACCCTTTTCTCTCAATGATGTCAACCCACCTCGCCAATTCACTGACCTATTCATGCCACTCGAAAGAGTCCTTAAAAAGCTCATAAGTCGTGACCTATTGAAGCCACTCGACCCAAGACCTCCACCAAATCCCTTACCCAAGAGCTACAATGAGAATGAGTACTGCAAGTACCACTAATCCAAAGGCCATGCCACCAATCGCTGTATTCGCCTTCGCCACCAAGTCCAAGACCTCATTGACAAGCAAGTCATTTCACCACCAACCCGTCCAAATGTCACCCGTAATCCTCTCCCATCACACAACAACACACCCCCACCTAACACCATAAATGCCATTGGGGTTGAATCCTTTCGCCCTCGCCATCCCATAAGACAATACACTCCGCTCCCCATGACCTTAACCCGTCTTTTCACCATTTGCCGCAATAACAGCCTTATCATGCCACTTCCACCAAAGCCAAGGCCATCAACCCCTCACCAATATTGCCAATACCATCGTGCACCCGGCCATGACACCGAGGCTTGTTCTATACTAAAGAAGATCATTCAAGACCTCATTGACCAAAAAGTTTTGTTGTTGCCAAAGAAATCTATCCAACAAGAGCTGAAAGAAAGATATGAAGCAGGGGATCCTCAGGTTGGCCTATTGGGTGAAGCGTCGGGGAAATTCGATTACTATGTGCTGTACTCAAGCCCAAGTCCGATATCAGATGAGTTGCCGACAGAGATGGAGAGCATTGACATGATAGAATGGGATGACTTCATGAATGACTCCGAGGAAGTCCATGACATATGGGCTAGCGATGATGAGTTGGACCATATAACCAGAGGGGATCGCCATTTCAAGCCTCCCCACCTAGAATCTGAAAATTCGTTGGAAGATTTGGAAGGGCAGAGGCGTCCTAGCTTGCAAGAAGAAGAGGATGAAGTGCTTAGGCAGCTGAAGAAGACCAATGCCAACATTACTATTTGGGGCTTGCTCATGGCCTCGCATAAGCACAGACAGACCGTGTTGAAACTGTTGAATCAGATACAAGTGCCTGTTGACACATCCCCCGAGGGATTGGTACATTTGGTGAATCCAACTCCCAAGAACTCAACCATCGTGTTCACCGATGTGGACCTACCTAAATGCGGGCCGAGCCATTCTCAAGCTCTCTATGTGACCGTTGACACTACGGGGAAGAGGGTTCCCACCGTTCTTATCGACAATGGGTCCGCACTGAATGTATGTCCTCTCCGAACTGCCACTGTTTTGGGTTTGGGACCCACTGATTTCACGCCATCTGGGCAGACCGTAAGAGCTTATGACAACACCCGCCGAGAAGTAATAGGGGTAGTTACTTTGCCTCTTATCATGGGACCCACTGAATTTAGGGTGGAATTCCAAGTGTTGGATGTGTCGTCATGTTTCAACTTGCTGTTGGGCCGACCTTGGATCCATCCTGCTGGGGCTGTGCCATCTTCAAAGGGACTATGAATTGAAACTCGCAGGTGTGCCTATATGTGAGATACAACCTGAATCAGCAGCGATACCGCTATCTGGGTTTGATTATGTCCAATGCATTGAGAAAGAGCTGAATGAATCATCACGCCATTACTCTTCTATAAAGCAGTACATCCCATATACTTTTTATCCAAGTTCCGACGCAGCCGTGGTAGATAAAAGTTTTGGTGATAGATACTTCACAGAAGGGCCGAATCCTCAAAGTTTGACAAGTTGGTACCACTCTATCTAAGATCTATATGGAAGCTTGAAAGAGGAAGACTGGGCAGAGAACCTTGATGCGGGGGCTATGACTGAAATGTTCCAAGACATGATCCTCACCGTGGAAGACTCGACCATTGAAGAACTCCAGGGTTCATCCATTAGCCATGCTACCGTGCCATTCCTGAATTGGTACCTTGAATGTGGTGTCATTGCGGAGATCCATGAAGAAGAAGACCTTGGCCTACCTGATAGCAGCTTGTAGGTGTCTTAGTTTAGTAATATTTCCCTAATTCAATAAGATGTATCTATTTTACTCACTTTGTGGAGTCATAGTATTGATACAGATTTATTTGTTTTCCTTCTTTCTTTTGTGTGTCATTCCCATTATTCCTAGTCAATAAAGTGTGCTTTCTTTCTCTATATATGCAGTGTCTCTTTTCTCTCCTCTGTGGATATTTATGGCATGGATATAGATCCTAGGAACGATGTCCCCCCGGAGCTCGTTGAGCAAAGGAAAAGGGGCGTCACCGAACCTAATATGGATGAATTGGAATCAATCAACTTAGGGACGAATGAATTGCCAAGAATAGTTAAAATTGGGAAAACCCTCTCCCCCGTTGAAAAAGAAAAGATGATCTCCCTCTTGAAAGCCAACATTATGGCTTTTGCATGGTCTTATGAAGACATGCCTGGCATCGACCCCGATATTGTGCAACACTATATCCCCACTAATTCCCTAAAGAAGCCGGTAAAGCAGAAACTCAGAAGATTAAAACCAGAATGGGCTCTAAAAGTAAAAGAAGAGGTAACTAAACAACTAGACGCGGGTTTCCTCCAAGTTGTGGAGTACCCCGAGTGGTTGTCGAATATAGTGCCTGTGCCTAAAAAAGATGGGAAAGTGAGGATGTGTGTCGACTTCCGAGATCTCAACGCCGCGAGCCCTAAGGATGACTTTCCTTTACCCCATATCGACGTGTTGGTAGATAGCACGGTGGGACATGCACTCCTCTCCTTCATGGACGGATTCTCCGGGTATAACCAGATAAAGATGGCGCCTCAAGACATGGAAAAAACAGCCTTTATCACGCAATGGGGAACGTACTGTTACAAGGTAATGCCTTTTGGCTTAAGAAACGCTGGGGCTACTTACCAAAGAGCAGCTACGACCCTATTGCATGATATGATCCATAAGGAAGTCGAGGTTTACGTCGATGATATGATCGTGAAGTCCGTGGATAGAGAAGGGCATTTCAAGGCACTAGAGAAATTCCTAGAGCGAGCAAAAAAGTACAATATCCGTCTCAACCCACAGAAGTGCGCTTTTGGTGTCACTGCAGGCAAGCTATTGGGGTTCATGATCACTCAGAGAGGCATCGAAGTGGACCCAGGGAAGATAAAAGCCATTGTAGAAATGGAGCCGCCTAGCACTAAGAAGCAGATCCGAGGCTTTCTGGGAAGAGTTCAATACGTAAGCCGATTCATTGCCAACTTGACCATGGTTTGCGAACCAATCTTCAAATTGCTTAAGAAAGGTGTGCCAAAAGTATGGAACGAAGAATGCCAAGAGGCCTTTGAGACCATTAAGAGATACTTGAGCAATCCTCCAATCTTAGTTCCCCCACGGCAAGGTGCGCCACTTTTGTTATACTTAACGGTCACCGAAACCGCGACGGGGGCTATGTTAGCTCAATATCTCGAAGGGTCTACAAAGGAGAATGCCATCTATTACTTAAGCAAGAAAATGACAGACTATGAAGTGAAGTACAATGCGATTGAAAAAGCTTGTGTGGCACTAGTATGGGCGACGCAGAAACTCCGACACTACATGATGTCCTTCGAAGTGTTCTTGATAAGTCGCATGGACCCGTTGAAGTACCTGGTAGAAAGGCCAGTATTGTCATTCAGAACTGCTCGATGGTCAATTCTCCTCAATGAATTCGACATCAAGTACGTGAGTCAGAAGTCTATCAAGGGAAGCGTCATCGCAGACTACCTAGCCAACTGTCCGGTGTCATCATCCGCTCCGTTCAACGATCAATTCCCAGATGAGGACGTGCTAGAGATTGGTAGAAAAACTTGGAGAGTATACTTCGATGGGGCAGCCAATAAGAAAGGTTATGGGATAGGAGTCCTGCTGGTCTCACCCGAAGAGGCATTTACACCGTTAGCGGTCAAGTTGGGGTTCGAAGCTACCAACAACATTGCTGAGTATGAGGCCTGTATCCTAGCACTGGAAGCGGCACTTGAATTGGGGATCAAAGAATTGGAAGTGTTCGGGGACTCAGCACTAATCATTTGCCAGATAAAAGGGGAATGGAAAACTCGAGATGAGAAATTGTTGCCTTACCATGCCTATCTGGAAGCTCTAACCAAGGAGTTCTCAGAGATAGAGTTCAACTACCTTTCAAGAAACAAGAACCAGTTCGCCGATGCCTTGGCGACCCTAGCATCCATGGTGGAGATACCTGAAGGGGGAAATGTGAAGCCGTTGGTGATAGAATGCCGAGACAAGCCTGTGTACTGTTGTGCAATCCGAGGAGGAGAGGTAAATGATGGCTACCCGTGGTTCCATGACATAATGAAGTTCATTGAAGAAAGGGAGTACCCAGAAGGAGCATCTCGCATTGATAGAAAAACCCTAAGGCGATTGGCAAGTCACTATGTACTTTGTGGAGGAAAGCTATATCGAAGGTCATACGACGGGATCCACCTGCTGTGTGTCACCGAGGAGGAAGCCGAGCATCTGATTAAAGAAATCCATGAAGGAACAGGGGCTCCGCACATGAACGGCTATATGTTGGCTAAGAAAATATGAGGCTAGGCTATTATTGGTCCACCATGGAAAGAGACTGCCACGCACATGTCAAGAAGTGCCACAAATGCCAACTGTTCGCCAGTGGACAACATTTGCCTTCTATGCCTTTAACGAGTATGTCATCACCTTGGCCATTCGCGGTATGGGGGATAGATATCATCGGACAGATCAAGCCAAAGGCATCAAATGGGTATGAATACATCCTGGTCGCCATCGACTACTTCACTAAGTGGGTGGAAGCAGCGTCCTTCAAGACCTTGAATTCCAAGAAGGTAGCACAGTTCATGCAGCACAGCATCATCTATCGATATGGGGTACCGCATGAAGTTATCTCAGACAATGGCCAGCACTTTCAGAAAGAAACCCATGAGCTCTTGCAAAAGTACGGCATAGTTCACCACCTGTCGTCACCATACCGTCCTCAGACTAATGGAGCAGTGGAAGCAGCTAACAAGAATATCAAGAAGATATTGCAGAAGACTGCAGACTCACACACAGACTGGCATGAGAAGTTACCGTTAGCTCTATGGGGTTACAGAACATCAATAAGGTCGTCAACAGGGGCTACCCCTTACTCTCTAGTTTATGGAATGGAGGCTGTCTTGCCAGTTGAATTGGAGGTTCCTTCACTAAGGGTTGCCGTGGAGAGCCAGATAACAGAAGTGGACTGGGTTAAAAGCCGTTATGATGAGTTAGCTTTGCTCGATGAAAGGCGTTTAAGGGCGCTGTATCATGTTCAGGGGTATCAGCGGAGAGTTGCCAGAGCATTCAACAAGCATGTCAAAGATCGAGGTCTAAAGAAAGGGGATGTAGTGCTGAAAGAAATCAGAGCTCCAGTGTTCGATCCACGAGGGAAATTCAAGCCAAGTTGGGGTGGACCATACATTATCAAAGAAATATTGCCAGCAGGGGCTGTTCGCCTCATGGATTTAGATGGAATTGAGTTCGCTCGTCCAACTAATTTGGATTAATTAAAGAAATATCATGTTTAAGGCCTGCTAGGTTGAAAACCCGTAAGGGCGGCCTAGGCAAAAGTTAAGGCATGAGAACTACGTAAGACCTGATTCTCCATTCAACAAAAAAAAAAAAAAAAAAAACAAAAAAAAAACAAAAAAACAAAAAAAAGAAAAATCATGGAGATACGTGGGCAACCCATAAAGTTACCTTGGGTGCGGTCTGAATCAAACAATAAAATCCCAAATTTGATTTATTATTGGCAATTTATTCAAAACTAAAATTGATTGACATAGCAATTCATTGGTATTAAGTAAAAGAACTATAAATATGCCATAAATATCCTATTCTATTGAGTCTTCAGTTTTCTTGGGCTTCTTTGCAGCTCGCTCTTCAGCTTTCTTCTTCTCTCTTTCATGTCTTCTTTTCTTCCTCAAGTCATGTTCATAAGCTGTTGTTACTGCTTCCATAATATCTTCTCTGCAAGGTCCAAGTTCATTGTTCTTGATAAGTCCAAAAATCCTTTCTCTTCGAGTAGTCTCTCTCTCACCTAAATTGCTTTTCAACCATTCCTTATACTCTGAGCTCATTATATACGGACCATTAGTATTCGTAACTTGGGTTAGTATCAACTTGCTAGGCCATCGGTCCTTCGCCCAAGTCACTACAGAAAGACCCGCGGGCACCACAGGATAGTCACCTTTCAAGGAAGTAGGTATGGTTTGCATGGCACCCATCTGACGAAGAACCCTTAAAGGCCAATAAAAAGAAGTAGACCTCAGTCCTATGAGTCTCACCATGGCGCATCCAGAAGTCCGCAGAAGCACCTGGTCACTGCAGCCCCATATGAATACAAACCACTTGACACTCCTCCAAGAAAGGGTTTGGAAGTAACCTAGCCAATCTCTCAATGAAAATTGCCCAGGTAGTTCAATGCGGCGAAGGCAGTAATACTGGGGCTTGTATGGTGTAATGGCAACTGGTGACAAGAAATTTAGTCTTTCAAGCAACCACATCTGCAGTAGAATGGGGCTACCTCCTAAAGGAACCTTTGGGTCCTCATGAGTTTTATCCAAACCATTCAAGGTTTCAGCTAGCACCATGGGAATCAAGTTATGGCCCTTGGCAAGGAGAGGAATCAAGTCACAGATTTGAATGGGAACATGTGGAGTACCAGTGGAAATAAGAAAACGACCAATGAGGCAAAAGGCAAGAGCATGCTTAATAGGAAAGGTAAAATTCAGAATACCTTTACTATCACAAGCTAAAAAAGAGGTTGCCAATTTCATCAAGTCTACCATATGGTCCTTTACAAACGTAGAAGCATATTGTGAGTGAATCCCAAGTAGATTGGAGAAAGAAGTAAGAAAGCTTGGGCGAGGAGTAGGGAGAATGAAAGGACCTACCGTTGAAACTCCATACAATGCACAGAATTCCTCCATGGTTGGGCACAGTTCTTCATAGTTGAAGCGGAACACATGAACTTGAGGATCCCAAAAATATGTAGCAGCAGTCAAGAGGTTCGTTTCAAGCCTCACATGCCTCAAGGAAAGCAATGGATCCAAGCCAAAGCACTTGAACTCAGATTTTGCTTTAGCACTCATAACTCTCAAAAACCCTCCTAAAAATTTGTCTAGAGCCTCCATAATTTCTAATGAATGAATACAAGTAGGTTTAGGAACCTCTTGGATGTGTTTTTATAGGGAAAAGGTCACAAATCCAAGTTCAAATAGGAAAAAACCCATCAGAATAGGAAGTTTCCTATTCAAAGTGGGATTTCCGCTTCGGGCTCGGGTAACCACCCAGGCCTGGGCGGCTAGCCTCCTGAGGCCTGGTGGTCACCCAAGCCACTTTGTTTTGGTTTTGCTTCTCGCTTTGTCTCGCCTTGACGCGTGATCAAACCTCCTTCCAAATGAGATATTCAACACTTTTTGAGCTTAAAATCAATCAAATTCCATCTTGAAATCAATTCCTTGAATTGATTTTATGTTCAAAAGGGTTGAATATATTTCCCCTGTGTCATGCCAACTCAAGTGACAATGTGTTAAGTCACTTTCCTCTTGCACCATGCCTGTTCAATCTTGATAAATTGATCATATATCCTCATTTCAAATCTTGATTTTTCATCCTACTTGGTTGAATATATTCATCGCTTGAATGTGTTCTTCCATTTCAAAAGTGCATTCACCCTTTGAATATGCTTCTCAGTTTCAAATTCTCATTTTCTATCATACTTGGTTGAATATATTCATCACTTGAATATATTCTTCCATTTCAAAAGCATGTTCGCCCATTGAATATGCTTCTTAGTTTCAGATCCTCATTATCACTTACTTGATTAAGTATATCCATCGCTTGGGTATATTTCTCCATTTCAATGGTATACTCATCACTTGAGTATACTTCTCAGATATTTGGTCACTTACTTGGTTAAGTATATCCATCGCTTGGGTATATTTCTCCATTTCAATGGTATGTTCATCACTTGAACATACTTCTTAGATTATTTGTCACTTACTTGGTTAAATATATTCATCACTTGAATATATTTCTCCATTTCAATGGTATACTCATCACTTGAGTATACTTCTCAGATTATTCTCTATCTTACTTGCTTAAGTACATCCATCGCTTGGATATATTTCTCTATTTCAATGGTATGTTTATCACTTAAACATACTTGTCACTTACTTGGTTAAGTATATCCATCACTTGGATATATTTCTCTATTTCAATGGTATGTTTATCACTTAAACATACTTGTCACTTACTTGGTTAAGTATATTCGTGACTAGAATATATTTCTCCATTTCAATGGTGTACTCATCACTTGAGTACACTTCTCAGATTATTCTTATCTTACTTGGTTAAATATATCCGTCGTTTGGATATATTTCTCCATTTCAATGGTATGCTCACCACTTGAGTATATTTCTCAGATTTCATTCTCAGATTACTTGGTAAAATATATCCATCGCTTGGATATATTTCTCCATTTCAATGGTATGCTCACCACTTGAGTATACTTCTCAGATTTCATTCTCAGATTACTTGGTAAAATATATCCATCGCTTGGATATATTTCTCCATTTCAATGGTATGCTCACCACTTGAGTATACTTCTCAGATTTCATTCTCACATTACTTGGTTAAATATATTCGTGACCTGAATATATTTCTCCATTTCAGTGGTATACTCATCACTTGAGTATACTTCTAAGATATTTTGTCACTCACTTGGTTAAATATATTCGTGACTAGAATATATTTCTCCGTTTCAAAAGTATGTTCATTCGTAGTGGCTTGAATATGCTTCTCTTATCAATTCTTAACCCCCAGTGGTTTAAGTATACTCATGACTTGAGTACACTTCCTTATTTCAGTCTCAGGTTTTCAACCTCCCATCATTGTTGGTATCAGTGTGTGATTTCTCCGGGCTTTTTGGCCAAAAATGGGTTGTTCTTTATCATTGGTTCACAAGTGTAACTTGTTCGCCAATGAGGGGCTTCTGTCACACCCCATTTTTGCACCACCTTACTAGGGCTCATCATTCCATGCATGTTTTTGTTTTGTTTTTGAGTCTAGTCACTGCCATTAGTTTTCTAGAGTCACAAGGACAATGGATATGAATTTTGGTTCAAATTGGAGTTGATCTTGAGGGATAATAAGAGCTTTTGTGACTTGAGGGGCATAATCGTCTTTTAAGTCCCAAACTTTTCATTTAACCTTGGAATGATCTCCAAATTGTCAATTGGAGTTCATATGGATGCATATGAGGTACTTAAGTCCCGTGGCCCTGATGATGAGTTTAGTGTGGTTATTTACGGATTATCCTTGAAGAATTAGTGCGAATCACAGCATGAGATTTTTGGTTAAAATGAAAAGAAA
Source organism: Liquidambar formosana (assembly GCA_039720395.1). Classification (NCBI taxonomy): domain Eukaryota; kingdom Viridiplantae; phylum Streptophyta; class Magnoliopsida; order Saxifragales; family Altingiaceae; genus Liquidambar; species Liquidambar formosana. The sequence continues at coordinate 49,624,971 of CM077820.1, read as the reverse complement.
ATTATTTTATTAAATTAGCCATTTTTATCATGACACTAACACGTGTACGTATGTGATGAGTGTGTGTACGCACATACAATACATGTGCATGCGTGTTAGCGGTCAGTCTCCCAATTTTTATAAAAGACAATTTCCTTTTCCTATTCAGATTAGAAGTCTTTTATCATTATAAAATACCTTTTGATTATTATCCAAGGAAACCTAGTCCAGGAAGGAAAGGGAAACTCCAGATTTCAGCTATAAATACTCTCTTAATGTCTTTAAACAAGGGAGAGGAGAAGAGGGTTTGGAGGGAGTGAAATTCGTCATAATTCAGCAGCAGATTTTCTGAAAACCAGCAGTCGTATTTTAATCATAACTTTTTCATCCGAAGTCAGAATTTGATGAAATTGGTCTTGTTAGAAAGATAATTCAATTCTCTACAACTTTGTATTTCACAAGCTTTGTCCAAATCCAACGTTTTCATACCCAAAAACGCGATTGAAGTTGATGCTGCTGCAAAGTGACGAAAATCACTTTTCTTTTCTCTTGTTCTCTTTTTGTTTTCTATTTCTTTTCAAAGTTGAGTGAGTTTTGATCTCTTTGCTGTGATACCACTTTGACAAAGAGGAGGATTCGTGTTGGTTTGATTCACTCTAAAGACCTGAGGAGCCACGAACAATTACAAACACAAAGGAAGGCCCTTCCTAAGGTATTCTCCTTCTCTATTCAAGCTTAAACTAGGTTTTCATATGGGTTAGGCTTATTGCATGTTAAAGGTAACTTTTTTATCATGTATTAACACTCTAGCTAGTTAATATACATGGAATATCTATTTTTTATCTACTGTTTAGCATGCTTTAGGCTGTCCTTTAGGTTTTTAATGCATAGTTATGATTCTTGTGCTCCTGTTTGTCCTTGTGCTAGGATTAGTGTCATTGCATGTTAGAGTTAGGATTTTCATCATGTTATATTGCTTTAGTTAGTTAATATGCATGATTTAATTTCTGTTTAGTTTGGTTTTAGCATGATTAAAGTATGTTTTGTATGTTTTTAAGCATATTTGTGAGTTTAGGGTTTTAGAGTCATTATTTAGTGTTTGTTTTCATATAGCATGATAAAGTAGACTTTTTTATTGGTTTTTCTTCGTGTTTGCTGTATATGTTTTTCATATGGAGTAAACATGATAGTTTTGCATGCATGTTAGTATGTTTTAGGGTTTTTATGCATGATATGGTTCTAGGAATATGTTAGGACTTATTATTGTTTGCTGTTTTTGCTATTGGCATGCTTAGTGGATGATTTTAGGTCATAATACTATTCTGTCCAGATTTGCATGTTAGTGTTTTTGCATGGTTTTGAGCACTTGTAAGGGTGCAAATAGGTGTGGTATTTGTCCTATGGCAAATAGGGCTGCTTATGTCTGAAATAGCTAATGTTTGGAGTAATTGCGTTCAGGTAAGTGGGTGTGAAGGTGCCCCAATTCTCCTTTCTTCCTTATCCCTTCTCTTCTCCCTATTTAGGGTTAATTTTTAATATGATCCTATGGTTTAATTAGAGGTTTCCTTCATAAACAAAATTCTGGTTTTTATTAAGGTTTCCATTTTGTGGATTTCTTTCCTAAAATCAAACTTTCTATCAATTCTTTTTTGATCAAATAAGGAAACCTAGGGTTTTTACCATAGGTTTGTATTAGGATTTAACCTTAGTTCTAATCGAACTACGTGGACTTTGATCCATGTATTTCGTTGCATGGTACGTAGGCGCTCTTCGTGAGGCTCAAGTCCGTTCTAGGATCCAAGCATCCTAGGTTTATTTTTGTTTTCTTTTCTTCTTTTTCTTTTTCTGTTTTTATGTGCTTATTATGCATGGATGGATGAATGAAATATATGATATGCATGCAATTCTTGTGATGATATACTTGCTGATTTTTGTATGGAAAGATCTTGATTTAGCCCAAATGAACTGAGAGACCGAAAAGGTGACATGGGTGCCTATAGGCTTTGCCTAGAACCTTCCCATGTCATAACTTAGCCTCCGAATCCCCGATTTCTTTGGTTTTCAAAAGATTGGTTTTTGCCTTTCCTTTTTTATGGAGTCATTCAAATTGTTTTCCTAAAACAAACTATTTTTAGGGTTTTCCTTGTTTCCTTTAAAAAATAAGGTGGCGACTCCTTTCCTTTTTCTTTTTCAAACCCATTTTCTTTCAATCCTTTGTGGGCCCAATTTCCGAGGTTCACAAGTAGCTTAATTTCAAACCACAGAGAGAAGAACCCCTATCTCTCATCAATCGCTTGATCACATTTCATTTCAATTCCAATCACATCAGTGACCGAATAGGCATTCGGGGCCAACGGCCTTGAATTCAACGGCCTAAGAAGTGCTGAGGGGTCGAGGTTACACGATCTTTAGGCTTTTCGAGCCTTGGCACGCCCGCAACATTTTTAGTGTGAACAACATGTTTCTAATTTCATTGCGGAAACTTCTTCCGAGTGCTCTTTAGATGCTTGTTGTATGGTCTGTGAGAGATGTCGATCTCTTAGGGGATGTTTTTTGGGCTAATTTTGGTGGCGCTTTAGCTTAGTTCTTCTTGATCTGATGTTGGTTCAAAGTACTCACCTGATTGGGAAAGTTTCATTTAAGGAAGGGGTTTTATTAGGAGCTTGATTAAGGTTAAAAGGCTGTTTAATGGGCATTTTTTTGGTGATTTGTTGGGGTATCTTCTTCTATGTGGACTATTTTATGGAGTCAGCATTTCTTCTCCCTCAGTTTTTAGTTTTATCTTCTCGGGGTTTCAGCTACTGGAGTCGTGGTGTGCTAGTGATTGCAGATGCTGGTTGTTAAAGAAAATCCGATACTACAAAAAGGTTCCAGGGTACTTGATAAGGAATCTGCTACTCTTGCTGACATGAATGTATTGCTACTCTTGCTGACATGAATCTAGATATTGCTGATGAGCTCTCGGATCAGAAAGTGGGGGTGCAACAGGCAGAGGAAGGATTTCAGGGAATATTTTTGACTTCAAATAACTTGTCCCAGGTTGCTTAAGAAGCGTGCTTTCATTAGTAAAGGTCTGCCTGTAACATTTGGCTCTTCGCAGTTATTGATGGTGGGGAGGAAATTTGGTTTTTTGGAGACGGACATCATTCTTCCCAATCTGGTGGTCCTCATGGTAGTGATGATGACATGGATGCCTTGTTGGCAACAGAGAGCCAAGTGTACCCGATGAGCTCTGCGGGTAAGTCTGATGGGTGCATCGTAACAGATAACTCAAAATCCTCCACTCACGTTGTGAACCCCGGAAATTGGGCCCACGAGGGATTGACGAAGGAGAGATTAGTTGGGGGGTTTGAAAGAGAAAAAGGAGTCGCCACCTTATTTTTTAAAGGAAACAAGGAAAACCCTAAAAACCATTTTGTTTTAAGAAAACAATTTTGAATGACTCCATAAAAAAGGAAAGGCAAAAACCAATCTTTTGGAAACCAAAGAAATCAAGGATTCGGAGGCTAAGTTATGACATGGGAAGGTTCTAGGCAAAGCCTATAGGCACCCATGTCACCCTTTCGGTCTCTCAGTTCATTTGGGCTAAATCAAGATCTTTCCATACAAAAATCAGCAAGTATATCATCACAAGAATTGCATGCATATCATATATTTCATTCATCCATCCATGCATAATAAGCAAACAAAAACAAAAAAATAAAAAGAAGAAAAGAAAACAGAAATAAACCTAGGATGCTTGGATCCTAGAACGGACTTGAGCCTCACGAAGAGCGCCTACGTACCATGCAACGAAATACATGGATCAAAGTCCACGTAGTTCGAATAGAACTAAGGTTAAATCCTAATATAAACCTATGGTAAAAACCCTAGGTTTCCTTATTTGATCAAAAGAGAATTGATAGAAAGTTTGATTTTAGGAAAGAAATCCACAAGATGTAAACTTTGATAAACCAGAATTTTGTTGGTTAAGGAAACCTCTAATTAAACCATAGGATCATATTAAAAATTAACCCTAGATAGGGAGAAGAGAAAGGATAAGGAAGAGAGGTGAATTGGGGCACCTTCACACCCGCTTACCTGAGCGCAATTGCTCCAAGCATTAGCCATTTCAGACATGAGCAGCCCTATTTGCCATAGGAAAAATACCACACCTATTTGCACCCTTACAAGTGCTCAAAATCATGCAAAAACACTAACATGCAAATCTGGATAGAATAGTATTATGGCCTAAAATCATCCACTAAACATGCTAACAGCAAAAACAGCGAACAATAATACGTCCTAACATATTCCTAGAACCATACCATGCATAAAACCCTAGAAATAAGCTAAATATCATATTTACTCCATATGCAAGTCATATACAGCAAACACGAAGAAAAACCAATAAAAAAGTCTACTTTATCATGCTATATGAAAACTATCATAAAACAATGACTCTAAAACCCTAAACTCACAAATATGCTTAAAAACATGCAAAACATACTTTAATCATGCTAAAACCAAACTAAACAGAAATTAAATCATGCATATTAACTAACTAAAGCAATATAACATGATGAAAATCCTAACTCTAACATGCAATGACACTAATCCTAGCACAAGGACAATAAGAGCACAAGAATCACACCTATGCTTAAAAACCTAAAGGACAGCCCTAAAGCATGCTAAACAGTAGATAAACAATAGATATTCCATGTATATTAACTAGCTAGAGTGTCAATACATGATAAAAAAGCTACCTTTAACATGCAATAGGCCTATCCTATATGAAAACCTAGTTTAAGCTTGAATAGAGAAGGAGAATACCTTAGGAAGGGCCTTCCTTGCTGCTGTATGAACTCCCTCTTGCTCTTATGGATGACTTGAATCAATGTTCTCCAAGGCTACAGCAAGAACTCCAGCTCTCCTTCAAGTCCCTCTCTCTTATTCTCTCTCTAACACTAAGGTTTTTAGGCATAAAGTGGCTCCCCTTGTGCTGAAGCATAGGGGGTATTTATAGACTTCAATTAGGATTAACCAATGGCTAGGATTAAAACCCTAAAAATTAATCCAAGGGCTATTAGAGACCCCCTTGGGGCTTAAGTAACTCAGAAGTTACCAAAAATTAGAAGGAAACTCGTCCAAAAGAGCTCAAATACGTCAAAATAGGCAAGAGTCCGCTTCAGCAAGGAGTTAGAGTAGAAATAGGAAAGTGGCCTCGGGTGACCACCCAAGGCTGGGCGGCTAGCCACCTGGGCCCAGGCGGCTAGCCGCCCAGGCTTGGGTGGTCACCCGAGCCCACTTCTGATTTTTGCCCTATTTTGACTCCTAATCCTTCTAGAAGTGTTTCAGGAGGCAAATTAACTCCGATTTTGATGAAACAAAAGCCAAAACGACCGTGTTTCGATGAGGAATATGTTTTTGAACATTTTAGGCTGAAAACCACTAACCATGGGGGCATGGTTAGGTTTGAACAAGGCGGTTAACCCCTATTCTCTACCTTTGCTAAGCATAGGCATGCACATAGGGTCAAACCAAACACTTTCCATATCAAAATTAAACTTCATGAAACACTTTTGGGGGTAAAATGATGACTAATGAAAGTCAATTCGAAAAGATTTGGTTGGTAATTGTGAGTCAATTAGAGCTAACCCAAAGAGAGGTCAATTAACCAACTTGAACTGTATTGAGCCATTTTAATCCCGAACCATTGACTTATCAAATTGAACCTAGAAATACCTCTTATGCATCCATATGAACTCCAATTGACAATTTGGAGATCATTCCAAGGTCAAATGAAAAGTTTGGGACTTAAAAGACGATTATGCCCCTCAAGTCACAAAAGCTCTTATTATCCCTCAAGATCAACTCCGAATTGAACCAAAATTCATATCCATTGTCCTTGTGACCCTAGAAAACTAATGCAAGTGACTAGACTCAAAAATAAAACAAAAACATGCATGAGATGATGAGCCCTCGTAAGGTGGTGCAAAAATGGGGTGTGACAGAAGCCCCTCATTGGCGAACAAGTTACACTTGTGAACCAATGATAAAGAACAACCCATTTTTGCCAAAAAATCCTGGAGAAATCACGCACTGTAACCAAACAATGATGGGAGGTTGAAAACCTGAGGTTGAAATGAGGAAGTGCACTCAAGTCATGAGTATACTTAAACCACTGAGGGTTGAGAATTGATAAGAGAAGCATATTCAAGCCACTACGAATGAACATACTTTTGAAATGGAGAAATATATTCTAGTCACGAATATAGTTAACCAAGTGATTGAGAATGAAATCTGAGAAGTATGTTCAAGTGATGAACGTACCTTTGACATGGAGAAATGTATTCTGGTCACGAATATATTTAACCAAGTGATGAAAAAGATGCTGAGAAGTACGTTCAAGTGATGAACATACCTTTGAAATGGAGAAATATATCCAAGCGATGGATATACTCAAGCAAGTAAGATAGAGAATAATCTGAGAAGTGTACTCAAGTGATGAGTACACCATTGAAATGGAGAAATATATTCTAGTCACGAATATATTTAACCAAGTAAGTGACAAGTATGTTTAAGTGATAAACATACCATTGAAATGGAGAAATATATCCAAGTGATGGATATACTTAAGCAAGTAAGATAGAGAATAATTTGAGAAGTGTACTCAAGTGATGAGTACACCATTGAAATGGAGAAATATATTCTAGTCACGGATATATTTAACCAAGTAAATGACAAGTATGTTTAAGTGATAAACATACCATTGAAATGGAGAAATATATCCAAGCGATGGATATACTTAAGCAAGTAAGATAGAGAATAATCTGAGAAGTGTACTCAAGTGATGAGTACACCATTGAAATGGAGAAATATATTCTAGTCACGAATATATTTAACCAAGTAAGTGACAAGTATGTTTAAGTGATAAACATACCATTGAAATGGAGAAATATATCCAAGCGATGGATATACTTAAGCAAGTAAGATAGAGAATAATCTGAGAAGTGTACTCAAGTGATGAGTACACCATTGAAATGGAGAAATATATTCTAGTCACGAATATATTTAACCAAGTAAGTGACAAGTATGTTTAAGTGATAAACATACCATTGAAATGAAGAAATATATCCAAGTGATGGATATATTTAACCAAGTAAGATAGGTAATGAGGATTGGGAACTGAGAAGCATATTCAAAGGGTGAATACACTTTTGAAATGGAAGAATATATCCAAGTGATGAATATATTCAACCAAGTATGATAGAGAATGAGAATTTGAAACCGAGAAGCATATTCAAAGGGTGAATACACTTTTGAAATGGAAGAACACATTCAAGTGATGAATATATTCAACCAAGTATGATAGAGAATGAGAATTTGAAACTGAGAAGCATATTCAAAGGGTGAATACACTTTTGAAATGGAAGAATATATTCAAGTGATGAATATATTCAACCAAGTATGATAGAGAATGAGAATTTGAAACTGAGAAGCATATTCAAAGGGTGAATACACTTTTGAAATGGAAGAATATATTCAAGTGATGAATATATTCAACCAAGTATGATAGAGAATGAGAATTTGAAACTGAGAAGCATATTCAAAGGGTGAATACACTTTTGAAATGGAAGAACACATTCAAGTGATGAATATATTCAACCAAGTAGGATGAAAAATCAAGATTTGAAATGAGGATATATGATCAATTTATCAAGATTGAACAAGCATGGTGCAAGAGGAAAGTGGCTTAACACATTGTCACTTGAGTTGGCATGGCACAGGGGAAATATATTCAACCCTTTTGAACATAAAATCAATTCAAAGAATTGATTTCAAGGTGAAATTTGATTGATTTTAAGCTCAAAAAGTGTTGAATATCTCATTTGGAAGAAGGTTTGATCACGCGCTAAGGCGAGACAAAGCGAGGGAGAAAGCCAAAACAAAGTGGCTTGGGTGACCACCAGGCCTCAGGAGGCTAGCCGCCCAGGCCCTGGTGGCTAGCCGCCCAAGGCTTGGGTGGTCACCCGAGCCTAATGCTGAAAAATTTTGGGTTTTTAAATACCCAAGTGCATTATTCATACCCCTTGTTCAAAGAACCCGAAAATTGAGAGTTTCTCTCTCTAAGAAGCTTACCCCATTTTGCAAAATCACTCCAATACCCAAGAGCAATCAAATCCACACTTCAAGAAGGATTCATACACATGAAATAGCATCATTAACACCCAATTTCACATCAAAAACCAGAAATTTGCAGCACTTTGCAAATCAAAACCCATTAAACCCATTTTTGCTCAAAACAAGCTAGTTCATCCACCATGGATCCAAATGAAGACTCCACTTCAAAGTATCCATTCCTTGACTCAAAGAGTAGATACAAGGCACCAATATATGATGTTCCTCAAGAGAAATTGCTTCTAGAACCAAGGAATCATCTCTCTTTTATCCATTCCAAGCAAGAGGTAAGCTTACCCATTTTAAACTTTTCTTTGAAATTTTCATTTTTGTTGATTGAAATGCATTCCCATGAACCCTCTATGAGTATTCCTAGCAATGTTTGCAATGCCCATTGATTTTGGCAAGGATTGGATGTGAAAAGAATTCAATTTGAAAACTTGGTGAATAGTGCCCACCAAGTGTTTGATAAAATGCTTGAATGATGAAAATTCATCCAATCTTTGTAAAATTGATGTGTATTGCAAGGCAAAATCATAGGCATTCATTTCTAATTGATTTTAGAAACAAAACAAAGCATTTTCATGAACTTTGAAAAACAAAGTTTGCTATATTTGTGAAAAACCCATGTTTTCATGAACAAGGTTTGCTTATTTTTTCCTCAAAAAACCACTTTGGAAAACAAAGTTTGCTTACTATTTCTTTTGAAAAATCCATGTTTCCATGGTATTGGAATGCATGGTTTACCAATGATCATGAGTTTGAAGAATAAAACCAATGTTTTCATAAACTTTCAAAGCATGGTTTACTTGTTCATGAACTAAAAGACTTAGTTTTTGAAAAGCCAATTATCAATGCTTGCATATGATTTTTACACTAACTAGGTGAATCATTCTTCTTGATTAGCCCAACTTCCAAGACCTACGCACAAGGTCTTCGAAAAAGAATCTTATTGGGTGGTGGAGGCGTATGGAACACACCCAACCTTCCGCAAGAGAATCCATTAAGAAAGCGGGTTTTGGTTGGTTTCTTGATTCCCTATGGAATGAACAGTGGGATAGGCAAGCCCTCCTTGCCTTGGCTGAGCTATGGTGGGATACCACCAACACTTTCCACTTCAGTTTTGGGGAGATGACCATGACTCCTAAGGATTTTTCAATTATCACCGGTTTAAGCCTCAAGGGAAAAAGGTTGGAATTCTATGGAGATGCCAACACAGATAGTACCTATCTCTTTACTATGTTGGGGATGGATATTGAGGCGGGCTCACGCGGTGTTAGGAGGACATGGCTATTCGAGAATTTTGCCAACCAAGTGGAAGGTGTGGGAGTGGCTCCCGAGTGCATGGCTAGGGCTTTCATGATCTATATACTTTCTTGCACTCTCTTTGTTGGTGCCAATGACATGGCACAACTGGGCTATCTTGCCTCCATGGTGGATGTGAACAAGATGGGAAGATATAACTGGGGAGGGGCAGCACTAGCCACCATGTACAGATCCATGTCTGACATGTCTCGAGGTGTTTCCAAGAATTTTGGTGGGCTTCCCTTTGTTTGGGAGGTAAGTAAAAATATTTAATTTTTAAATTCCTCTCAAACTTGATTTGATTTTAATGCTTTTCTTGAATTTTGACAGATATGGTATTATGAATACTTGGGACTGTGCCGCCCCACCCTGGACAATGAGATACAGGAATGGCCCATACTTGGGAACTATGCTCCCAACAAGATAGCTGTGCGTGCCCCCAATAGGCATGACTACGCCCATGCAAGGGCATACCTAGCGAGCCTAAATGCTGATATGGTAATCCTCCTTCCTCATTCTTCTTTTCCTCTTTTTTTTTTTTCTTTTTTTTTTTATCTTGCTCATCATCATTTTTTTTTCAAATTCAACAGGTGGAATGGAGCCCATGGGGACTGTGGGAGGCTAGGTTGCCTAGGAGGTGTGTGTCCTGTCTGGAGTTGACTGGGAAGAGGGTACTCTTTGAGGGTCCCTCAGGGCGATATTGGTATTTGGGGGAGCGCGTCCTTAGGCAGGTGAAAGGACGAGTGGATGCCGCTCTTACCCCTGTTTTGCCTCCAATGAACATGAGGCACACTGACTCTCTAGATGGGGATGAGCTGATGGAAGCTCTGATTGGATGGGATGCTGAGGAGTTCACCTCACCCAATACGGACTACATGACTTTCTGCAATCAATTTCTGATGCGTCTTAGAGTCATTGGTTTCCCACCTCAAGGGGTGAGTCTCTATTCCATTCTTTCAATTATTGACTTATGCAAGTACCCTTCTTAAGCAAATTGTCTATTGCAGGGCCGGCGAGCTCGTGGACATAGTTCCACAATAGCATCCTCCACAGGCATGACTCATAGGGCTGAGGATTATGAGATGGGGGGAATGGCACAGCCGCCTCTCCCAGTTCTCGACTGGCAAGTGAACCTATGTAATGGGTTGGAGTTTATGAGGACTAACATTACTCACCCTGCTTTTGATGAAGTCCCCAGGATCGACTCGAGCTACGAGCATGTAAGCTCTAACCCTTTGCCTTCCTGAAAACCTCTTTTATCATTTATTAACCATGTTCATCTTTTAGGTTCCTCAAGAGTACGCACAGGAGTGTCTTGAACTCAGCGAGGGATTAAGGCGAGACCTTGTTAGGATGAGTTTGGCGAACTCGGTGCTAGAGGGACGACTGAATCCCACTGTAAGACATTCCCTTTGTTCATTCCAATCATAGGAGCTAAAGATATAACCCTTCTTTATTAATTGATTTCTTTGCAACAGGTCTCCACATTGCGCCCACCACAGCCAATGCCACCCCAAGGGAATCCTCATGCTGGTCGTGGTAGAGGCGAATCAAGTAGAAAGAGAAGAACCACGGGAGACCATTAGATTAGCTTAACCTCTTGCTTTGTAATTGAATGAAACATCTTTCTTTATGCTTTGTAATCTCTCTTTGAACACTTGCTTTGGTACTTTGTATGAGACTTTTGGAATTCCATGGTGGTGATTTACTCATATTTTGGTGCAAAAATAAGCTCAAAATAAGCTTCCCAGGGTCACATAACCATATAGGGGTCAAAAGGGGTCAAAAATAGGCAAAACTGGGCAAAATAGGAAAACGGCCTCCGGTGACCACCCGGGGCTGGGCGGCTAGCCGCCCAAGCCCAGGAGGCTAGCCGCCCAGGCCTGGGTGGTCACCCGAGCCCGAAGCGGAAATCCTTCTTTGAATAGGAAACTTCCTATTCTGACGGGTTTTTTCCTATTTGAACTTGGATTTGTGACCTTTTCCCTATAAAAACACATCCAAGAGGTTCCTAAACCTACTTGTGTTCATTCATTAGAAATCATGGAGGCTCTAGACAAATTTTTAGGAGGGTTTTTGAGAGTTATGAGTGCTGAAGCAAAATCTGAGTTTAAGTGCTTTGGCTTGGATCCATTGCTTTCCTTGAGGCATGTGAAGCTTGAAACGAACCTCTTGACTGCTGCTACATATTTTTGGGATCCCCAAGTTTATGTGTTTCGCTTCAACTATGAAGAACTGTGCCCAACCATGGAAGAATTCTGCGCATTGTATGGAGTTTCGACGATAGGTCCTTTCATTCTCCCTACTCCTCGCCCAAGCTTTCTTACTTCTTTCTCCAACCTACTTGGGCTTCACCCACAATATGCCTCCACGTTTGTAAAGGACCATATGGTAGACTTGATGAAATTGGCAACCTCTTTTTTAGCTTACGATAGTAAAGGTATTCTGAATTTTACCTTTCCTATTAAGCATGCTCTTGCCTTTTGCCTCATTGGTCGTTTCCTTATTTCAACTGGTACTCCACATGTTCCCATACAAATCTGTGAGTTGATCCCTCTTCTTGCCAAGGGCCATAACTTGATTCCCATGGTATTAGCTGAAACCCTGAATAGCTTGGATGAAACTCATGAGGACCCAAAAGTTCCTTTAGGAGGTAGCCCCATTCTGCTGCAAATGTGGTTGCTTGAAAGACTGAATTTCTTATCACCCATTGCCATTACATCATACAAGCCCCAGCATTACTGCCTTCGCCGCATTGAACTGCCTGGAAAATTTTCATTGAGGGATTGGCTAGGTTACTTCCAAACCCTTTCTTGGAGGAGTATCAAGTGGTTTGTCTTCATATGGGGCTGCAGTGAACAGGTGCTCCTGCGAACTTCTGGATGTGCCATGGTGAGACTCATAGGACTGAAGTCTACTTCTTTTTATTGGCCTTCACGGGTTCTTCGTCAGATGGGCGCCATGCAAACCATACCCACTTCCTTGAAAGGTGACTATCCTGTGGTGCCTGCGGGTCTTTCTGTAGTGACTTGGGCGAAGGATCGATGGCCTAGCAAGTTGACACTGAATCAAGTGACGAATACTGATGGTCCATATATGATGAGCCTCGAGTATAAGGAATGGTTGAAAAGCAATTTGGGTGAGCAAGAGACTACTCGGAGAGAAAGGATTTTTGGACTTATCAAGAATAACGAACTTGGATCTTGTAGAGAAGATATTATGGAAGCAGTGACAGCAGCTTATGAACATGACTTGAGGAAGAAAAGAAGACATGAAAGAGAGAAGAAGAAAGCTGAGGAGCGAGCTGCAAAGAAGCTCAAGAAAATTGAAGACTCAATAGAATAGGATATTTATGGCATTTTTACAGTTCTTTTACTTAATACCAATGAATTGCTATGTCAATCAATTTTAGTTTTGAATAAATTGCCAATAATAAATCAAATTTGGGATTTTGTTGTTTGATTTAGACCGCACCCAAGGTAACTTTATGGGTTGCCTACGTATCTCCATGATTTTTTGCCTTTTTTTTTTTTTGTTTTGTTTTTTTTTGTTTTGTTTTTTTTGTTTTTTTTGAATGGAGAATCAGGTCTTACGTAGTTCTTATTTGCCTAGGCCGCCCTTACGGGTTTTCAACCTAGCAGGCTTCAAACATGATATTTTTTCAATTGATCCTAATTAGTTGGACGAGCGAACTCAATTCCATCTAAATCCATGAGGCGAACAGCCCCTGCTGGCAATATTTCTTTGATAACGTATGGTCCATCCCAACTTGGCTTGAATTTTCCCCGCGGATCGAACACTGGAGCTCTGATTTCTTTCAACACTACATCCCCTTTCTTTAGACCTCGATCTTTGACATGCTTGTTGAATGCTCTGGCAACTCTCCGTTGATACCCTTGCACATGATACAGCGCCCTTAACCGCCTTTCATCGAGTAAAGCTAACTCATCATAACGGCTCTTCACCCAGTCCACTTCTGTTATCTGGTTCTCCACGGCAACCCTTAGTGAAGGAACTTCCAATTCAACTGGTAACACGGCCTCCATTCCATAAACCAGAGAGTAAGGGGTAGCCCCTGTTGATGACCTTATTGATGTTCTGTAACCCCATAGAGCCAATGGCAACTTCTCATGCCAGTCTGTGTGTGAGTCCGCAGTCTTCTGTAGTATCTTCTTGATGTTCTTGTTAGCCGCTTCCACTGCTCCATTAGTCTGAGGACGGTATGGCGACGACAGATGGTGAACTATGCCGTACTTTTGTAAGAGCTCATGGGTTTCTTTCTGAAAGTGCTGGCCATTGTCTGAGATAACTTCATGCGGTACCCCATATCGATAGATGATGCTGTGCTGTATGAACTGTGCTACCTTCTTGGAATTCAAGGTCTTGAAGGACGCTGCTTCCACCCACTTAGTGAAGTAGTCGATGGCAACCAGGATGTATTCATGCCCATTTGACGCCTTTGGCTTGATCTGTCCGATGATATCTATCCCCCATACCGCGAATGGCCATGGTGAGGACATACTTGTTAAAGGCATAGAAGGCAAATGTTGTCCACTGGCGAACAGTTGGCATTTGTGGCACTTCTTGACATGTGCGTGGCAGTCTCTTTCCATGGTAGACCAATAATAGCCTAACCTCATGATTTTCTTAGCCAACATGTAGCCATTCATGTGGGGAGCCCCTGTCCCTTCATGGATTTCTTTTATCAGATGCTCGGCTTCTTCCTCGGTGACACACAGCAGGTGGATTCCATCGTATGATCTCCGATATAGCTTTCCTCCGTAAAGTACATAGTGACTTGCTAGCCGCCTTAAGGTTTTTCTGTCAATGTGAGATGCTCCCTCTGGGTACTCCCTTTCTTCAATGAACTTCTTTATGTCATGGAACCACGGACGGCCATCATTCACTTCTCCTCCTCGGATTGCACAACAGTACACAGGCTTGTCTCAGCATTCTATCACCAATGGCTTCACATTTCCTCCTTCAGGTATGTCCACCATGGATGCTAGGGTCGCCAAGGCATCGGCAAACTGGTTCTTGTTTCTTGACAAGTAGTTGAACTCTATCTCTGAGAACTCCTTGGTTAGAGCTTCCAGGTAGGCATGGTAGGGTAGCAGCTTCTCATCTCGAGTTTTCCATTCCCCTTTTATTTGACAAATGATTAGCGCCGAGTCCCCGAACACTTCTAATTCTTTGATCCCCAATTCAAGTGCCGCTTCCAGTGCTAGGATACAGGCCTCATATTCAGCAATGTTGTTGGTAGCTTCAAACCCCAACTTGACCGCCAACGGTGTAAATGCCTCTTCAAGTGAGACCAGCAGGACTCCTATCCCATAACCTTTCTTATTGGCTGCCCCATCGAAATAAACTTTCCAAGTCTTTTTACCGATTTCTAGCACGTCCTCATCTGGGAACTGATCGTTGAATGGAGCGGATGATGACACAGGACAGCTGGCCAGGTAGTCTGCGATGACGCTCTTCTTGATAGACTTCTGATTCACGTACTTGATGTCGAATTCATTGAGGAGAATTGACCATCGAGCAGTTCTGAATGACAATACCGGCCTTTCTACCAGGTACTTCAATGGGTCCATGCGACTTATCAAGAACACTTCGAAGGACATCATGTAGTGTCGGAGTTTCTGCGTCACCCATACTAGTGCTACACAAGCTTTTTCAATGGCATTGTACTTCACTTCATAGTCTGTCATTTTCTTGCTTAAGTAATAAATGGCATTTTCCTTTGTAGGCCCTTCAAGATATTGAGCTAACATAGCTCCCGTCGCGGTTTCGGTGACCGTTAAGTATAACAAAAGCGGCGCACCTTGCCGTGGGGGAACTAAGATTGGAGGATTGCTCAAGTATCTCTTAATGGTCTCAAAGGCCTCTTGGCATTCTTCGTTCCATACTTTTGGCACACCTTTCTTAAGCAATTTGAAGATTGGTTCGCAAACCATGGTTAAGTTGGCAATGAATCGGCTTATGTATTGAACTCTTCCCAGAAAACCCCGGATCTGCTTCTCAGTGCTAGGCGGCTCCATCTCCACAATAGCTTTTATCTTCCCTGGGTCCACTTCGATATCTCTCTGAGTGATCATAAACCCCAATAACTTGCCTGCAGTGACACCAAAAGCGCCCTTCTGTGGGTTGAGACGGAGATTGTACTTTTTTGCTCGCTCTAGGAATTTCTCTAGTGCCTTGAAATGCCCTTCTCTATCCACGGACTTCACGATCATATCATCGACGTAAACCTCGACTTCCTTATGGATCATATCATGCAATAGGGTCGTAGCTGCTCTTTGGTAAGTAGCCTCAGCGTTTCTTAAGCCAAAAGGCATTACCTTGTAATAGTACATTCCCCATTGCGTGATAAAGGCTGTTTTCTCCATGTCTTGAGGCGCCATCTTTATCTGGTTATACCCGGAGAATCCGTCCATGAAGGAGAGGAGTGCATGTCCCACTGTGCTATCTACCAACACGTCGATATGGGGTAAAGGAAAGTCATCCTTAGGGCTCGCGGCGTTGAGGTCTCGGAAATCGACACACATCCTCACTTTCCCATCTTTTTTAGGCACAGGAACTATGTTTGACAACCATTCGGGATACTCCACAACTTGGAGGAACCCCGCATCTAGTTGTTTAGTTACCTCTTCTTTTACTTTTAGAGCCCATTCTGGTTTTAATCTTCTGAGTTTTTGCTTTATCGGCTTCTTTAGGGAATTAGTGGGAATATAGTGTTGCACAATATCGGGGTCAATGCCAGGCATGTCTTCATAAGACCATGCAAAAGCCATAATGTTGGCTTTCAAGAGGGAGATCATCTTTTCTTTTTCAACGGGAGAGAGGGTTTTCCCAATTTTAACTATTCTTGGCAATTCATTCGTCCCTAAGTTGATTGATTCCAATTCATCCATATTAGGTTCGGTGACACCCCTTTTCCTTTGCTCAACGAGCTCCGGGGGGACATCGTTCCTAGGATCTATATCCATGCCATAAATATCCATAGAGGAGAGAAAAGAGACACTGCATATATGGAGAAAGAAAGCACACTTTATTGACTAGGAATAATAGGAATGACACACAAAAGAAAGAAGGAAAACAAACAAATCTGTATCAATACTATGACTCCACGAGGTGAGTTAAGTAGATACAACTTATTGAATTAGGGAAATATTACTAAACTAAGACACCTACAAGCTGCTATCAGGTAGGCCAAGGTCTTCTTCTTCATGGATCTCCGCAACGACACCACATTCAAGGTACCAATTCAGGAGTGGCACGGTAGCACGGTTAATGGACGAACCCTGGAGTTTTTCAATGGTCGAGTCTTCCACGGTGAGGATCATGTCTTGGAACATTTCAGTCATAGCCCCTGCATCAAGGTTCTCTGCCCAGTCCTCCTCTTTCTTTTCCCAGAACTCGTCATTGATGGCTTCATCGTCCATCATTTCAGCTGTGATTGGATACCATTCGGTGAAGAAGATTTCAAATCCCGGGACTCGGATCTTAGTAGCTTGGTCAAAGGTGGGTTCTGGAAACCCACAATATAGAAAATCATCCCCTTCTTTGACGAAGTAACCATTCAAAGTAGGTCGATATGGCGAGATCCTCAGGTCTGGCACCCTTCCCTCGGCTTTGGCTCTTACTTTTTCCTTGTTCCTCTTCAGCATTTCCGCATGATCATTTCTGGAGGGCTCATATCCTAGCCCGAAGGTGTATGAGGTGACACGGCTTTGAATAGACGTAGGGATCCCTTGTTGGCGACGCCCTAGCCCCATGCCTGGAAAGAAGCTCATTCTTCTCCTGATCTCACCAACGTGCAAGTTGCCATGGGGGCAAAAGTCCAAGGGTATTAATTCACCCTTTTCGAGCTCTTTTTCAATGCATTGGACATAGTCAAAGCCGGATAGCGGTATCGCTGCTGATTCGGGTTGTATCTCACATATAAGCACACCTGCGAGTTTCAATTCATAGTCCCCTTGAAGCGTTACTATGGCTCCTTCATAAGGAAACTTCACCTTTTGATGGAGTGAAGATGGCACAGCCCCAGCGGGATGGATCCAAGGTCGGCCCAACAGCAAGTTGAAACATGACGGCACATCCAACACTTGGAATTCCACCCTAAATTCAGTGGGTCCCATGATTAGAGGCAAGGTAACCACTCCTATAACTTCTCGGTGGGTGTTGTCATAAGCTCTTACAGTCTGCCCAGATGGCATGAAATCAGTGGGTCCCAGACCCAAAACAGTGGCAGTTCGGAGAGGACATACATTCAGTGCAGACCCATTGTCGATAAGGATGGTAGGAACCCTCTTCCCCATAGTGTCAACGGTCACATAGAGAGCTTGAGAATGGCTTGGCCCGCTTTTGGGTAGGTCCACATCGGTGAACACGATGGTTGAGTTCTTGGTAGTTGGATTCACCAAATGTACCAATCCCTCGGGCGATGTATCAACGGGCACTTGTATCTGATTCAACAGTTTCAACACGGTCTGTCTGTGCTTGTGCGAGGCCATGAGCAAGCCCCAAATAGTGATGTTGGCGTTAGTCTTCTTCAGTTGCCTAAGCACTTCATCCTCTTCTTCTTGCAAGCTAGGACGCCTCTGCCCTTCCAAATCTTCCAATGGATTCTCAGATTCTAGGTGGGGAGGCTTGAAATGGCGACCCCCTCTGGTTATATGGTCTAACTCATCATCACTAGCCCATATGTCGTGGACTTCCTCGGAGTCATTCATTAAGTCATCCCATTCTATCATGTCAATGCTCTCCATTTCTGTCGGTAAGTCATCCCAACCTGAAGGGACTATCGGCTCATCTGATATTGGACTTGGGCTTGAATACAGCACATAGTAATCAAATTTCCCCGATGATTCGCCTAATAAGCCAACCTGTGGATCCCCTGCTTCATATCTTTCTTTCAGCTTTTGTTGGATAGATTTCTTTGGCAACAACAGAACCTTTTGGTCAATGAGGTCTTGAATGATCTTCTTTAGTATAGAACAAGCCTCGGTGTCATGGCCAGGTGCACGATGGTATTGGCAATATTGGTGAGGGGTTGATGGCCTTGGCTTTGGTGGAAGTAGCATGATAAGGTTGTTATTGCGACAAATGGTGAAGAGACGGGTTAAGGTCATGGGGAGTGGAGTGTATTGTCTTATGGGATGGCGAGGGCGAGAGGATTCAACCCCAATGGCATTTATGGTGTTAGGTGGGGGGGTGTTATTGTGTGATGGGAGAGGATTACGGGTGACATTTGGGCAGGTTGGTGATGAAATGACTTGCTTGTCAATGAGGTCTTGGACTTGGTGGCGAAGGCGAATACAGCGATTGGTGGCATGGCCTTTGGATTGGTGGTACTTGCAGTACTCATTCTCATTGTAGCTCTTGGGTAAGGGATTTGGTGGAGGTCTTGGGTCGAGCGGCTTCAATAGGTCACGACTTATGAGCTATTCAAGGACTCTTTCGAGTGGCATGAATAGGTCAGTGAATTGGCGAGGTGGGTTGACATCATTGAGAGAAAAGGGTTGGATGGGTTGAGTTATGGTGTTGACCTCGGCATTGTTCTTCCCAGTAAAGTTTGTCTTGCGACTCCTCACTTCCTCAGTTTTGATTGTCCCATCATTGATAGCATCTTCAACCTGCGTGCTAGCCCTAATGAGAGCTTTGAAATTTGGGAAATAGTGGGCAAATAAGTGCTTGTGGTACACGGGCAGCAAGTTCTTAACCACCAACTGAATTTGGTCCTCCTCATTTGGCCTATCTGTCATTCTCGATGCTTTTTGTCTCCACCTTATAATGTAAGCGGAGAAAGTTTCATGAGCCCCTTGCTTTGTAGTTTCCAGGTCCCTTCGAGTAACGTCCACCTCTGTGTTGTACTTGTAGTGCTCTGAAAACTCATTGCATATGTCTTCCCAAGTCCGAGTTCTGTTCTCATCCAAAGATAAGAACCATTTCAAAGCAGAAGTGGCCAAGGTTTCATGGAACATTTGAGCTAAAAGCTCGTTAGTAGCCCCTCGAGGGTGCATAGCCCGCACATACATCTTCAAATGAGTCTTAGGGCAACCCGTCCCATCGAACTTTTCTAACTCCGGCATCTTGAATTGTAGTGGAATACAAGCCGTTGGAAACAGAGATAGAGTTCGCACATCGACCATGTCATCAGCCCTACGAATCCCTTTGATAGTTCTCTCCAATGCTTCTACCTTGCTAGCTAACACGGAATCACTGCTAGTACCTTTCCCCTTGGCTTCCCCTTCTAGGTTGATGACCTCAGGTTTCGAGCTACTTTCCCCCCTTGTCTTGGTGTTCTCATTGGATTGAGGTCCCTCTTCGGTGCCAGCCCCATGAGGTATACCCGAGGAATGGGCCTTAGAGCCATTTTGTTCAAGATCCGCCATCTTCTGTTGGTTCTCTTGAGCCATTTTCAATGCGGTATCGGATGTCTTGGCGGTATGGTCAAACTTGGTAATGATGGCTTTCAGGCAAGCCTCAAGGTCGAAGTGCCCTTCACTAGTTCTTTCGTCGGCCATGTCTGTCTGATGGGTAGACTCAACACTCACTAGACGCCCTTGTGGATTGCGGATCCAAGCCAGCACGTCTATGGATAGAAAAGTTTTAACCTTTAGCCTAAGGACTTGTCCTAAACCTCCATATTTTCCTTAATGAACTCGGTCTCTACACCATGTTCAATTAATTCATTCCTTTTATCCGATTACCTTTACAAGGGTCATGGATTAAGGGTATGTCTTAAAGAATAGGGCATAGACTCCTTCAACTAGGTTTAATTAATCTCCTAGGACTAGCACATCACAAACATAGCTTTACATCCTATTTCCTTAATTTATTCCTCCCAACCCATGGCCTTAACGAAGGCTAGGGTTTAAAGGTCTATGTTAAGGGCATAAGATATAAAGCCTCACACCACAAACACGGCATATCATCATTACAAACAATTGTGGGTGCATAATGGTGAAACCGTAGTGTCCTATAAGTCTGTCTATATGGACTAATGATAAGGTTAGGCTGGGGTCCTTCACTTGCTTGAGCAATCCTTATACCTAACCACATGTGGCATCAGGAATGCCGCGTGGGTCCAGCAGTACGTGATTAACTCATTTAATATACCCAAGGGCAAGCTCAAGGGTACTAGGCAAGAGAGGTTGATAGCTTTCGCCCCAACACATGGAATCAGGAAAACCAAGGTTGAGACTAGGCCGATCGTTGGCAAGGATACATCGAGGGACATCGATCCTAGCATGCAAGAGTTTGCGCACACAATGCAATAAATGAAAGCACACAATCAAGCGGATGCAATGTGATTGATTTTAATTAAACATAAGAAATTAACTTAGCCCAATTAAACTTTATAGAGTTTAGCCCACAACTTCCCCAGTGGAGTCGCCAAACTGTGAACCCCGGAAATTGGGCCCACGAGGGATTGACGAAGGAGAGATTAGTTGGGGGGTTTGAAAGAGAAAAAGGAGTCGCCACCTTATTTTTTAAAGGAAACAAGGAAAACCCTAAAAACCATTTTGTTTTAAGAAAACAATTTTGAATGACTCCATAAAAAAGGAAAGGCAAAAACCAATCTTTTGGAAACTAAAGAAATCAAGGATTCGGAGGCTAAGTTATGACATGGGAAGGTTCTAGGCAAAGCCTATAGGCACCCATGTCACCCTTTCGGTCTCTCAGTTCATTTGGGCTAAATCAAGATCTTTCCATACAAAAATCAGCAAGTATATCATCACAAGAATTGCATGCATATCATATATTTCATTCATCCATCCATGCATAATAAGCAAACAAAAACAGAAAAATAAAAAGAAGAAAAGAAAACAGAAATAAACCTAGGATGCTTGGATCCTAGAACGGACTTGAGCCTCACGAAGAACGCCTACGTACCATGCAACGAAATACATGGATTAAAGTCCACGTAGTTCGAATAGAACTAAGGTTAAATCCTAATATAAACCTATGGTAAAAACCCTAGGTTTCCTTATTTGATCAAAAGAGAATTGATAGAAAGTTTGATTTTAGGAAAGAAATCCACAAGATGTAAACTTTGATAAACCAGAATTTTGTTGGTTAAGGAAACCTCTAATTAAACCATAGGATCATATTAAAAATTAACCCTAGATAGGGAGAAGAGAAAGGATAAGGAAGAGAGGTGAATTGGGGCACCTTCACACCCGCTTACCTGAGCGCAATTGCTCCAAGCATTAGCCATTTCAGACATGAGCAGCCCTATTTGCCATAGGACAAATACCACACCTATTTGCACCCTTACAAGTGCTCAAAATCATGCAAAAACACTAACATGCAAATCTGGACAGAATAGTATTATGGCCTAAAATCATCCACTAAACATGCTAACAGCAAAAAAAGCGAACAATAATACGTCCTAACATATTCCTAGAACCCTAGAAATAAGCTAACATGCATGCAAAAATATCATATTTACTCCATATGCAAGTCATATACAGCAAACACGAAGAAAAACCAATAAAAAAGTCTACTTTATCATGCTATATGAAAACTATCATAAAACAATGACTCTAAAACCCTAAACTCACAAATATGCTTAAAAACATGCAAAACATACTTTAATCATGCTAAAACCAAACTAAACAGAAATTAAATCATGCATATTAACTAACTAAAGCAATATAACATGATGAAAATCCTAACTCTAACATGCAATGACACTAATCCTAGCACAAGGACAATAAGAGCACAAGAATCACACCTATGCTTAAAAACCTAAAGGACAGCCCTAAAGCATGCTAAACAGTAGATAAACAATAGATATTCCATGTATATTAACTAGCTAGAGTGTCAATACATGATAAAAAAGCTACCTTTAACATGCAATAGGCCTATCCTATATGAAAACCTAGTTTAAGCTTGAATAGAGAAGGAGAATACCTTAGGAAGGGCCTTCCTTGCTGCTGTATGAACTCCCTCTTGCTCTTATGGATGACTTGAATCAATGTTCTCCAAGGCTACAGCAAGAACTCCAGCTCTCCTTCAAGTCCCTCTCTCTTATTCTCTCTCTAACACTAAGGTTTTTAGGCATAAAGTGGCTCCCCTTGTGCTGAAGCATAGGGGGGTATTTATAGACTTCAATTAGGATTAACCAATGGCTGGGATTAAAACCCTAAAAATTAATCCAAGGGCTATTAGAGACCCCCTTGGGGCTTAAGTAACTCAGAAGTTACCAAAAATTAGAAGGAAACTCGTCCAAAAGAGCCCAAATACGTCAAAATAGGCAAGAGTCCGCTTCAGTAAGGAGTTAGAGTAGAAATAGGAAAGTGGCCTCGGGTGACCACCCAAGGCTGGGCGGCTAGCCACCTGGGCCCAGGCGGCTAGCCGCCCAGGCTTGGGTGGTCACCCGAGCCCACTTCTGATTTTTGCCCTATTTTGACTCCTAATCCTTCTAGAAGTGTTTCAGGGGGCAAATTAACTCCGATTTTGATGAAACAAAAGCCAAAACGACCGTGTTTCGATGAGGAATATGTTTTTGAACATTTTAGGCTGAAAACCACTAACCATGGGGGCATGGTTAGGTTTGAACAAGGCGGTTAACCCCTATTCTCTACCTTTGCTAAGCATAGGCATGCACATAGGGTCAAACCAAACACTTTCTATATCAAAATTAAACTTCATGAAACACTTTTGGGGGTAAAATGATGACTAATGAAAGTTAATTCGAAAAGATTTGGTTGGTAATTGTGAGTCAATTAGAGCTAACCCAAAGAGAGGTCAATTAACCAACTTGAACTGTATTGAGCCATTTTAATCCCGAACCATTGACTTATCAAATTGAACCTAGAAATACCTCTTATGCATCCATATGAACTCCAATTGACAATTTGGAGATCATTCCAAGGTCAAATGAAAAGTTTGGGACTTAAAAGACGATTATGCCCCTCAAGTCACAAAAGCTCTTATTATCCCTCAAGATCAACTCCGAATTGAACCAAAATTCATATCCATTGTCCTTGTGACCCTAGAAAACTAATGCAAGTGACTAGACTCAAAAACAAAACAAAAACATGCATGAGATGATGAGCCCTCGTAAGGTGGTGCAAAAATGGGGTGTGACACACGTTGAGGAGAGGAACAATATTTTTGAGCCTTGTGCATTGGCCGTTGGAAGTAGAGAAAGTCCAACAGCACATCAGCATGGGCGTTGGTTGAGGACAGTGCATCGTGGGTTGAGGACAGTGCATAGCTTTGGTGGCTTCAACAAACCCTAGACAATGCTTACTGGTCTTAGAAAAAACCCATAGTCTGTAGCAGTTGGTTGATAGTCTCAAAGCCAGTGGTGGGCATCATGAGCCCAATCTGTTTGCAAAGGATTCCCTAGGTGGTTGTGAGGCTTGGGCTTACTCTTTTGGGCTACAAAGATCCTTCTCTTGGCTGCTATCTTTCTCCAGATTTTTTAGTATTGGTGTTTGTTTGGTGGTGTCTTTGTGGGGTCTTGTGGGGGCTGTCTTTGTGGGTGTGGGGTCGGCTTATTGTATCTGATATTGTGATCCCTCTTTATCTCTAATAAATATAAGGGAATTTTGGCCAAAACCCCCATGTATAAGAGTTCTAAGATAATAGAACCCATTAAAACTGACGTTTAGTGAAAACCCCATTTGACAATAAAAATACTAAAACACCCTTATTTTTACAAGTTGTCATAATTTACAGTCGTGCCATCTCACACACCTAGGCGAAAAATTAGGCTTCCTACCTTTCCACGTTCCTTTTTTTTTGGCAGCAAATATAGGAAAATACGGGCACATTTAATTCTTCCAAAAACACACCTTCCATCATTAGAACAGCACCATAACTCTTTTCTAGGGTTTTTGCCACACGTTTGAACGTCTCCCAAGAAGTTTTGCAAGACAGATTGAAGAAACGGATTGAAGAACAACGATTGACGATCTGGGGTTTCGATTGTAGAACAAAAATGCCGAAAAGAAGTGAGTTACTGTTTCAGCCTGTTTTTTTTGTTTATTTCCATGATCGAAACATTAAAATGGTATGTTTTTATATTAAATCGTGTGAATAATATTACTCAAATAAGTCGGTATGTTTTGTAGATGAGTTTGATTTTGTTTAAATGAAATATTGTGGACAATATTGCAAAAATCTAAACCCAACAATGAATCGGTCCGTATAGAAACTCCATTTGGTATATTTGACATGCAAATATTTTGATTTGTGAAGTGATATAGAACCACGACACCGTTTTTTGGGTTTGAATGGGAAATTTTTGCGTGCGAAAACCCCATTTAGTTTTGATTCTTGTGTGGTTTTGAAAAAATAGTGATCCAATTGTACATTGGTACTGTTGGTGCCTACAAATTGCCCAACATTGAAATAAATTATAGCAGACAAATTATATGCTTTTAACAGCATCACCTTATTGTTTCACATTAATATTTCATATTTCTGATCTTTGTTATTGTGTGGTTCTGAAAAGTATTGTTCCAACACTATATTGGTACTGTTGGTGCGTATATTATGATTTCTTGTGAAATAATGTTGACAAAGTAAATACATTCAACAGCATTAACTTATTGTTGCACATTATTATTTCATCTCTCTGATCTTGTAATTGTGGTGTTCTAAAAAATTATTGTTCCAACATTATATTGGTATTATTGGTTTGTATATTATGATTACTTGTGAAATAATATTGACAAAATAATACACTTCCAACAGTATCAATTTACTATTGCACATTATTATTTTATCATTCCAATTTTTTTCCAATTATTGACGTATGGACAGTAAACTGGTAATATTCAAACTTATATTTTCACATGTGTGTAATATGATATTGACTGAAATCATCTCAAACCATGATAGTCCACGATTAATGTAGACATTGTACCTTTTTCCTTCCCTCAAAATTATCACACTACTATTGTAGATAGTATAAACTAACATATTAGAATACATTTATAATGTGTTATATTTTTTATAGTTGTAATATAATGCAATATATACAATTTATTGTTGTAAAAACAGTACCAATTCACTAATGTGCAATATTTATTCAATATTAAATTTTGTAATGTTTTTTGTTTATTCAATATTTATTCAATAGTGATCCAACTGTACATTGGTACTGTTGGTGCCACAAATTGACCCAACATTGAACTAATTTATAGCAGACAAATTATACACTTGTAACAGCTTTACCTTACTGTTTCATATTATTATTTCATATTTCTGATCTTTGTTATTGCAACAGTAAACTGGTACTGTGTAATTATATGCAACAATAAACTGATACTGTTTGCTGTTATTAATTCATTAGAAAACAACACTGAAACTTACAAATTCTGACTTTGCTATTGCTAATCAGAAACAAGTTCAGATGTTGGCAACACAAGCAAACAGAAAAAGTCAAGGACAACAACAGAAAACCAAATGAGATCCAAACTGTTGACCATCAAGAGGTTGGTTAAGTACAATCATTGGGGATGAACCGCAAGCATAGTCGCCAAGTTGGGCCAGACAAATAGCAACACCAAACGCAAAAGAGGCAATCACAATCAAGTTGCTATCTATTGCGTATCTAAAGACAAAAAGGAGCAAGAGAAACCAAAGAGGAGTAGGCAAAAAGTAGTGACTATTGGTTTATTGTACAAAAGTATAGTTACATTTGAATATCAAATATGGGTTTGCTGATTTTTCATTGTTAATATGTCAATTTTTCTGTTATGAAATCACAACAAAAGGAATTTCGTGAAAGATAGTACAAATTTCTTTCGCAAAATATGATTACTGATGTGTACAAGATTGCCAATAGGTGAATTCAGCACAATAACTTGTAATGTGGTAATGGTTATTGGAATGTATTTGCAATAGTACCACTTTATTGTTGATAGTTTAAAATACCAAGACCGTGAACGCAAATGCATTAAATATGAACATCATTTTAGCACATGTCCAACAAAGTAATCGACATGGTGGGTTCCTATTGAAGATTATAAGATTGGAAAAATGTCAAAGCATCACAAATAAGTTGTACTCCAACTGTAGTTACCATTATTCATTTTCCAACAATACCATTTTACTGTTGACAGTTGAAAATACAAAGACCATGCACTCTTAAGCATTAACTACCTCCAATTAATGAACATCATTTTTACACATATCCAATGAAAAATTAACATGGTAGTGGCATTTGCACGATAAAGTTAAATCAGTGCTGTTTGTTATTTTACATTACAAACAGTATCACTATACTGTTGTAAGTTTGAAGTAATACTTGACACATACTCATTGGCATCATATGCGCATCTAAGATCATATATTCCAATGTGTATTAGGAACGTAAACAATGTCACCGTGTCCATAAAATTGGACGTCATAAAACAAACTTGAATAAACCTAAAACATTTAAAACTATCAAAACTTATAAAAAGAGTAACAAAATTATGCTATATCGGTTCTTGACATGTCTTCTTATTATAGGTTCTGAGCCTTCCGCATCTGCCACATTTTATCTGCCTTATCTTCTCTCCTATGGAAGGTATCCTTCTATTCTTTGGCCTCCCGCTGGTCGTCTTGTGTTGGGTGGAAGTACAATTTCATAATTTTCTTTGCTAACATCCGCTTTTAAAGCCGTGGATGTGGGATGAATAGATTGATTGGAGTTACCATTATGTGTTTGATAAAACAAACCCTTGAATAACATAAAAAGATATGTGTATAGTACATCTACGGGCATAACAATCGTCCTCCCACCAAAAGTATACATTAAACATATGTTCTCGTCCATTGCTATCCAAATGTATATATTAACTTGAATTACAACGCAAACAGTATCAATTTACAGTGTGAATTTAAACAAAACAAACACATATGTACCAAAAACATAACAGCATGTATGACATTCTCTCAACAGTACCACTTTACTATTCATAAGGCGTAAACATAAAATAAACCATTGACAGTATCATGATACTGTTTACAGCTCATTTTTAATATATACTTATTTCCATCTAAAACCCAGCAAACCAAATCGTGTGAAAAATACCACCCCCAACATAGTTCATCGTACTTAAAAATCTTTGAACTATTCATCCACTTGTATGATATACATACAAGAAACAACTCAAAATGAAGCCCAATCAATGCTCGAATGACAAATGCATACAAATATGTAAAAAATCTCAAAACTAATAAAAATATATGTATACAACTTACATATACAGCAGCGGTATTCGTATATTGAAATCTACATACACCCCTAACGATATTTCACGAACAACCTTCAATACAATACATTATTTTTTCCGAAATCCACACTATGAACATGTTCACAACTGATTTGGCATCTAAACTCCAGATAAATCAACAAAAATATGGGAAAACGACTAAAAGAGATAAAACGAGAAGCACCTTCGAACCCAAACTGAATCTCGGGCAATCACTTGGAGAGAGAGATTTGAATTCCCTTCATCAGCGCTGGTTGGAAGAGAGAGAAACATGATGGAGCCGAAATCCCTCTCCCACGATATGATATCCCCCAAAAACGGTTACACATGTTTATCTTAACATGGAAATCTGATTTTTCCATATCTGATATACAAGAGATACAGAAAAGTCAAAAAAAGGGTATAATTGGTATACAAAATCACCTATTTACCTTACCACAAATAAAAACTTAAAAAAAGGGGTTACTAAATTACTAAATCTTAAGTAGGGTTTTTTACTAAAGGCAGACCCCTAATAGGGGTTATTGCTAATTTTCCCTAAATATAATACTGGTTTGCCCATCCAAAAAAAAATTCATTGCGGAAACGGTTCCTGACCACTCAGATTCCGCTTATCTTTTGTCATCGACACACTGCTTGAAGGGGAATTGGTCTGCGTTTTCCACTGAGGTAACACTTTTTCTTGTGCGAGACATTTGTTTATTATGGATTTGAAAAGGCTCTGGTTTCTGAGAGGATGAGGGTTAGGATATGAATCGTTTGAAAATGATTTTTGGCAAGCATTTTTACATCATCCTTCTTGCTTATCGCGCCTCTAACCAGAACATAATAATAATTATTATTATTATTTTTTGTTGTATTTTTTCCTTTTCATTCAGCAGTTGTTGGTGACAGTGAAACACTCAGACCAGTTCTTACTAATCTTAAGAGTAGGCTTAGGATGATCTAGTGAAGTTAAAGTGAAAGTTAAACTCACGACTTTTCACTTTTTGAGCCGTAAGTTTTAGGACATAATGGTTTATCTATTGTGATTACTAAATTGTTGGTTATGTGGTAGATTATTTCGGAAAGGCTTTGTATTTTTTTATTTTTTTTTATTTTTTATATTTTAAATACCTTTACTTCAAGGAAAATCCTAAAAGTAATCACATGCTGTAATTACCCAGTGATGTGCAAGTGGAATAATTGTGATCAATGGCAAAACTGAATCCCTTTTGCCCCACTAAAGTGAATGCCAGTATGCCACATCGATCGATAAACACAACAGATATGAATTTCCGATACATATTGCATTAGTCTTAAAATCTTTATCTTTAAGAAAGAGTGCTAAGGATATTTTCAATGGGATGTGAATAGAAGAAGAACTGATGGCACGTGTGAGACGTCTCGTACCCACAAAAGTAATGAAGAGAACTGGTTTAACATAATTATATAAACAAAATAAATACAGTATAAAATATTTTAAAAACAAAGTCTTCTTTCACCAAGTATCAATTGCACCCAGATTACACATGGCTTCTTCCTTCTATCTTCTTGTGATTTTACGAAGAAAATGATCATTCAACTCAAGAGTGATGCTAGGTGGTAGGTGTATAGGATAAAATTATCTCGTTCTTCCACCAGATGGCATATCTTTCATGATCCTTCTTTAATTTTAAAATACAAAAGATTTCAGACTTTTATTAAATGGCATATCTTTCATGATCCTTCTTTAAGTTCAAAATACAAAAAGATTCAAAATTTTTAATATTTCTTTAATTGATCACTTTCACGCTGGAAAGAAGAGTGGGTGAATACTATAAAAAAAACAAACAAAAGAAGAGTGGGCAAATGCCCCCGCTAGTCTTTGCTGTGATGGTGTGAAGTAAAGAAAGTTGAGTGCAAATTATCTCATTCTTCCACCAGATGGCATATCTTTCATGATCCTTCTTTTTAAGTTTAAAATACAAAAGATTCAAGACTTTTATTATATGACCTAGACTTTTAGGTATGGCGTGCTTATAAGTCCTGTTTATAAAAAAAAAAAAAAAAAAATACAAAAAGATTCAAAATTTTTACTATTTCTTTAATTGATCACTTTCACGCTGGAAAGAAGAGTGGGTGAATACTATAAAAAAACAAACAAAAGAAGAGTGGGCAAATGCCCCCGCTAGTCTTTGCTGTGATGGTGTGAAGTAAAGAAAGTTGAGTGCAAATTATCTCATTCTTCCACCAGATGGCATATCTTTCATGATCCTTCTTTAAGTTTAAAATACAAAAGATTCAAGACTTTTATTACATGACCTAGGCTTTTAGGTATGGCGTGCGTGTAAGTCCTGTTTATAAAAAAAAAAAAAAAAAAATACAAAAAGATTCAAATTTTTTAATATTTCTTTAATTGATCACTTTCACATTGGAAAGAAGAGTGGGTGAATACTATAAAAAAAACAAACAAAAGAAGAGTGGGCAAATGCCCCCTCTAGTCTTTGCTGTGATGGTGTGAAGTAAAGAAAGTTGAGTGCAAATTATCTCATTCTTCCACCAGATGGCATATCTCTCATGATCCTTCTTTAAGTTTAAAATACAAAAGATTTAAAACTTTTATTATATGACCTAGGGCGTGCGTGTAAGTCTTGTTTATAAAAAAAAAAAAAAAAAAAAAAAAAAAACAAAAAGATTCAAAATTTTTAATATTTCTTTAATTGATCACTTTCACGCTGGAAAGAAGAGTGGGTGAATACTATAAAAAAACAAACAAAAGAAGAGTGGGCAAATGCCCCCCGCTAGTCTTTGCTGTGATGGTGTGAAAGTAAAGAAAGTTGAATGCTGAAAAGCATCGGCAGATTGTATAAAAAAATAACTTTGCTTTGGATTCCAGGTTGAAAGGCCCTCTCTGTTCAAATAAAGTAGACTTTCATAAACGTAGTGGATTCCAGGGTGAAAGGGCCTCTCTCTTCAAATAAAGTAGACTTTCATCAGGGTGAAAGGGTCCGTCAGTCTTTAATAAAACAACTTTCATTAAGGTAATGGTGATGGGTGAATGTGAGATGAATGCATTTCATCAACCCAAAAAAGAAAAAGAAGAAAGAGATGATGAATGCAACCCCCGTGTCTGCTGCCAACTTTGGCTAAAGTCCAAAAGAATTAGTACATGATTGTATAGATTGATAATTCTAAGGCACTGTGATAATAGACTTGATTTACTAAAATTAAACTGTATATTTCGTTATCTATCTATATATGTACAGATATGTACAGAGGTGATCCCATCAGCACATGCTGATATAAGTTACATCAGCACTATGTATTGGGGGTTGTACCCCTTGCATTGATTCAATACACCTCACATCCCACTAATGCACAAGGTACAACTCCCAATGCAGGTTTTGATATAAGTTATATCAGCACGTGCTTACCTGATCATCATCCTATATATATACTAATGCACAAGGTACAACTCCCAATGCAGGTTTTGATATAAGTTATATCAGCACGTGCTTACCTGAATCAATGCAAGGGGTACAACCCCCAATGCATAGTGCTGATGTAACTTATATCAGCACGTGCTGATGGGATCACCTCTATATATATATATATATATATATATATATTTTCTCCTTTCCCGTGGTTATAAATATATATATATATATATATATTTGGTAATTGGCCAATTTTTTTTTTTGTCACACATGTCATATTATGCCACTTGGCATAAAGCATCACTGATGTCAACGGCGTTTATCATCGGTATCTCATCTCTGGCTAGTGCCCCACTCTCCACTTTCCGGCGAGGGTATGAAACCTTAACTCCTACCAAGAGAAAAATAATTCTAAAAATTAAAGCAAACCCTCCGCATGTCCTTAAAATCATTCACCAAAAAGTAAAGGTTGAGAAAAAAAAAAACGCACGGAGAGAAACAATCTCACTAACCGAGAAAAGAAATCCGAAAAATTAGTATGAAATGAGAAAAATCCTAAAAGCCACAAAGAGTAAAAACACCAATCAATTGAACCCTAAGCCCTTAAAAATTTGACAAGTACTAACATCATGAGAAAAAAAAATTGAAACTTAACCCACAGATCTAGAACTTCTGAAAGACAATTTTACAGTAGCCGGAATATATATATATATATATATATATATATATATATATATATATATAGAGGTGATCTTATCAGCACGTGCTGATGTAAGTTACATCAGCACCATGTATTGGGGGTTGTACCCCTTGCATTGATTCAATTCCTCTCACATCCCACTAATGCACAAGGTATAACTCTCAATGCAGGTTTTGATATAAGTTATATCAGCACGTGCTTACCTGATCATCATCCTCTATATATATATATATATATATATATATATATATATATATATATATATTATAGAAAACGAGAGTCGGAGAGGAAGGGAGAACAACAGAAAATAATATAGATTAGGTTCCCTTGACAGAACATCTCCATCTCCATGGGTTCATCCCCATCTCTAAGGTTTCTTTTTCTTCTAGTGATTCTGCATTTTTTTCACTTCCATGTTTCTGCTTGAGTTCAAGGTCTACTCATTTGGAGTCTTGTGTACTCTGTGATTCATTGGTTCCTTGTACACAAAAAAGGGGTCTGCCATGGGTGCTTGCAGTTCATCGTTGCTGCGCTAGTGACGAACATGGAGGTGATGGCTGTGGCTTCTCGGTCGATCTGCAGAATGCTCTCACCCTGATCTGGTTACCGTTTGAAGATGGAGCCGTGAGGGTTTGAGTTTCATTGCCGTCAGGTTCAAAGGGAGAGTCCAATGGGGGTTTGGGTTGGGAGAGTGAGGGCATTTTCGACAATTCCAACATCATGTGGATAGCAATTGACTATTTTTCATTACTTTTCTCCAACGGCAACTAACGGTGAAATAGGAAAGATTGATCTAGTAGTAAAGAAGTTAGGTCCCAAGTGACTAGCAAAAGAGCCAAACAAAGAAAAAATAAAAGAAAAAATTGAAAATAGACAACTTATACCATCTTATGACCATGAGTTCTACCTTCCTAATTTTTGTTTAGTCAGTCACATGGCTTATAATATAAAGTATGGAAGGTATACAAAAATCAAAGTCTTGTATGTAGTCTTTAAAAATATTTAGTCTAAATATTTTTTATTAGTAAGTTGTTAGCTTGTTGCTTTCTTTATTTGTTTTTCCCTCTAATTTCTCCAGGTTAATTAGTCGGGTGGGTTTCGTTGGATTCATTTGGTGAATGGCAATAATACCCACACCATTGGGCTTTTTATTTTTATTTTTATTCCCCCTTCCCGATCTAATCGTTAAAAATAAAAAAAAAAATTAAAAAAAAGGCTTCTTGATATTTTGTTTAAAAATTTTGAAGTGACATCTATGTTGTTGGCCTGTTGTCTTTTTTTCTTTATTTCTTCTTCTCCAACACGCAAAATTTAAATTTAAAAAAATAAATAAAATTTGTCCGGTTGATTTGTCCAATTTCAGTGGATTCATCCGATGGATATCAATAACACACAACACGGCTTCTTCCTTTTATCTTCTTTAATTAACAGAATTATGGACTTCCTAATTAAGTATTGACCGGCCGGCTTGAGAAAGAAATAAGAAAATAGTACTCCTTCTGTCCCATAAAGATTGTCAGGTTTAACTAATCACGAAGTTTAATAAAAGATTATCATTGTATTGACTTGTATTAATTAAACTTCATTTTTTCAAAAATACCCTCAACTTTTTTGTATTGGGTTTTGTATTAAAAGTTATCATTGAAATAACTAAGGGTATTGTAGAAAACTTATAAAAATAATGATTTGATTTTTCAAAGTGAACAAACATTTTGGAACAAAAAGAGTTGTAAATATACCCTATCTTAATGGGACAGATGAAGTAATTTAATTGGGTTTTGTGGGTAATGATCTGGAAATTACAAAAAGGGTGGGATGTAGAAGGATGACAATCTCCCACCATTGATCAGCAAAGTTGACCGTGGTTTGATTGTCTAGTTACCTGATGCATGGCTGTGGTTTAACAGTCATTCTTCAAAGTTCAAGCATTGTGTGCATTATAGCATTGCCTCCTCTCAGCTGGAGATCGATCCTCAATAAATTAAGTAGGTTCAATTAAATA
The DNA here is from genome assembly GCA_039720395.1 of Liquidambar formosana. Lineage (NCBI taxonomy): Eukaryota > Viridiplantae > Streptophyta > Magnoliopsida > Saxifragales > Altingiaceae > Liquidambar > Liquidambar formosana. The sequence goes on along the minus strand of CM077820.1, from coordinate 49,591,197 downwards.
CTAGTAAATCATGTTAGCTTCTGAAGCCGATTGAGACCCCACGTTCAATGGGTCCGCTGACTAGCTTGATCGATCAACTTTACCAAATCACAGTGTAGTGTATGAGTTTTTAAGTATTAACTCTCAGATTCAAGTAACTCTTTGTTTACTTGGCAAAAAAAAAACAAAAAAGAAAAACGTAACTATTTGTATGAGGCATTCCCGAAAGTTCATCACCATCAAAGGGTTCCTTTAAAACCAAAATGGTAGAACATAAACCAAGTCAGTTGGTCATAACAACCTAATAAGAAAGAGTAGTTTTGCTCAAGTTAACACGTATTAATATAAGTTATATCAATATCATACATTGGGGGTTGTACTTTGTGCATTGATCGAATGTATCTCATAACCTATTAATGTATGAATTATAATTCTCAATACGAGTATTGATTGATATAAAAATTATATCAACACTTACTAGAAAGGAGCCAAAAAATAAATTACTTGAATGAAATGGGCATCTTATACAAGGGTATCATTTGTTTGGTTGCATACTTGCATATTTTTGTTGTAAAACCAAGAATTTAGAACAAGTTATGAGGAGAATAAATTTCTCATTCATCTTCTTTGATTTCCATCTGAATGTATAAACATTATACAAGGATCAGCAAAACTCTTTGAGACACACTGTCTCAGTCTCCTCCCTTCATTCTCTCTGAATACCTCTTCTCTTCTTTCTCCCCTTCCCCTTTTATCTTTGTTTGCATTAGGTCCACATGATGGGATTACCTAACCCACTTATGAAGTGGTGTTCCCATTATCAAAAAGTGGAGGGGGTGTGGACATCCACTCAATGTCCACTCAATGTTTAATATTTATAACACTCCCCCTTGGATGTCCACCACAATAAGATAATGTGCCTCGTTAAAAACCTTACTAGAAAAACCCAGTGGGAAAAAACTAGTGAAGGAAAAAGAGTACAACATTTTTGTAAATCTTAGAGTGGTGTTGGACGCACTAAAGAAACTGCCTCATTAAAACCTTGCCAGGAAAACCCAATGGGACAAAACCTAGGCGAAGGAAAAAGAGTACAGCGTGCATATGTCCAAAAATGAATACTCCCCCTGATAAGAAGATAAGTATCAACTTAACTGATCGCAAACCCGACGCATTCCAATGCCATATACCAATTTCTTAAATGTTGACGATGGTAAGGCCTTGGTGAATAAATCCGCAAGATTATCAGTGGAACGTATTTGCTTCACATCAATTTCATGCCTCTGCTGGAGTTCATGAGTGTAGAAGAATTTTGGTGAAATGTGTTTGGTTCTATCACCTTTGATGTACCCTCCTTGAATTTGTGCAATACATGCAACATTATCTTCATAAATTGTTGTTGGCATACTTTTAATCAGAGGTAACCCACATGTGTCTCGAATGTGATGGACTACATATCTTAACCATACACATTCACGACTTGCTTCATGGAGTGCAAGTATCTCAGAGTGATTAGAAGATGTAGCAATTAAAGTCTGCTTTGTAGATCGCCAAGAGATCGCTGTATTGCCACATGTAAATACATACCCTGTTTGTGAGCGAGCTTTGTGAGGATCAGAAAGGTATCCAGAATCTGCATATCCTTCTAAACAAGGACCACGGGCTAATTCCTTTGAGTAAAACAAACCCATATCTGTAGTTCCACGAAGGTAGCGTAAAATATGTTTAATACCATTCCAGTGTCGTCGAGTTGGAGCAGAACTGAATCTTGCTAATAAGTTGACTGAAAATGCTATATCAGGCCTAGTGCATTGTGCTAAATATAACAAAGCACCTATTGTACTAAGATATGGTACTTCAAGACCAAGTAGCATTTCATTATCTTCTTTGGGGCGAAATGGATCTTTCTTAATATCAAGAGATCGAACCACCATGGGAGAACTTAGTGGATGCATTTTATCCATATTAAAACGTTTCAATACCTTTTCGGTATAAGCTGATTAATAGATAAGAATTCCATTTGATTTATGCTCGATCTGCAGGCCAAGACAATATTTTGTTCTCCCTAAATCTTTCATCTCAAATTCTTTTTTCAAATATTCAGCAGCTTTCATGAGCTCTTCAGGAGTCCCAATTAAATTTATATCATCAACATAGACTGCAATAATGGTGAATCCAGATTCTGATTTCTTTATAAATACACAAGGGCATATAGGATTATTAATATATCATTCTTTAACTAAGTACTCACTGAGACGATTATACCACATTCTTCCAGATTGTTTTAATCCATAAAAGGATCGTCTCAGTTTAATTGAGTACATATTTCGTGGTTGTGATGTATTTGCTTCAGGCAATTTGAATCCTTCAGGGATCTTTATATGTATATCTGCATCTAACTTTCCATATAAATATGCAGTAACTACGTCCGACGCATGTCAAGTCCTTCTGAGACTGACAGACTAATTAAATATCGAAATGTAATGGCATCCATTACAGGTGAATATGTTTCTTCATAATCAATTCCAGGTCTCTGGTGGAAACCTTGTGCTACTAAACGAGCTTTATATCTGACGATCTCATTTTTATCATTACGCTTTCTTACAAACACCCATTTGTAACCCACGGGTTTCACATCATTGGGTGTTAGGACTACAGGTCCAAATACTTTACGTTTTTCTAGCGAATCCAATTCTGCTTAGATTGCTTCTTTCCACTTTAACCAATCAGGTTTACTGTGACATTCGTCTACAGTGCGTGGTTCGAGATCATCATCATCTTTCGAAATTTCAGTAGCTACTGCGAAAGAAAATACATCATTAATAACCACTTCTGAGTGATCCCACAATTCTTTTGAACATGTATAGTTTATGGAAATTTCTTCATTTCCATGTACATATGCCTCTTTATTGTTTTCTGTCTCTTCAGGGACATTTTCCTCTTCAGGAGTTATTAAATCAGAATTTGTGGGAATATTTATTTCTTGTTCAATAGCCTCTTCCGGAGTACTATTTTCTATATTTTGTTGCCCTTTTATTTTCCTCTTCCGGGGAACTAAATCTTTTGAACCCAAGGGTCTACCACGCTTCAGGCGTATAGTAGATGATTCATTTGCTGCAATAATAGTAGACTTACCAATTGGTACATTGATCTTTGCTGGTGTGTTTGCAGCCGGTATATAAGACTTAGTTATTTTTGCTGCGTCTGTAAATGCATTAGGCATTTGATTAGCAATCTTCTGAAGATGAGTGATCCTCTGTACTTCAGTTTCACATTGAGCAGTACGTGGATCAAGATGGGACAAAGATGGTACATTCCAAGAAAGTTCACGTCGTTCTTCTATCAGTGGATTTCCTCCTCCTAACGACGAGAACTGTGTTTCATCAAAATGACAATCTGCAAATCTTGCTGTAAAAACATCACCTATCGATGGTTCAAGAAATCTGATGATGGAAGGTGAATCAAACCCAATATATATTCCCAATCGACGTTGAGGACCCATTTTAGTGCGTTGTGGGGTTGGAATCGGAACTTGTACAGCACAATCAAAAGTTCGTAGATGGGAAATATTCGGTGGTTGACCAAGTACAAGTTGTAATGGTGATTGTTGCTGATAAGCAGTAGGGCGAAGACGAACCAATACTGCAGCATGTAAGATGGCATGTCCCCAGGCAGAAATAGGTAATTTGGTCTTCATAAGTAGAGGTCGAGCAATCAGCTGAAGACGTTTGATAAAAGCTTCTGCTAACCCATTCGGCATTATCAAGGCGGATCTTCTTGATCGAATGATCTGGAAATTGTGCTTGTAACCTAATTATTTGGGCAAGGAGCCTAGCAAATGCAACATTGCGAGTAGATAGCAAACAAACATGTGACCATCGTGTTGAGGCATTTATCAAAACCATAAAATAGCGAAATGGTCCACATGGTGGAGAAATAGGTCCACATATATCCCCTTGAATTCGTTCCAAAAATTTTGGAGATTTAGCAATAACTTTTGTAGGAGATGGTCTAATAACCAATTTTCCTTGGGAGCAACCAATACATGGATAATCATTGGACAAGAGAATCTTCTGGCTCTTTAATGGATGTCCATGTGAATTGGTAAGGATTCGACGCATCATTGTTGATCCCGGGTGACCAAGTCGGTCATGCCAAAGCATAAAAGTTTTTGAATCAGAGGACTTCAGGTCCATCACCACATTTGATTCAATTGTTCTTATAGTTATATAATACAACCCCGAAGAGAAAGTAGGAAGTTTCTCTAATACAAGCTTCTGGCCTGAAATAATTGAAGTAATGCAGAGATATTCTACATTACGTTCATATGCAGTTTCAATATGATATCCATTACGACGTATATCTTTAAAACTTAACAGATTTCTTCTGGATCTGATTTAATATAAAGCGTCGTTGATATGTAAGTTTGTTCCACCAGGTAACATGATTGTGGCTCTTCCGGAGCCATCGATCAGGTTCGCAGGACCTGATATTGTATTGACATTAATTTCATTTAATATAATGTCGAAAAAATATCTTTTTATCTCGAAGGATAGTGTGCGTTGTGGCACTGTCTTCCAGACATATATTTTTAACAATCATCTTGAAATTAGATCTGCAATATCATATTGCAATTCATATTTGATTTCCCGTATACTAGTTTATAAATTATGCTTGTTTTCAGGTGAGTATATAGGGGAACATATATTCACTAGATATAGACGTGAAGTAATTAGTACACCTACAATAGTACTTACAAGGCAAGAAATATTAAAATATTTTCACAATCTTGCCACTCTGTTCAGTGTATTGTCACATTTTGGTATCTTGAAAATATTTATCTATATAAGATTTTGCAATAAATCGATTATTTTCAAAAGAATCAAATATCAAAAGAATTATGGTCACAAATATTTAATTTCAATGGTCATCAAATTTAATGATGAAATGGTTTTGATAATAATCAAAAAATTGGCCAACAAATAATTTCAAGCTCATAAATCAGAATTGATTGTTATCACGTAGTAAGTAAAACCAATTTACTTGTTTTATAAAGCTTTATGACCATTTTTTTTTTAATATGATAGAGAAAATAATTCCTTATTGATACATATGCCAAGGTATCTTTACCACGGTTAGAGTAACTTACCCAAAGCACTAGTACTTCTCCAATGGCAGAATAGAATTAATAGATAGCCTTTCATCAATTCTTTAAGGTTTGCTTAGGCAATTGGCACTATTGGGAGTGCCTTTAATTAAACTAACGCATGCCAAAATGGGGCTAGGATTCTTAATGGGCTGCAGAGACAATCTCCAGTTGGTCTCTCTAGTTCTCAAAATGCTACTAATAAGTAGCAAAAAATCTGTAATCTGCTCCAAGTACAATGACCAAATCTGAAATTTTAGTGAAAACAATTTGTGATGCGTATAAATGAATTTTTATATGTTCAATCCAAAAAGAAATGGGCTTTGGAGTTTATATCACTTAAAAGTATATCAAATGTACTTTGTAACCTCAAAATTTGGTAGAGAAATTCCTAGCAAAACCCATTCAAAAATAGTTTTCAATATTGAGTTAGTGCTGTCTAGCAGAAATCCTAGATTTAGGTGTACCACGAAATAATTACGCAAAAAAATATCAAATGATCACCCAATGACACGAAAATTGGTAGGATGTTAGCCCAACAAGTCAGTGACAAAATCCAATTCGTTTCATCTCAAAATCATAACTAGAACTAAAGTTATGAATTAAATGGTAAAATGGGTTCATGCTGTCAACACAGTATAACACACAAAACCTCAACCAAGTATTTACTTAAAACACTTATCTCGTAGGTTTATTTTATAAACCGATGCCTATTTCTTCAGTGTCATTCCACTTCTAGTGGTTTGGTATTTTATTTTTCCACACCAAATATATTCATTCCACTTCTGGTGGTTTGATATTTCATTGCTCCACTTCTAGCTTGTGGTTTGATATTTCATTGCTCCACTTCTAGTGGTTTGGTATTCCATTATTCCACTTCTGGTGGTTTTTATGATAAAATGACATACTTTAAGCTGACACAGTGAAGTTACCAGTAAATCTGAGAGAAGTTGACTGACAACAGAGGTGACGTTGACAGTCAATTCGTAGTAAAACAAGAGCAGATTTTTGTGTGTTCTTCTATGCTAACTAAAGCAAAAGTTAAGACGCACCCACGAATTTTCACCAAAATTTTACAAGCATCTAAAGAAGTTGCATAACACAGAATAGAGAAATATATTACTCAATTTAATTTGGTCATCATTGACCATCACTTTATTCAATTAAATTGAGACTTTATTCATTATTTCTAAAACTTCAGGTTTTGAAATTTGTCTCTTACTTCAAGAAGAGAAATATGAATAATAACCCCTTTCTTATAATAGAAAACTTCAGGTTTTTATATTTATCTCTTGCTTCAAGAAGAGAATATATGAACAACAACTTTTCTTATAGAAAATTTTGGAGATTGAAATTTGTTTCTTCCTTCATGAAGATAACATGTAAATAATAACTTTTCATATAGAAAACTTCAAGTTTTCAAATCTTTCTTTTACTTCAAGAAGAGAAAATGAATCATCACTCCTTTTATTTATTTATAAAACTTCAAGTTTTATTTTTAAATCTTCTCTTGCTTCACGAAGAGAAGATGGATTCATCCATTTAAGTATATAATTTGGAGTAAAAACCAATCTACAACCAAATTGGTTAAGAGCATACCAACTTACCACAATCAAATTGGTTTAGAACGTACCAACTTACCAACTTACCACAATCAAATTGGTTAAGAAAAAAGATAGTGGTAGTATGATATTGCTCACAAATTCCTTGAGCAATTCGTGCTGATAACGTGTTGTAAAACCAAGAATTTAGAACAAGTTATGAGGAGAAAATTTCTCATTCATCTTCTTTGATTTCCATCTGAATGTATAAACATTATACAAGGATCAGCAAAACTCTTTGAGATACACTGTCTCAGTCTCCTCCCTTCATTATCTCCGAATACCTCTTCTCTTCTTTCTCCCCTTCCCCTTTTATCTTTGTTTGCATTAGATCCACATGATGGGATTACCTAACCCACTTATGAAGTGGTGTTCCCATTATCAAAAAGTGGAGGGAGTGTGGACATCCACTCAATGTCCACTCAATGTTTAATATTTATAACAATTTTGCATATATACTTTTCTTTTTCTTTTTTTTTTCATTAAACAATCGGGGTATCTCAGCCCTTATCCCAATGGGTTTTGAGATCCTCTCCAGTTTGCTTGTGTCCATTTCCCTCCGGTATACGGCTCACAGCATGCCATCTCGGCTTGAGCGGATCGAACGGCTTGCACTTAACTATCCCACTAATAGGTACCCTGTAATCTTCTCAACGGTTAACAATTGCTGTGACAGAGGAGTACCTCAACTGAAGCCCTCATCCATTCTCCAATTTCGCTCATTGTTCGGTGACGGCGATCAAACTCCATCGATGGAAAAAAAAAATGTCATCGCACATTTATCCAATGCCATGAAATTTTTTTTTCCCCATAGCAGTTTATCGTCATATTTTATACTAAAATCTTTTCGCAATTTTTTGAGAGGGTTGATTCCAGTATTCATGGTCATGACTCCCTAGATTCACCTTTGAAGCAAGGGGCAAAGCTCGTACGATTGCTTCCCCCTCATGTAGACGTCAGCCTTCCCTAGACACTGTGAATTCGAAGTTTATGTGTTTCATGGTTTACAGTAGTGCCACAGTCCTTATTTGTATAATTTTTTAATCGAATTCTTCTTGGCCTTCAAAATAGTGAGATGAAGGCATCCAAAGGCAGGAACGAGTGAGGTTAGAGGCTACGCCTGGCCACAGAGAGATGTCATTACTATTTAAGAAGATAAAAGGGCAAAGTGGGATGAATGACATGGTTAAGTGCTAAACGTTCGATCTGCTCAAAATGGGTGGTGCAGTGTGAGCCGTAGACTGGAGGGAACTGGTCCTTAACAGATTAGAGAGGATCTAAATCCTATTTGAATCAATGTTTCAGTTTAGACTAATCTCTTAATAGCTAGTATAAAACGTTTCATATATATACACTTGCAACTATAGTTGCGACTTGCGAGTAATTGAAATGATGATCTTCAAAGAGTACAACTAAAACTTGACCACTCAACTAACATATATATACTTTTATGTAGCAAGTTGTTGTATTTAATTTGTTCATCGGAAGACTATCCGTAACTCCCACATGATTTCTACTTTCTTTATATTTTTTAGTTAATGTGCAGTGTGAAAGGTTGAAAAACAAAAGTCTTGTATTTATCCGTAACGTATATTTAATTTAAATACTTTAAAGTTGCAAGTTGTTGGTGGCTTTATAATTGTAGTGTGAAAGGCATAAAAGGTTAATGTAATCTTGTCTTTAGCTTTATAAAATATAATTTAAGTTAAATATCTTTAAGTAGAGACTAGAGAGTTATAGATTGGTCCTTAATTCTTCCCCACCCCATTAATTTGTCAGCGTTAATTTGTCGGGTTCCAATGGATTCATCTGATGTTCGAATATCTCTAGCACGCAGACCACATGACTTCTCTATATTAATTAATAAACTAAATATTTTTAAATGGCAAGTTGTTGATTTATTGTTTTTTTTTTTTAAATTTGTCAGCGTTAATTTGTCGGGTTCCAATGGATTCATCTGATGATCGAATATCTCTAGCACGCAGACCACATGACTTCTCTATATTAACTAATAAACTAAATATTTTTAAATGGCAAGTTGTTGATTTATTGTTTTTTTTTTTTTAATTTGTCGGTTTTCAGTGGATTCATCTGATGGTGGAATATCAATAACACCCACAAAGCACATCACACGGCTTCTCCATTTTCATCTTCTTTATAATTTAAACATATTTAAGGATAGTCTTACCCTAGAATTAATTATTAATAGTAATTAAATTGGCTTAAGAGGGTGATGACCTACAAATTACCTGTCCTGGGGTGGTTGTGTGGGAATGAAGGTTGACAATCAAAACCACCATCAATTTTTTTTTTTTTATTATATTTGTTTAACTATTAGGGAAATCATAGGTTTTACTCCAGGCGAGATTTCAACCAAAACTAATATCCTAATGGTCCGTGTGAAACGTCTTACACTTACACGGGTAATGATAACTGCGAGAAATTAAAAGTTAAAATGATGATATCTGAAAAGTGCATCCAAGATTTGATCGTTCAACTAATCCTAACAAGAGCGAGCACCAGCCATCAATTTTAAAGTTAAAAATAAAAAAATAAAAAATAAATTAAAAAAAAAAAAGGAGGAGGAGGAGGAAAGAGGAAAAGTCATGACTCAAGTTAACGTGACAGTAATTGATCACCAAACTTTACCATGTGAGCTGTCAACACAATGCATGGCAGTGGTTAAACGGTCATTCTTCCCTAGGATATGACCCAAAAGAAATATCACAGCCATTGCGGTCGTGAAACGCCTATTCACGAAAATGCCACCATCCTTATCCCAGCTTATCTTTCTAAAAGTCTAGGGGGTCGGGACCCAATGCTTTGATATCTTCGTTTAAAAAATCAAAAGAGAATTTTAGTTAATCCACACTTTCTCCTTCTATAAGATTATAAGGGGTATAAAGTTATAGGACCCACTGATATAATTAAACCCTAAAAATTAAAACAAGACTAAATTCAAGTTGTAAGATCAACTAATGTGGTTAAATCCTAAAAATTGAAACAAAACTAAATTTATATAGTAGGACAAAGTGTAGAGTAAAGTGTGAGTCTAACTAGCATTTCCCAGTGAAAATATGCAAGGATGACAATCTCCCCAGTCCCATCATTCACGCCTTCACGGTAATTAAGACCTTAAATTTTCTACTCCGTAAAAAAGGCATGAATCAATATAACAATGAATCAGTCAATGATTGATCATCAAGCTTTACTATGTGACTTGTCAACACAATGGGTGGCTGTGATTTACGGTCATTCTTCAAAATGGTGTCTCAATGTTACGCTAGCTTCATGTGCATTGTATCATCAAGTGCAGCCCTCTATTTTTAAGGGGACATAAAACAGTTTGTGCTTTCTCCCTGTTCTTGCTTAGTCTCTTTATTTCTCGTTTTGCCATCCATAGCTATCGTCTAAGTCTTCCACTCATTCGCTGTTGTGAATCTCTCATTCGTTCTTAGAAGTGATCTGCCCACATCTTATGACTAGTTTGAGCCAAGGGGAAGAAGAACAAAAACTGATAGCTGAGAGAGGGAGGTATGCTTGCGAAAAGCCTTTTCCTGTTTCAATTTGTCACGTTGATTTTTAGTTGTTGTCATCGTTGTAGTTTTTGCTCTTTGGTTTTTGCTTTGACTCTTATTTTTGGAAACTGAAAAAGAAAACGGGGAAAAACACAAGAGCAGGAGATGGAAGACATTATTTATTTATTTACTTACTTCAATTGCGTCAATAGTTGCTGAGTATTTTGGTTGCTTTCCACTACTAGCCTAATGGAGATCTTAACAGCCTTACGTCCCTACATGTTCGTCACCATCAATTTATGAGCATGGCGCCACATACCCTGATACCCTTCTGTAAAGAAAAATGTGATTTATGTGCACACATTCAATTGATTAGGAGTCTCATTTTGCCCGAGTTAGAGAATGATGCTGAGGTGAAAGTCAACCCATACCCTAGGCTCATTCGATTCAAATTTATGCCCTTACACATTAGTTCACCTGGTGGCTCTGTGGCCTTGCTTGTCGACCTTTGGTACTTCCTCCTACACTTAAAAGAGTGCATCGGTCATTTTAAGTTCAAATTCATCCTCTTTTTTTTTTTTTTTTTGGGGCAAAATACCATTGATTTGAAATTCTAACTTAAAAATGTCAAATTTTAATGAACACTCAATCTTAGTGAATTTGTTGAAATTTGAAAGAAACCGATGGTTGGGAGCTCAAGATATATTGGCTTTTTAAAAAGGAAAATGCTACTTCACCCATCTTTTTGCCACCCACCTTATGTGTTGAAAGCGTATAGATGAAAGCAAACATGTAAAGACCACCATGAAATAAGGAGAAGCTGCCACATATGGATGGGTGGAAGAATGTGGGTGAAATAGATGGGTGAAATAGCACAGTCCTTTTAAGAAAATGAAAAACCTAACCAACCCAATTTCTTTTTAAAGTATTGGGAGTGTTTGGCAAAGCCCAGAACTGGATCTATTGGATATAGTCCTGGACCAAATAAGTCGGGCCCGCGTTTTGTAACGACCTTGGAAGCCACTTAGCTGGTTTTACTTTAGAGGACCTCTATTAGCACTCCAAGACTTGCTTTTCATCCCTCATTTATTTTATATTTTAAAGTTCTATGAAAAATATAAAAGGTTTTCATTAAAATTGATCACATAATCTACTAGAATACATCATTTTGAACAACTTTGTAGAAAAAGGTTTTTCCAAAATCTATCATTTAAATGGACTTTGTATTCATTTATATAATAAAGACTGTAAATGGCCAAAAATTCCATTTAAACGATAGATTTTGGAAAAAATTTTTTCTACAAAATTGTTCAAAATGATGTTTTTTTAATAAATAATGCGTTTGGTTTTTATAAAAACTTTTTATATTTTTCAAACAATCTTAAAATGTAAAATAAGTGGGGATAAAAAGCAAGTTCTCGGGTGCCAATAGAAGCCCCGTTTACTTTATTCTTATTTGAGGCCCAAAATGCGTTGAGTGCATTCCATCAAGTTGTTGGTTTAAAGAAGTTGGTTCAGCTTTTTTTTAAAAAATCGATTCGCGCAAGTACTTTTGAAGCTATACATCTCCTCTTCTTTCTTCACCCAGATCTACAAAATTGTTCAAAATGATGTTTTTTAATAAATAATGCGTTCGGTTTTTATAAAAACATTTTATATTTTTCAAACAATCTTAAAATATAAAATAAATGGGAGATAAAAAGCAAGTTCTCGGATGCCAATAGAAGCCCCGTTTACTTTATTCTTATTTGAGGCCCAAAATGCGTTGAGTGCATTCCATCAAGTTGTTGGTTTAAAGAAGTTGGTTCAGCATTTTTTTGAAAAATCGATTCGCGCAAGTATTTTTGAAGCTGTACATCTCCTCCTCTTCTTTCTTCACCCAGATCTGCTCCTCTTTTTTCTTCCCTTCTGTCTCCTGAACCATTACAAACCTTCTCTACATCTCCTCTACAAGTCGCACATGTCTCCATCATCACGTGGTCATCATCTTCATCCTTTTCTTATATTTCTCCTTCTCCTTCTTCTTCAACTACTGTTTTTTTATTCTAATCAAACAAGTTATTTTCTGTAAACGAGACATTTAAGGGTTTTGAAACAAAAAGAAAAAGTATTTTGATTAGAATTGATAGTTTTTGGAGTTAGGGTTCTGATTTGGAAAATTTAAACAATTGATTTGAGGATGAAAATTGGGGATATGTTGGGTTATGAATTTTTTTCAAAATATTATAGTGGAAAATTTTTTATTTGGGGATTTGTGAATAAGGGTTTTGATTTAAATTTTTTTTTATCTCTGGCCCAAATCCTGAGATTCCCAAACAGACCCTTAGTTTTGAAAACAGAATCAAGTTTGAAAAGCATCTTCTGGAAAAATCGAAATATAAGGGTTAAAAAGGGCTTTTGTGGATCATTCTTGAGCAAACCTAATTAGAAATTAATCAAACCTTAAGCTAATCTTACAAAGAGATTCTGCATGTCCCTAAGATTATAACGGAACTCACCAGACGAGAATTGGAGGACAAACGGATATTTTAGGAGGTAAAATGACAAAAATGCCCAACCACAATGCTCAATCTCCCCAACCATATTCATCCAAACTCCATCAGAACTCATATGAACATGTTCCCTACTCTCAAAAGAAACGAACATAATAAATGGTAAGCAAAACAAATATCAAAAGATGCATGCGATCATAAGCTTCATGTCAAGGATAAGAAGAAGTGAAGGGGTATGAAATTAAAATGGGGTGTCTACACTAAGTCTCCACAGAATAGAAAAACTCTTGGGTTATATGTCGTTTGAATGGACCTAAACCTAAACTGTCTGTTCGAACGGGTCCTACAATTTTAGAAAATGAATGCAATGCAATAAAAAATAAAACCCCATATACACCAACATCACCACATACTACTATCAAATGAATCTAAGCACCTAATATTCATACTAAGGCTTCTAAGTCATTTATCATGCTTAGATAAGATTTAAAACTTTTGGTAACTAAATTTGTTTGTTAAATTGAAAAAATTACCCTTCCGTGATTATATACTTAAAGCAAATATGGACACAATAAAGGCTTTTATGTAAATTCTGGACTAACCAACAACAACGAGGGTTCGGTTAAATTGATATATATATATATATCAACATAAACAAGGCAAGTCTTTCAATGTGTAATTTTTATGTAGTCTTTCGATATATGTAGTATTTTGGCTTCTTGCCATAGTAAATACGCGTATCATATCTATTAACACGCGTACGTACTTAAGTTTTTAAAAAACTCCCATTTGGTGTATAAAATTTAAACTTAACAAAAAAACTTCTTGTTTTAATAGCATGCATATCATTCGTGTAGTTAACATATTCCGTATTCCGTAACATACGTAAGTTAAAATAATTTTAATTGTAATAGTTGAAATTTGATCTGCTTCAATCATTAGCAAAACCACCGTAACAAAAAAAATAAATAAATAAATTTGTGGAATCAATATCTAATTTTTGAATTTTATTTTTGTAATTATCTACATTACGGATTAGATAATTAGAAATACTCTTTTACCGTCTACAGAGCATGTTTGATATGAGTTCGAAAAGAAAATGAAAAGTATTGGTTGGTGCTATTGCCAGAGAGATTTTTGTTGGTTCCACGACATTCAAATATCAAAATCTTTAAGGGAACAAATTTACCATTTCTAGTCAAAAGCATTGAAAGAATTTTTAATTTATTTTACTGTACCTAAACTACCCCTCTGGTTTATTCTTTGACCAAATAATAAATAACACTTGTATCTCTCTCACATGCACAATGCCAAACACCTATCACGACTTTAATGGGTGTGGTTATTTACATAACATTTTTTTCTTTTACGCACATCATTTAATGAGATTTTTTATTATTATTATATCATTGAGTAAAATGACTGTTAAGGACAAAGTGATTTAAATAAAAACATAAATTTGCTCTACACACCCACTGCACAACCATAATAATGAAAACTCTCTCACCAAAAACCCTCGCTCTAGTCAGTTGAAATAGTCAATTCAAATGCTTCTAGTGATGAAAGGATGTGGGTTTTTATTTTATTTTATTTATTATAATTTTTAATCTTATCCTAACTTTTCTTTTGATACTGAAAAGTCTAATGCATTGGGACCCGGTGGTATGATATTTTTTAGAAAAATGCATGATTCAGTAAAACTGTAAATCTGTAATGAAGGTTACCAAGAAAAAGTTACTGTCAATAAATTATCAAACTTGAATATCCTGTGGTTTTGTCCAGATATTGACTTACTATTATGTGAGCTCCATATTCATAGCATCTGTCTCCACAATCTCTAAGGTGACACAAGACGTTTGTGCTCTCTCTCCTTACTCTCTATACTCTCATTTTGCCATCCACAGATATCGTATACTGTTCACATTTATTTCTTGCAGTGATCTGCTGGTGAAGAGAAACAAGAACTCTATTCCTCTGATAGCTAAGAAAGGTAAGCTTGCAAAAAACCTTTCATTGATTTCAATTAATGTCACAGTTAATTCTAGTTGCACTTTGACAGGGTGATTCTGTTATTTTTGTTGCATACTTCCATGTATAGCAAGTTGTTGAATTTTAATTGGTTCGTTGGTGGACTATGGAATATGGATTACACCCACAAGACTCCTGCCTTCTTACTCCAATTTTTTTTTTTTTTTCGTATAAAATATTTTAAAAAGGGCTTATCATATAAAAATATTTTAGTGCGGCAAATAGTTGGCTTGTCTGCTTTTTGTCTTCCATCTGAATAGGAAAAGTTGTCCGATGTAGGTGGATTCACCATTCATCCACTCACTGTCAATAGCACCCACAACACACGGGGCTTCTTCCTTCTATAGTTCTATCTTGTTATCAAGGACATAATGATTAACTCAACTAGGACAGCACAATGCGTGGTCGGTTTGAAGCGACTCAAAGGGTAACTGTTTGGAACCCAGTGATTTGATATTTGGGGATTAATTATTATCCAAGGTTAACAGATTATGGAGAGGGAGGTAGGTGAGATCGGTGTTTTGTGTAGTTTTAGACTTTTAGGAGAGGGACTAAACGAGAGAGTGATAGGTGTCTGGCGTTGTGCATGCGTTTGAGAGAGATGCGAGAGAATTGTTATTTATTTGGTCAATGATTAACCAGAGGCTGAAGGGTAGTTAAGTGATGTAGGACATCCACACCAATGGTCACAATCACAACACAATACTCACGATTAAATCAGCAAAGTAAAGAAAGCAAGAAGAAGCAGTAAAGAAGCAAGAAAGAAGCTAGAAAGAAGCTAGGGTTTTGCCTGGAACACAGCCCAAACGTGTAAGTTTTCTCTTTGATAATAATGAAGTCCCTCAAACCCTAATATTCGGAACCTTAAATAGGCCCCTTACATCGAAATTTAATAAACCAAATAAAATTAAAATAGTCTTAAAAAAGGTAATAAAATCTTCTAAAGTCTTCTAGCTCTCCATCGTATCCAGCCATAAGGTCAAAGGGTGTGCGGCGTGTGCGGCTTGGTGTGCGGCGTGTGCGGCGACGGCGGCGACGGCGGCGCTCGTACACCTGTGTGATCTGTGGTCGAGATCTGGTGTCCGCACCAACTCCCCCGGGGTGAGGAAAACGCGACTCCGTCGCGTGTGGCTCCTGTCGACTCTGATAGTACTCCCATAAATTTGGATCGAGCCGCTGGAGATCATCACGGGTGATCCATGTGCAATCTGACTCAGGACGGTCTCGCCAACGAACCAAGAAGCGCTGAAATCCACCATCCCTAGTAGAAATAATTTGCTCATCCAAAATAGCATCAATAAAATCTTTTTGTGCTTGTGGAAAAGTGAAGGGTGGGGAAACAGGAACAATAGGAGTAGATGGGGGTTGGGGAGGGTCAACAAAAGGTTCATCAGGTATAGTTATGGGATCTTTATAAGCAACAAGGTCTTCAACATTAAAAGTAGAGCTAATCCCATAGTCAGATGGTAGGTCTATAACATAAGCATTCGCCCCAACCCGTGATAACACTTTAAATGGCCCAGCACTACGAGCTTGCAATTTCCGAGCAGTGCCAGAAGACAACCGCTCAGGCCTAACTCGAATCATAACATAGTCTCCAGTATTAAATTCTACATAGCGCCTATGTGAGTTAGCTTGTGTTTTATAATTTTCATTGCTTGCGTGAATGCGCTTACTAATCTCATTGTGCAAATCATGAACATGACGGGCAAATGCCTCAGCTGACTCAGAGGTCCTAACATGAGGAGACATAGGGAGGAGGTCTAAAGGTTTCCTAGGCTTGTAACCATGCACAACTTTAAACGGACTCATGCCTATAGACCTATTGACAGAGCTATTGTATGCAAACTGAGCTGGGGGTAAAATAGAATCCCAATTCCTATTATTGTCACCTACCAAACTCCTCAAGAGGTTGCCTAAACTTCTATTAACAACTTCAGTTTGACCATCAGTTTGAGGATGATAGGCGGTGGAGAATTTCAGCTTTGTGCCTAACAAATGCCAAAGTGTTTTCCAAAAGTAACTCATGAATTTAACATCCCTATCAGACACTATGGTTTTGGGAAGGCCATACAGCTTGACAATTTCATTGAAGAACAGTTTGGCAACATAGGAAGCATCAGCTGTTTTAGAGCAAGGGATGAAGTGAGCCATTTTAGAAAAACGATCCACGACCACAAGAATAGAATCATGTTTCCTAAAGGTACGTGGAAGACCCAGAACAAAATCTATGCTCACATCTTGCCAGGGACAATCGGGCACGGGTAGTGGAGTGTAGAGGCCGGTATTCTGTTTCCTATGTTTTGCCAATTGACATGTACGGCATTGACTCACAATTTTGGCAACATCCCTCTTCAAACTAGGCCAATAGAATGTGCGCTCTACCTCTTCAATAGTTTTGTCTCGCCCAAAATGACCTGACAGACCGCCTGCATGTAATTCCCACACTATGAAGTCTCTCACTGAAGAACGTGGGATGCACAATTTGTTACCATTGAACAGGTACCCATTCTGAAGAATAAATCCATCAACTTCAAGGGTCCGTTCATCGTGCAGGACTTGATAAACATCGCCAAAGTCTGGGCATGACTCATATTCTTCTTTGAGGCGTTCAAACCCAGTGATTTGTACTTTCATCATGGAAAGCAACAAAACACGACGACTCAGGGCATCAGCTGCCTTATTTTCAACTCCGGATCGATGTTTGAGCACAAAGGAATAAGCTTGTAAAAACTCAACCCAGCGACCATGTCGAAAGTTTAACTTTTTCTGGGAGTTGATATACCTTAAAGCTTCATGATCGGAGTGAAGAATGAATTCTTTAGGCAGCAGGTAATGGCGCCGTGTTTTAAGGACTGCACTACAGCATAGAATTCCTTATCATAGGTGGAGTACTTTTGTTTTGCCTCATTTAGCTTTTCACTAAAATAGGCAATTGGATGTTGTTCTTGGCTGAGCACTCCTCCTATACCTAACCCAGATGCATCACACTCTACTTCAAACACCTTTGAGAAGTCTGGGAGGCGCATAACTGGCGCTTCAGTCATTCTCTTCTTAATCTCTACAAAGGCCTTAGTGGCGGCTGTAGTCCATTGGAATTCCCCTTTTTTGAGACAATCAGTAATGGGGGCCATTATAGCACTGAACCCTTTGATAAATCGACGGTAGAAAGTAGCGAGCCCATGGAAGCTTCGAATCTCATGGATATTCTTGGGCTCAGACCATTCTACTATCGCTTGTACCTTTTGTGGGTTAGCCGAGACTCCTTCAGAGGATACTACAAACCCTAAGAAGATAACACTAGTAGTGAAGAATGAACACTTCTTAAGATTGGCATATAAGTTGGCCTCTTGGAGGGCTTGACAAACTTGTGTGAGGTGGTCTAGGTGTTGCTCCTTGGTATTGCTATAGATGAGGATGTCATCGAAGTATACAACGAGAAATTTACCCATAAAAGGTCGAAGTACTTGTGTCATCACTCTCATAAAAGTACTAGGAGCATTGGATAACCCAAAAGGCATGACCAACCATTCATAAAGACCATCCTTGGTTTTGAAGGCCGTTTTCCATTCGTCTCCTGGACGAATTCGAATTTGGTGGTAGCCACTTTTCAGATCTATCTTTGAGAAGATCGTAGCTCCGGCCATCATATCTAACATATCGTCAAGCCTAGGGATTGGAAAACGGTATTTCACCGTAATCTTGTTGATTGCACGGCTATCCACACACATTCTCCATGACCCGTCCTTCTTGGGGGTTAGTAGTGCGGGTATAGCACATGGACTTAAACTTTCCTGAATAAATCCCTTTCTCAAGAGTTCATCTACTTGCCTCTTCAACTCAGCATGCTCTGTAGGATTCATCCTATAGTGGGGCAAGTTTGGGAGTGTCGCTCCTGGAACAAAATCAATTGCGTGTTGAATGTCACGCATTGGTGGTAGTTGATCTGGGAGATCCTTAGGGAAAAGGTTCTGAAACTTATGAAGAACAGGGATAACTTCTTCAGGTGGTTCTTCATAAGTAATAGATGGGACTTCCTTGGCGACTAGGGCAAACACAAGAGATCCTAGATTTGCTTCTTTCTCGATCTCTTTGGGGCTGATGATGTGTAAACCCTTTTCTCTACCCATTTCTTTCTTTTGACCTTTGTGACCTTTGTTGGGAGGTTTGGGCTGTAAAGGGTTAAGCTTGATTTTCTGCCCATTGAAGACAAACAAGCACGAATTAGAGCGACCATAAATGGTAACATCTAAATCGAAAAGCCATGGGCGCCCTAAGATGATATGGCCCACATCCATGGGGACAACATCACACCATATTTGGTCCTTATAGGAAAGGAACTGAATAGGAATAAGGCACCTTTCTTTAATAGCTATGGATGAGGTGTCAACCCAGGAGACATTGTAGGGACTAGGGTGGGGCATGGATTTTAAACCTAGACGAGAGACGAGGCTAGAAGAAACAGCGTTGATACAACTCCCACTATCTATGATCACCTTGCAATCCTTTTCTCCGCACTTGATGTAGGTGTGGAAAATTGCAGTCCGTCTCCAATCATCATTCTCCCTAGACTGCGCTAAGGCACACCTGACGACACCCATTGTGAGTTGATGACTAGAGTCCGTAAACTCATCATCGAGATCATCAATATGGTTTATGTCAGGTTCATATATCTGCTCGTCCAACTCTTCTTCAGTTCCCTCATGATGCTGACCTTCTATATATAAGGTCTCTTTAGTGGGGCAACTGGAGGCTACATGCCCGAAACCATGGCACTTGAAGCATTGGATGCGCGAATTTGGTCTGGGAGGGGCACCACTCACTTCTTTGCCCTTATTTGGTACGAAAGGGTTTGATACCTCTTTCGCAACCGGGGCAGGAGTAGGGTTGGGTCTAACCTGAGGCGGACCGACTGTTGTTCTAGGCACTAAAGTTGAAGGATAACGAAATGGGCTCCTAGTTTCAGTGCGCCTTGAGAATGGGGGCCTAGCAACTAGTTCGTGATTTTGAACGAAGGTGTAGGCGTCGCTTAAATTTGAGACCTCACGTAAGATAAGTTCCTTTCGGAGGTCATCATTAAGACCGTTCCTAAACCTACTCAAAATCATACGCTCATCCTCAACCACGTCACATCGCATCATATACTCATCAAACTGGGCGATGTACTCAGTGGCAGGTCGGTTCCCTTGCCTTATGTTATTCCATTGGTCGAGTAGGTTGCCTTGATATGATTGGGGCAAATATTTGTCTCTAAGCTTCTCTTTCATTTCCACCCAATCATTAATAGGAGGCTGGTGTTTTCGATTGAGAAGGAGTTCAGTACTTTCCCAGAAAAGTTTAGCCTTACCAATAAGCTTCATTTTGGCAAACCTAACTCTCCGATCAGCTGACAACTCGTACCACTCAAAGAAGTGGTCCATCTCTCGGATCCAATCAGTGAAGGCCTTTAGGTCGAGTCGACCATCAAAAGTAGGTGCTTCAACTTTGATTGTGCTCCTAACACTATCATCAGGATCTCTAAAGTCCCTATAATCAGCATAAGGCCGATTAGGATTTTGCTCATGACCTCTAGGAGGTGGCCTAGGGTGTGCTCTATTTGTATTGTCAATCACGATTCCTGACTGGCGTTGATCGCCTTCTAGGGCGGCGACAATTTTTGTCACAGAAGCTTCTAACAACTCAAACCGAGCGTCAGTTCTGGCACGCTCCTCAGCAAGCTGAGAATCAAACTTGGTGTACAAATCTTGGAGAAGTCTCCCTAGGGAGTCCTCTTGACTCGATCCCATGGTTGATTGACACTCAGGACTAGATATAACACGACCACTACGCAAGTGCATGCGAAGATGTACTAGGTATGGGGTGCTATAATGAAATAAGGATCCTACGAGGTAGCTAAATGCACTGAGATTAGGGCAAGCAATTTCAGCAAGCAATTTTACCCTCTTTTTTTTTTTTTTTTTTTTTTTTTTTAACTCACCTTGGTCCAATAATCTTTTAATACCAGAGACTAAGTCTTAATTCAATAGACAATTGCAAGCATGTAGTGCTAGTATTCAAAGTATAATAAGTTAAATACTACCACAAACTTGACAATGCTCTACAATTAATAAATCAAACCAAGTGCTTTAAGGCATGTGAGAATGACTCGGTTCATTTCAAGGGGAAATAAGACAAATCGGGTAATCGATTGGGGTGGGCTTGCAAAGTGGGTAAAAACTAAATAAATAAATAATTGAAGCAAAAGGGATTTTTTTTTTTTTTTTTTTTTTTTTTTTTGTAGTGAATTCCAACCAAGCACAAAGCAAAATTATTGATACAATTTAAAATAAACAAATTAAAATCTACTAAAGAGAAGGGAATAGTACGAACCCGGATGAGAATAGCCTGGTCCAAAATGAGGATAGCCCTATCCGCGAATTAAATGCAATGAATACCCGTGGCCAAACAGCTTAAAGACTCTCCTTGCTAGATGAGAATAGCCTGGTCCAATATGAGGATAACCCTATCCCAATTCTGTCCGGCCCACACCTGTCACCAAACGAGCCTGGTCTTGCACTTTAAAACCCAAACAAAATGCTGATGGCTTAACCCGAAGCCACTTGACGCGAGACAAACCACAGGCAGAGCTTCCGCAGCGTGAGATCGACGGTGATGGGGCGACGGCGACCCGATGGTGGCGCGACGGCGGCGTGACAACGAGGAGTCGCTGGTAGGTGCTGGACAGCTACGGATCGACGATGGGGAACTCGACTTCAACAGTGGTTAACTGGACATCTCCGACGGCGGTGATAGGGGCTCCGATGGCGTTGTGTGTCGACGGCGGCGCGACGGCAGTGAAGGGGGGTCGACGGCAGAAGTTATCGACGGTGAATCGACGGCAACGCTCGGGGGAACCCAATTCGGAACTGGAATGGCTCGATGATGGGGTGGCTTGCTTGTGGTGCTCCGACGGTAGTGGGGCTCGACTTGGTGGTTCTTTTCGAGTCTGTAGTGGCGGTAATATGACGGTGGAGGTAATACAGTGACCTTGATAAAGGGTGGTTGATTTTGGGGATTCAGGTTGGGTGGTTTTCCAGCTGGTTTTGAGGCAGTTTTCAGATCTGATTCTGTGTGGGTTCAAATGGGGTGCAATTTGGGTTTGATGGTGATGATAGTTACCGGTGCAGAAGGCTATGGTTAGCGATGGTGGACTGGAGTAGCCGACGGTGGGTGTATCAAAAATTTTTTTGGTTGTGGTGGTGGAGGCAGAGGGTAGGTGAGGGGTTGTCTAGATGATGGTGATTCACTTACGGCTCGCACTTTGTCAGAGGAGAGGCAACGGTTTCAGTGGATGGATCAAACCTGGCTCTGATACCAAAGTTGATGTAGGACATCCACACCAATGGTCACAATCACAACACAATACTCACGATTAAATCAGCAAAGTAAAGAAAGCAAGAAGAAGCAGTAAAGAAGCAAGAAAGAAGCTAGAAAGAAGCTAGGGTTTTGCCTGGAACACAGCCCAAACGTGTAAGTTTTCTCTTTGATAATAATGAAGTCCCTCAAACCCTAATATTCGGAACCTTAAATAGGCCCCTTACATCGAAATTTAATAAACCAAATAAAATTAAAATAGTCTTAAAAAAGGTAATAAAATCTTCTAAAGTCTTCTAGCTCTCCATCGTATCCAGCCATAAGGTCAAAGGGTGTGCGGCGTGTGCGGCTTAGCGGCGACGGCGGCGCTCGTACACCTGTGTGATCTGTGGTCGAGATCTGGTGTCCGCACCATTAAGGTAGAATAAAATAAGGGTAACTTGCTTTTGAAGGTCTAAAGTTTAAATTATATCAATTCAGTACCCAAATTATTAGTTGAGTTGTAATTTGGAGTCTGCGGTCAAAATTTTTTGTACTATCTCTGCTTTGTCTTTTTTATGGATTTGAAAACCTATTTTACCTTTATCAACATCTAATAAATCTTTATATTTTCATCATATCTAAATCACTGTGTAGTTAGATTTAAGATTTGTAAATGGAAAATATAAAGGTTTATTTGATATTGATAGAGGTAATATAGAGAGAAAAAAAGGTAAAAGTGATTTGGATCTTGTCAAAATATAAATATTTCTTAGATGTTTATAAATTGTGCTCTCTCTCTCTGCTCGTTAAGTCTATACTTCTCATCATACCATCTACTGTTTAGTCTTGTACTCATTGGCATACAGTTTTGATTCTCATATTCGTTCCTAGAGGCTCGCCTAATCTTTAGGGGTGGACCGAGTAATCCAAGAGTCTCTTTCCAAACAAGAGGTCTTGGGTTTAACTCTAGCCACTCTCCTTCAAGGCTACCCCTATCAACTTATGTCCTGTAATTGCCCAGTACATATGGGACGAGAACTAGATATATAGAGGAACTTCCCGATATAACTCGTAGTGGAACATGAAAAATATTTATTTTATTGATGGAAAATAAAATGGATCCCATTTTAAGTGTTGATTATTTTTGGATCTTGTATCAATAGTCACTTGTTACTCGACTAGGACTCGGGAGAAAGGAGCCACACCCAAAAAAAAAAAAAATAATAATACACTATTTGTCAACTACATTTATACCACTAGAATAGACTCAATGTATAAATTTAATTATGCGGCGCACGTCTTGGATTACACCTAATTTGCAAAGAAATAAAAAATGGGAGAACTCACGGCTAGAGGGACGAGGGTGCCCCCATGAAGCAAATGGATCCGAAGAGAATAATACTCCATCAAGCTTTGGCTTACCCAATAAATTAAAAAATAAAAAGTGAAATTCCGATTTTACCAAGCCTACAATACCTAGAAGGGGGGTTGAATAGGTATTTAAATTTATTTTACCCAATTTTTATTATGAACACTCAAAATCCTAATTATCACAATCAATTCAATTGCATAGCAAGTATAAAAGTATGTAAGAGATTGCACAAGAGATTTTTTACGTGGAAAACCTAGATGGGAAAAACCACGGGACCTCGTCCAGTTGAAGCAAATCCACTATGAAATAAACGAGTACAAGACACACTTGCAGACCACACATGGACTCATGCAATTGTCTTCACTCCCACGATCATACACGATCGATCTTCGTCGTCACGGCTTTGGTCGCAACCAACCTCTTTCACAGTGATGCCTTCAATCACGAACTCGCAAGCTCGATCACCGTCGCAACGGCCTCATAAACACTCAAGGTTATGAATGGTGTGTGGTTTGGTAATCTCTAGAGCATATCAGTGAAAACCTAGGTTAAAGTGCTCTAGAGAGGTTTTAAGAAGATGAACAATGAAAACCCTAATAGGGAGAGGCTTGCTTTTCTTTCTCTATTGTAATAGCCTCTATATATAGAGACTAAGAAACCCCAAAAGACTAGGATTCGTTTTAGGATCAAATAGGAAGGTTTTAGATACTTTAAAAACTGATTTTTACAAGCTATGATCGATCCTCCAGGACCCTAGGATCGATCCTAAAAAACAGTGGCAAAATGTCATTTCTGGGTACCCTAGGATTGATCCTCCAGACCCTAGGATCGATCCTAGAAAACAGTAGCGAAATTTTTTTTAACAAAACTTCTCCAATCGATTGGTTATCAACCCCAATCGATTGGGAATGTCACCAAAACCTTAAAAACCACTCTTCCTTTGATGAAAACATTAAACATGATGTTTAACGAATTAAACACCTATGAAATGGGCAACTATGGTCACTTACCTTCCTAGAGAATGAGTAAGAGCCGCATAGCTTTGAGCCTTTGTTCTTTAACGCATCTTTGAAGCTTCACATATCTTCAATCAACCCAAGACTCAACCATACTTTGGCACGGAATATGACAACATTGAAAACATGGACTTTACAATCTCCCCCTTTGGCAATTCCGTGACAAAACCAACCTAAATCTCGACATGAGATATAAGACCTATTCCTAAACCACAAAACTGAACAAGTCCTAAACTCATTATGAGAATTACAACTCAATAAAGAGATATTACATGTAAAGAACCAAAAACAATACTAACTCTCACACTCAACCTATCAACCTGTGATCTGCAAACAAGAACAAACAATACCCAAGCATAATATCACAGAAATAGATTAAAAACTCAACGAAATTCTATTCTCCTTCAAGCATACAAACTCAAAGATATTCTCCGCCAAGCATACAAATATTCTCCCCCGAGCATACAAACTCAAACTCAAAACTATTCTCCCCCTTTTTGTCATGAATTGACAAAGGAAAGCACACATATAAAAGAATGAAACCATATCATATGGAAATCAAAGAATAGTAAGAAGAACCAAGTGATTTCATAAACCAAGCTTTAAGAATAGCATATCAGAGAGATGAAAACATCAAAGAAACACCAAGAGTCCTAAACTAGGATCCAATCTCAATACCACCAGCATCACCATCCTCACATCAAGAGATAAAAAGATATATAAAAAAAATGTACTCAAGATGAGGACACGAGGAATAACAACTCATATCCACTCTGACAAGCACTCTTAACTCCCCCTCAAATAAGGCACAAAAATAAATAAATAAAAATAAACAAAACATGTGCACTTGACAATACGAGGATATGTTAGGGTGTTCCACAAATATAGAAAAAGAACTAAAATTGAGACACCATTCCACAATATAGAAGCACATGAGTCATCAAAGACATAATTGCAAATTTTCAATAAAGTCCAACACACTTATGCATGATTAGAAAAGTTATTCAAGAAATTTCACATGCTAAGTGTATAATGCACTGACAACGCCAACGGGGTCGGTTGGCAAAACTACTCATGCTAATCAAAGTCTAACAATTCCAAAGAAATAAAGAAAAAGAATTCAAACCATGTTAGAATCGAAAAGATTGCTTTTCACCTTTTTTATTGTTTCTTTTTCTTTTTCTATGAGCTTTGGGAATAATGTTGTAGGTATCAAGTTTTCGTACCTTTCCCATATGTCTCAATTTTTTAAACATACATTCATTTTTTTTCTTTATAAAAGCTCACCATCAATATTTTTTTATTATCAATATGATGGCTTTCACACTTTCACGCAACTAGCCCTCTCCATGAATTACCTCAAGTTAGCTTCGGACAACGCGAAGGTAGCCCTTTTCATGAGACATA
Organism: Liquidambar formosana; assembly: GCA_039720395.1. NCBI lineage: Eukaryota > Viridiplantae > Streptophyta > Magnoliopsida > Saxifragales > Altingiaceae > Liquidambar > Liquidambar formosana. Next base: position 49,565,306 of record CM077820.1, on the reverse strand, counting down.
GGGATGTGCACAACATATAGGTCATTCAAATTCTAGCATTCCAAGAATTTTCAGAACTAGATTTAACAATTCATAGAATTAGCCTAAAAACCCCCCAAAATCATATGTCAGTGGTGCAGTGTAAAGTGTATAGCATATAAATTCAGAACTACTCCACTAAGTGTGCTTAAGAAAGTGAGACTAAATATCAAATTTATCAATTTATAAAATTTCAACTCAATATGACAATCATAAAGGATATAATCTCAACATCTTAGTGCAAATCATATATAAGTAAAACACACAACTAGCCAAGAATAGCAAAGCACACAAGAAAATCCTTTTGGTTTTTCTGAATTTTTCATTTTCTTTTATACCAATGAAAAAATAAAAACAAATAAACTCCAAAAAAAAAAAAAAAAACAAAAACACACACAAAAGCAATAAATCCTAAATACTCCATAACTCTAGGAACAATAAGAATGATATAGATAAAAGATCACAACCACCTTGGGTGGAGTATATCCATCAATCACAGCAAGCCACACTCTCTCATCAATTGATTTGAGATATGCTCGCATAAGAGCCTTCCAGTACCCATAATCCTTACCATTAAAATATGGTATTGAAAGTTTGACAGGCTCTATACTACCAGAATTGAATGAAAAGATCAACACTCAGGCTGTTAAACCTTAAGAGTGAACCTATGCTCTGATACCAATTGAAATTCCGATTTTACCAAGCCTACAATACCTAGAAGGGGGGTTGAATAGGTATTTAAATTTATTTTACCCAATTTTTATTATGAATACTCAAAATCCCAATTATCACAATCAATTCAATTGCATAGCAAGTATAAAAGTATGTAAGAGATTGCACAAGAGATTTTTTACGTGGAAAACCTAGATGGGAAAAACCACGGGACCTCGTCCAGTTGAAGCAAATCCACTATGAAATAAACGAGTACAAGACACACTTACAGACCACACATGGACTCATGCAATTGTCTTCACTCCCACGATCACACACGATCGATCTCCGTCGTCATGGCTTTGGTCGCAACCAACCTCTTTCACAGCGATGCCTTCAATCACAAACTCGCAAGCTCGATCACCGTCGCAACGGCCTCACAAACACTCAAGGTTGTAAATGGTGTGTGGTTTGATAATCTCTAGAGCATATCAGTGAAAACCTAGGTTAAAGTGCTCTAGAGAGATTTTAAGAAGATGAACAATGAAAACCCTAATAGGGAGAGGCTTGCTTTTCTTTCTCTATTGTAATAGCCTCTACATATAGAGACTAAGAAACCCCAAAAGACTAGGATTCGTTTTAGGATCAAATAGGAAGGTTTTAGATACTTTAAAAACTGATTTTTACAAGCTATGATCGATCCTCCAGGACCCTAGGATCGATCCTAAAAAACAGTGGCAAAATGTCATTTCTGGGTACCCTAGGATTGATCCTCCAGACCGTAGGATCGATCCTAGAAAACAGTAGCGAAAATTTTTTTAACAAAACTTCTCCAATCGATTGGTTATCAACCCCAATCGATTGGGAATGTCACCAAAACCTTAAAAACCACTCTTCCTTTGATGAAAACATTAAACATGATGTTTAACGAATTAAACACCTATGAAATGGGCAACTATGGTCACTTACCTTCCTAGAGAATGAGTGAGAGCCGCATAGCTTTGAGCCTTCGTTCTTTAACGTATCTTTGAAATTTCACATATCTTCAATCAACCCAAGACTCAACCATACTTTGGCACGGAATATGACAACATTGAAAACATGGACTTTACAAAAAGTAATTGATCGTCAAACTTGATTATGTGATTTGCCAACAGTTTTCAAGACCTTAAATTCAAGTCCTACATTTATTATGAGTGATGATTCTCATATTCGTTTTTGGCATTAAATTGATCTGCAGGTGATGGCGGAGTGGCGGACGTTATTACTTTGATTGTTGGTGCAGTTACTTTGTACTTGGTTAATCTAATTGTTGGTATAGTTGCTCCGTACTTGGTTGGTAAGGTTGCTCCGGAATGGGTTGGTAAAGTTGCTCCGATATTGGTTGGTCTTTTTGCTGCAGTTGCTCCGCACTTGCTCGATCCAATTGGACGTGAGATGTTTCACTACCATAGCAATATTGAGAAACTTAGTGAAGAAGTAAACGAGCTGCAGAAAGTGAGTCAACCCATTAAAGCTGCTTGGACAAATGCTCGTGAAATCGAACTTAATGTTCAAGAGTGGCTGACGAGTGTGGATGAGATCATTAAAAACGCCCTGAAATTTCTGGAAGACGAAAAGAAAGAAAATGAGGGGTTTTTCAATCGATTGTGTGCATGGCTTAATTTGAAGTCATGGTACCAGAAAAGCAAGAAAGCGAAGCAAACAGCAGCAGAAATTGTACCTAAAATCCAAGAAGGTAAGCAGTTGTCTTCTTCTCCTCCTCCACGAAAGATAAGGATCCCATCTGTAGAAGGTTATGAAGCTTTTGAATCAAGAATGCCAACTTTGAAGAAAATTCTGAAGGCACTAAGTGATGCCAATGTCAATCTGATTGGGGTATATGGGATGGCGGGTACGGGGAAAACCGTGCTAGTAAAAGAAATTGCGAGAAAATGTGAGGAAGACAAGTTATTTGATAAGGTTGTAATGACAATTGTATCCCAACCTCCGAATGTAAGAAAAATTCAGGGAGAAATTGCTGACAAGTTAAATTTGACGCTTAAGGAAGAGACTGAATCTGGAAGGGCAGGTCGGCTGTGTGAGAAACTGAAGGAATTACTGGTGGATGAGAAGAAGAGCATCCTTGTTATTTTAGACGACATTTGGGAAAAACTTGACTTGGTGGAAGTTGGAATTCCTTTCGGAGGGAATCACAGCGGATGTAAAATAGTGATGACGTCTAGAAATCGACATGTATTATCTAATGAGATGGATACTCAACAAGATTTCAGCATTGGAGTGTTATCTGAAAAAGAAGCATGGGATTTGTTTAAGAAGACGGCAGGTGATGTTGTATTTTTTATTTTAATTAATTTATTCCTTTTATTATTCATTTAATTTTAATATTTGTGATTATTTTTTCTATTTTTACCATTATTAGACGACTAAAATGGTTACACCGTGTTCGATGGGCCTTCTAATTATATAGATAAGACTAGAAGAGTTGCACTGAAAGATGTCATGCAGTATAAGCCCTGGTTGTACCTGGTTTCATTAGGATCGGAGAGGAGGAAAAAGGTTGAAGAAAAATACAGCTCAGTCTCTTTCTTCCTTCTCCTTAATATAATTTTAAGCTAGTTTTTGAGAGATATACTTTGAATGATTTGGAGATTTTTGTGAGATATGCTTTGAATGATTTTGAGCATATGGACAAGATTTTTGGAAAAGTCTTAACTGCATATGAGACTCCCTAAAGGATCATAATATTTTGGGGGAGGACCGTCAAGCAATCCAAGTTTAGAAAGGAGTGCATCTTTTGCGAGGAGAGTTCATGACGCGTCCTTCGTCTAGGAAACAAGCTTTTCTGAACTCTAATTGTCTGACTGAATTATTATATTTGTTAATCAATTAATTAATATTATTGCTGTTGTTATTCTGTCAACTAAAATTAATTGGGGACATCTTATTATGCCAAAAATGTACTAAAAAAAAACTCAGCTCTTGCTGAATAGGGCAGCCTAAACCTTTGATGATGATTATAGAAATCTTAGAGACTGAAAAAGACTCAGCTCTTGCCGAATAGGCTGGCCCAAACCTTCGATGATGATTCTAATGAGAAAGTAAAAATAATAATTTTTTTTTATTTGGTATATATACCTTTGTTACATATTAATATATTACGTTATCCGATGAAATTTATATATTTGATGTTGTAATAAAATGGATGCTCTCCTTGAGGAGTAAGGATCCTTTCTATTGCAATGGATGGTCCATTGAAATCTGAACCGTTCATACCATATGGGTCCTACATGTTTTGGTGGATCCCACATGATTTGAACAATCCAGATTTTAAATGGAGAGAATCTCTTTCCCTCTTTGAGCTATAGGAAATTGTTGTTTTTAAAAAGTCTATTTTTTTAATTTTTTAATTTTTTTATCAGCAAAGAAAAACTGTATATTAATTAAAAGATCACTTCTCATCAAGGAGCTAAGAAGAGAGAGTTACATAAAGAAATAAACTCACGACTAACCCAAAACCCCAACAAAGTGAAATCAAAGAAACAGCTGCTCCACCGATATCTTGAGTTGTTGTTTTTGAGAAGTTGTCTTGAGAATATTTGAATTTCTTAGTCTTTTACCAGTAGAAGGATAAATGATAAATAAACAAATTTGAGATTTTTTAGTCTACCGATATCTTAAAGATTTATGGGGATTCAATCTTGGTTAGTAGATCTGAAACTTTTGATAAAATAGTTCAACTTATATATATAATAAATTTTTTGTGATCTTTTTGACAATGTGTAATGTGGCAATACCACATTAATATATTGACACATTAGTAAAAAGAAGAAAAGTAAAATTAAAACGTGAAATCTTTATATAAACCTTCCCAGAGATATAAGAAATTGAGTTTGTTTTGTTATGAATTTTTTTTTCTTTTATGGCTGACGTGTTAACATTATGACGTCGCCTTTGTTACATCATATTGCCATGTCAGGCTAGCAACACTCTTATATAAACTTTGGTAGAGTCATAAAAAATCCTAAATGATAGAAAATTTGTAATTCTTTTATTCTATAAATTCAATGTAATATTTTTGAACTCAAAATTTAGGTCTGAATTTTTATAAAGCATTTGTAGTTACACTCCCGGGGAGAAATTTTCTTAGATCTTATTTTGGAAGTATATTCTTTTTATGAATTTATAGACGACGTTGAATTTGAAACAGATCGAATAACTACTTAGAAAAATATAAAACTTCAAATAAATTTTTTATTTTTAAATCTTTGAAACTTTAACTAATAAAATGAAACAAAATTACTTCTATTGTTGCAAGGTGGTTTAATAAACAATTTTTTATGAAGTTTTATATTGAATTTGTAGAATATAAGAATTTAATTGTTCCACTATTGAAGTAAATAGATGATAATTCTAGTGAACTCTCTTGGCTAAGGAAATTATATAATCTCTTTAAAAGGGGTTGAATTTAAATTTTTTTAAAAAAATGAAATAAATTATCATTTTAAGATTTTTAGAAATAAATTTAATTATGAAGGTAGTTGGTCCTTTTAGTCAAACCCTCATGTTTTGAATCGATTTACTAAGAACATGTGGCTGTCTTATAATAGGCCTGTATTTAAAACTTCGTATTGCATAAAAAGGTGTTCTGCCTATAGAATAGAAATGTGGGGCTTATCCTTAAACAATGTTCCCTATATTATCCTTGTTGTTTATTATTATTATTGTTATTGTTTTGTTGTTTCCTATATATATTTATGAAAAAAAGATAAATTTAATTATCTTTGTCGTTTATTATTATTATAATTGTTTTGTTGTTTCCTATATTTATGAAAAATTCCCACTCTTATTTCCAAACAGGTGATTCCGTTGAAACTTCTAAACCAAGTAGTACAGCATTTTGTGAGCTTTTTGAAAATATGTAATGATGTATTTTAAGGAAAATGCTTTCCAAACAATATCTTTAATCATATTATGTAAACAGTCTAATGTAGAAGTACCACGTCAATATTATATAAACCATCCCAGAGTTAAGAAATTGAGTTTTTTTATTCTTCTTTGTTGGCATGTTAACATTATGACGTGGCATTTGCCTCATCGCATTGTCACGTCAGAGTTTTTTTTTTTTTTTTTTTTTTAATTTTTTTTTTTTTCAGTACATTGCGATGTTAGATGATCCCTGTAATGTGGCTGAAGCAACACTCTTATATAAACCTTGCTAGAGTTATAAGAAATCCTAAAACATTAATGTAAGATTTTTGAACTCAAAATTAAGGACATGCATCAGAAAGTGCGCTCTAATAAAACACTATCAACTAAACAAAACTTTGGAAAGAAAAAAATGTAAATAAAGATCGACCCCATTAGGATAAATTTTTGGCTTTGCCACTAAATCTATCATCTTAGAATGGGAAAAATCAAGAGAATGATAATCATTATTACAAATATATGAGTGGAAATTCAAAAGAGATGCATTTTATAGATTTCTAAAATTTGACCATGTAGTATCATTTACGGTGATGACTCAAAATATTTGAAATAGTCCCATTCAAAATGGTGGATTTGTACCTTCAATATTATGTAATATCATAACTATTTAATTTTCATTTAGATGATCAAACATGCCATAGTTAAATTGTTTATATTTTATTATCACCGTTATTATCATTAATTTTATGCTAACTAAATTTACCGAGACTTTGACTTATTTCTAACAGGTGACCTCATCGAAGCTCCTGAACTAAAACCTATAGCCACTGAGATAGTTGAGGAATGTGCTGGTTTGCCACTCGCAGTTAAAGCAGTTGCAAATGCATTAAAAAATAAGGATTCTTCTATTTGGAGGGATGCCTTGGTGCAACTAGGGTCGTCTGGCGCTACAAACATTGTTGGAATAGATCCAAAACTCTACTCATCTCTCAAGTTGAGTTACGATTTTTTGGAAAGTAATGAAGTGAGGTCATTATTCTTGCTTTGTTGTCTCCTTCCAGAAGATTACAATATTTCAATCCAAGACTATTTAAAATATGGCAAGGGTTTGGGTTTATTTCAAGGCACTTTGAAAAAATCAAGAGACAGAGCACATGCATTGGTCGCTCACCTCAAAGGTTCTTGTTTGCTGCTGGATGGAAACACTACTGAATCCGTCAGGGTTCATGATGTTGTTCGTGATGTTGGTATATCTATCGCATCCAAAGATAAGAGTATGTTAGTTGTGCGGAATGAAGATCGATTGGAAGAATGTGCTTCAGAGGAAAGACTCAGAAATTGCTCTGCAATCTCACTGCCTTACAGCAATATTCAAGAGCTTCCCAAAGAATTGGAGTGTCCAGAACTTAAGTTCTTATTGTTGTTAAGCAAAGATCATTCTTTGGCAATCTCAGACAACTTTTTTGAAGGGCTGAAACAATTGAAAGTTTTAAATTTGACAAATATACATTTTTCATCACTACCTTCGTCACTTTATCTCCTTTCAAACCTTCAAACATTGTGTCTGGATCAGTGCAGGTTACGAGACATAGCTAGAATTGGAGAACTAACGAAACTGGAAGTCCTTAGCTTTGCGAGTTCTAACATCGAAGAGTTGCCAAGAGAAATTGGACAATTGACTCATCTAAGGATGTTAGATTTGAGAAATTGCTCCAAACTGAAAGTAATCCCACCCAATGTCATAGCAGGTTTCTCTCGATTAGAAGACTTGCATATGGAAGAGAGCTTTGTTGGATGGGGGGTTAATGGCAATGCTAGCCTTTCTGAGTTAGAACACTTGTCTAGCTTAGTCACTTTAGACATACATATACGAGATGCCATGATTCTGCCAAAAGACTTGCGCTTTGAAAAGTTGCTGAGATACAGAATATTTATAGGAGATGGTTGGCGCTGGTCTGGTGAGTATAAAACCACAAGAACCTTGAAACTCAAACCCATTACAAGAATTCAGCAGGAGTTTGGAATACAATCATTGTTGAAGGGAGCAGAGGATCTTTATTTGGAAGAATTAAAAGATATAAGAAGTGTTCTTTACGACTTAGATGGGGAAGGCTTTCCACAGTTGAAGCATCTCCATATCCAAAAAGGTTGTGAGATCGAATATGTCATCAACACAATGGAATGGTTACCAAACAAAGCCTTTCCTAACTTGGAGTCATTGTTTCTTAGCAATCTGATTAACTTGAAAGAAATATGCCAGGGCCAAATTCCGCCGGAGTGTTTTAGTAACCTAAAATTGGTGAATGTGGCAAGTTGTGGTGGTTTAAAAAATCTGTTCTCGTTATCCATAGCTAGAAGACTTTCGCAACTCAAAACACTAATAGTCAAAGAATGCAAGAGCATGGATGAGATTGTTGGCGAGGGAAGAGAAGGATCAGAAGGCAACAATGAAGCAATGGATAAGCTTATTTTCCCTCAATTACGCTCATTGAGACTAAAGAGTCTGCCAAGAATCACGAGCTTCTACTCCAAAGGGATGACAAGGCCTTCCCTCAATTACACTCCTACAATTGATGCAGGTTCCGGAGAGATCATTTCAGAGGGCGAGCATGATATTCCCATACCACTTTTTAATGAAAAGGTACTTTCAATGTGCTGGTTGGTTCCTTTCATTAGTGCGTCTATTAATTACATACACTATTGTGAGAAAAAAGGGGGGAAAAGACTCGGAAAAAAAAAAAGAAAAGAAAAGGAAAAACAAATAAGTTTCACAAATTTCTCTAGCACGAGGGCCCTTTTTTTTTTTTTTGGGCAAGGAGCACAAGGATTTCAAATTACCTGCATTGTGTCAAGAACACATTAAAGAAGGGTATTATTTAATTAAGATTTTCAGCAAAGGGTACCTTGCATAATCAGTGGTGCACCAGTGCAAAGCCCACCACTAAATGAGTATGCTAAGCAAAATGCCTATACCCTTCCCAGAGACCCTGAAGCAACCAGCCTTAGAACCAACCAGAAGCAACCAGAAGGGAAAGCCCAGCCTTCCCTTGTCAACTCCCCGAGACAGCTTTTGGAATCTAGCGCTACTTCTTACTGAAACTAGCTTCTTTAATTATCTAACTTCCATGATTGAGTTGTTTCTTACTGAAACTTCTCTCTTCCCATTCTTTATTTTTCATTTACATTCGGTAAATATATTCGCCATGAATAAATTTGAAAAAAAGTACAATATGTTGTTGTTGCCTGAGTACTTAAAAGATATTTGAAAAACTGTAACTCTAACACATGGGCATTTTTTTGAATCCTCCTTCATGATCTTTTCCTTGCATTTGTTCAAAATATTCTTTAGAAGTATAGTAACAAGATAAAATCAAAACTATGTTACTAAAGGTCATCATTTCTTTTTATTTTTTTCCCTTTTTTTTTGGCACAATTGGAGGGGTTCGAACATCTAACTTATCCTACTCCTACCCTTTACCCTACCCTCGCTCACCACTAGGCTAGTCCCAATGTCTTAAGGTCATCATTTCTTTCACTGATTTTCATATTATGAAATTATGGTTATCAAGTGGTAAGATTTTTGAAGAAGTGAATAAATTGGACATTAAGAAGAATCAAAATAATCACACCTCACCTTATTGGAGGGGGGAAAAAACATTGCAGAGGAAAACTAGGTTTGCCATTGGCCAGCGTGCCATTGTAGTTTTATTTTATTTTATTTTTCTTATTTTCGGTAAATGAAAAATTAAATGTAGGATGACTTTATGTAGATTAAGATTCAACCCACACCTTGTGTAAATAATTTGCTCTGTTTTAGTGTACCAAGGAAAAACTTAATGTAGGATGACTTTATGTACATCAAGTTGATGACTTTATGAAAAATATCTAGCTTAATAAAGATAGTGAATTAATAGGCATAAGATTTCATGGTTGACTTTTGTCGGCCGGAGATGAATCAGCAGTTGTCGGCGGGGAAGAGAATTGCGAAGGAAACTATTGGCTTTGATTGGCTTTTTGTGCTGATATTTTTATTGAAAATTCTATTTTTTTTTTTATAATGGAAAACTAGGTGGCTGAGCGTGCCATTGTAATTTTATTATTATTTGTTTCTCTTTCCTATTTTGGGAAAAAGAAAAATTAAATGTAGGACAACTTTATGTGGATTAAAATTGACAACCCATAAGTGACTTAATTAATTGTCAAAATTTGATCTGGAATATTCAATTAAGGTTCTAATCAAAGATATGTGCCTTTACATGTAAGCCAATTGTGGTGATGTATCCTCTATTATGTTTAGTTATTATTTAGAATATCAATATTAACAGAGAATGAGGTCAATTGTGCAGGTTGCATTTCCCAATTTGGAGGTATTGTCTATTACGAAAGTTAATTCCTTGAAAGAGATATGGCCCTCTCAACTCCCTGTCAAAGACGATTCCTTTTGCAACTTAAAATCCTTATGTATAGAAAGTTGTGAGCATCTATTGAACATTATTCCATCTAACATGCTGATGAGGCTGCAAAATTTAGAATCACTGAAAGTAGCGTGGGGTAATCATTCAGTAGAATACATATTTGATGTTGGAGAGCTAAATGATGTGGAAAGGCATGTCCTAAGAAGCATTCCGTTGAGAAAGTTGAGTTTACAAGGTTGCCCAAGGTTGAAGCAGATATGGAAGACGGATTCTCAACTGACTGCATATTTCTCCTTTCAAAACCTAACTTCACTAGAAGTTACTTCCTGTTCTGATTTGAGGCATATCTTTACAACTTCCATAGCCAAGAGTCTTGTGCGACTCCAAGAATTATCAATATGGCGCTGTGAGATGGTGGAAGAAATTGTTGAAAATGAAGGAGTAGAAGAAGAATCAATGGGTAAGATAGAGTTCCCTAGACTAACCTCTCTGACTCTTGGCTTTCTATTTCAGCTCAAGAGTTTCTACCAAGGGATTCTCAAAGTGGAGACGTTTTCTTTGGAATCAAGTAGCTTCGAAGAATCCCATGGGAAGGGCCACGTGGGTACTCCAACAAAACCCCTGTTCTTGGCGGACAAGGTATGAATCTGTACTTTGTTAGTTCACATATAAATTGTGAAGGGATCTCCCCATTCATAACTTACTCACATGTTTAATAATGATAAATCAACATTAACTGACATTTTCAAATAATTCTCCAAAGATTTGATGCAAGTATTTTTAAGTTTGATGATAAAATCTAAAATTTCACATTGCAAAACTTTCCCTTAAAGCCCCCATCTTTATTTAAATATCAAAATCATTCAAGAATCCTGAAATGCTCAAGTGCTAAAAAATATTTCGAAAAAGAAAAATATGATTGGCCCCAAAATATCATTGAGGAAAAGAATTACACCGGCACTTGTGGCTTACCAATGCTACCAAGGGGTTAGGGATTTGGATAGAGTTAACTGTTAAGTCTAGGGTTCACCTTTAGGACTAGAACTAATTAACATAATTGTTACGTCTCCCGGTCACACCAAATTGTCGTAGGCAACGTGGCATGCAGGCCCTTTGATAGGAACACCTTTCATATTTCTTTACCATATTGGTTTGTGAATAAGATTTTCATGCTGGAAACTTTAATGGTTAGAAAAGAAGATTATAATAAGTAAAGGACAGTTGTGGGATGACCACTAAAAAACTACTAAAGGTGTGGAGGAAAATCCATTCCTTTTAATTTTAGTGGTCATGATGTGGAAATTGAAAAGGTAATATTGGAGTTGAGTTGATTGGATTTGAGTAGTTTTACGCTAAATTGAACTTATAGCTACTTTGTTAGGAGTGGCAACGTGGCACTTCTTATTAAGACTTTAAAACCAACTTAACTCAGTTAAGCCTTATTTTCAATTTCGTGTGATTGGCTATAGGAATCATTTTACATCTTTTAATTCTATCAACGACTATAATGCTGTTAAATTCTTAGCATAGATGTCCTTTTTCAACACTTTTGTCCATGTTATTTTAGGCCTCCTTGATCCAATTCTATCAAGGGCCCTGTATATGCTATTAAATTCATAGCATACGTTTCCTTTCTCACTACCGGCGTTTGGCCACGTTGTTTTAGGCCTTCATCGATCTCTTGTTCTATTAAGGCCTTCGGCTTGAATAAAGGTATTTTTACATACATGCAGGTGCATTCATAGGTTTTTGTTACACATGACCAAACCACCCTAATTAAATGAAACGATGAACTTAAAAGTAGGATGAATTTTTGAAGAAATTAATGAATGAATTTAAAAGTTCCCAAATCAGATACTTAATTGATATTCCTCAATATATTAGAGTGCCATGACGTACTTTGGGATTGAATGTTCTTAAAAATTAGGAGAAAAGCAAGGAATTTGGAGGAAGTTAAGGTTCCAGACGATAGTTTGAAAGTCAAAATTAAAAAATATTCAAAGTACCAAAAGGTGTCTTTGTTACCAAAAAATTGAAGGTGCAAGGAAAAAATGTGGCACCACGTTAGCACTAACGTGGGCGTTGTCTTGAGCAATGTTTCCATATATCCTTTATCTATATGAACTATGAGAATTACACAAAATTTGGATGTAGATTAGGATTTAAAATTGGGACAAAAACAATGTAATTTTCACTCTTTAAAAAAGTCATAATTAAATTTGTAAATTATTTGATAATCAATCTATACTATTAATAAAGAGAATTCTTTGGTAATTTTCGATCATCAATACGCCACCTTTATCTATTTGGTTTGCGAAAATTGCATGGAAAAAAAAAAGTATGGGAAAAAAAATGAGAAGGAAAGGAAAAAGAAAAGAAATGGAAAACTTTTTAGTGTTTGGTTGTTCAGAGAAAAGTGAGAGGAAAGTGAAAGGATTCCACTCAGTTTTCCTTTGTTTGTTTGTTAAGAAAAAAGTAAAGAGAAAGGAAAATATAATAATAAAAGGGAATTAATTATCATATTGACGAGATGATTGTGTCCGGTGAAGGCTATTGATCGGTGCCCAATATAGGTTGGCGGTTCACTAAGGGGACACATCGTCGAAGGGGAAGGGAGGTGATCGAGAGAGAGATTGTGAGAAGGTCATTTCCTTTTTAGAAGGGACTATGGAGAACTGAGTTCGACAAAATTTTTCTCCTTATTTTCCACACTTTCCTCACATTTTTAAACGGAAAATGAGTATGCCATTTTCCTTCCTACTTTTTTTTAAAAAAATTTCTTTCCTTTTATTTTTCCATTACAACAAACAGAAAAAAAAGTAGAATCCATAATATATATATATTTTTTTCATGGTAAAATCCATGAACCAAACAGATGGTAAAGGAAGGTGAGTAATGTGTTTGTATTTTAAATTACAGGGAATAGATGGAAGTGGTTTGTATTTTAAATTACAAAGAATACATGAATTGGTATCAGATTACAGTACACACACATGCATAAAAAAATAATAATAATAATAATAATGTGAGATAATTAATGGCACACGCATCATGAACAGAGTAAGTATCTAGATTTCATTTTTGAATTTTAAATCTCAAAGCTTAGTCCTCTCAAATTCTCATTGATTTAATTATTGGGGCATACTTTCGGTATACTCTTGTATATGGGTGTCGGCCCTTTTTTGTGAATAAAAGTACGTTTATGAGAAATTCGTGGATTCAATCTATCTTTTTTATTATTAAAAAAAGAAAAAAAAATCATGGATTCCATGAACCTTGGTCCGAAGTCTAATCAATTCTCAAAGTTGAAATCATTACATACTATTCACATAGTAATAATGCTCAATACTTTTTTAAAATACTCTTACAGGGGCTAACGTGCACAGTATTTTAATTATTTTAACAGTTTTAAAATTTTAAACTTAAAAAATATGGCATAATTAGATCTCATAGGATTAATTAAAATGATGAATTTAATTGGTTGATGATTTTAATAAAATTTTGGACATTCTTTTTACAAAGACAAGAAAAGCTAATAAAACGGGCCACTTTTTTTTTTTTTTTGGGGGGTGGGGGGGGGGGGGGGGGGTGGGGTGACAACTGGCTGATTTCATTAAACCAAGGATACGGGTTCAATCTGTTTTTTGTAACATTATTTTAAACATTGCACGTTCCCCATTTTATCCCTATATTTAAGTGAAACTTTTACATGATTTGGACAAGAGTAATAAAAGAGATACCTTGTTTTTGTATTTGTTGAATTGGTTTTTTGGGTAAGTATTTGTTGAATTATTTCAAAGAAAAAAAACATTTTATTTTATTATTATTAATATTTTGATTAACAACTCAAAGAACAAAAGATCTTTCTATTGTTTCATGTAGTATTACCTATTTAAGGACTTGAACCCAGGATAAGAGGGGAGAAGTGCCATTAGGCAAAAAAGCTAGCCGTTGACAACAAACTACGTTGTGTGTGTATTTTTTGAATTGTTTAAAAGAACAACAACTAAACTTCTCTTGTTTTAATAATTTACCAGGTTGCATTCCCTAACCTAGAGGAATTGAAATTGTGGTCCATGTCTAGTATGAAAGAGATTTGGCAAGACCAATATCATGCATCGTCATTTGGCAAACTAAGAGTTCTGGAAGTAAGCCATTGTGAAAGTTTAAGACATGTATTGACATTCGCAATAGCTAAAAGTCTAGTGCAAATTAAAAGCATAATTGTAAATGATTGCAAGATGATGAAAAAAGTAATTGCAAGCGAGGAAGGAGAAGAGACAGATGAGACTACCTTTAGTCAATTAAACTCTCTGCAACTAAAAAACTTACCAAACCTCACAAGCTTCTGCCCAAGGAGTACTACTTTTTCTTTCCCATCCTTGGAACAAGTGTCCGTGGATAAATGCCCCGAATTGAAGACATTCTCCTACGGAATTTTACACACACCAAAGCTGGACACAGTGCAACAATTGTATGGAGAATTATGGAAGGGAGACCTTAATACGACCATACGATACTTGCGAAAGGTATGTACTAACAGACCCAACATTTTCTTCTTTTCCTATTTCGTTCATACTATGATAGGTTTACAAAATGGGCCAGCTTTTCTTTTGTATATATTTTGACCTCCACTCTCCGGTCACGATTCACAAAACATTGTGAATATATTTTGCTTTCCACCCTGCCTCTAGAATGCAAGTAATTAATATGATCATTGGTTCATATTTATTTTGACAAAAGTTCTTTTTTTGTTATTTACTATTGTATATTGTTGCCTTGTCAGTACATTCCCTGAGCAACTCTTTTGTCCATTAATCACCTGATGCCAACAATATATTTTATTGATGAAATGTCGGCAACATTTGAACCTCCTTTTTATTGTGATGAGACTTGCAAGACTGTAGTCTATTTGGTTGAACACATCCAAATTAGGACAGAGTGAGTTCTTGATTTTTGTTCCTTTGAGGTTGTAATCAATGATTATAAATGTGTATCAATTTTTTTAAATTTTATTTAGTTTTATGAAACTACTTGTTGATTTAAACTTTTACTATAAGAATATAATAAATTTGGGTTAATTAATTTAGTTTGATTTATTAGAAAGCTTGAATTGATGGAAAATGAATTACATACATGCACTAAACCATGCTATCATATTTTATTGTTATGTTATGTTATGTGATTATAAAGAGTGTTAAAGGTTTTCGGAAAAGTTTCAGAAGCCATTTGAATCTCAGAAAGGAGGATAAAAAATGATTAAAATACACAATTAATGGACAAACATTTTCCTTCTCATATTTAAAACGAAAAATGTCCATACAAGCTAGACATCTTTTATAGTTCGTCCAACAATACCTTTGGCTGAAACCCAATTTAAATTTTACCTTCTCCATTTCAGCTTTATGAAGTTTAGTTTCCATTAAAAAAACCAAACTGGGATCCTTGCGCCTCACAACATCGTGAAGTGCTCGAACTGTGCGAGGGTTCCCAAGCCTTCGACAGTTGAAACTTAGAATTTTCATTGCGACCGGCGGGACTGGGACCCAGTCGCCGCCGATAACTCATCTGAAACATCTTGAGATCCCTGCCCTGCTGCCACAGAATGGCACCTTTTCCTTCTTTCCCCTACACTGCCAGAAACACAACCCCCAACTAGGTTATCCCCCCCAAGTTGTTTATGTTTCCCCACTGACGTCTTCACAGGGGTGGCCTCAGGACGCCTCCGTAGCACACGAGCTCTACGCTTCCAGTTCCCCAACCTAACCCTAGAATTATTTCCCTCAGCTGTTGCCACTGTGGCTTCTTGCGAGGTAGTCAAAGAAGGATGCGCCTGGGAGGAATTAGTAGAACATGCTTTGGCCACAAAAATACCTGTGCCAGTCCCACCAAGTCGCACGAGGGGTTCCACTATGGGACTTAAGGTTGTTTGGCAGGCCGCAGAAATCTCAACTATTCTACCATCCACCTTAGTGCCCAAATGAGCCTGAGTCACCCTGCCTCTTAACCCAGCTGTTAGCCCAATAAGCCCAACAAGAGACATCTGCTGTGCTAGCCCAGATCCCAAGTCCCCAGTCACCCCATACACATCCGGTAAATCCCTCCCAATAATTCTAAAACTCGGATCTGCCCCATGAAGATTCTCTCGCGCAGAAGTCAGATCCTGGGTGGTTAAACTTTCCTTACCCATACAAAGATGTGAGCCAAGACTATCGCCACTATCCTCGCTATGTGTCCCTACCAAATCCGCTACAGCATGGTTCCTGCCATATCCCATAGATGGTGCCAGTAATTCCTCGCCAAATCCCGTATCACCAGTGCCAGCAGAAGCTTGACCCGCCAGCAGTCCCCCAACCGGTTTCAGGCCAGCGCCTGTTGCAAACGGAGAGGGGAAACCACCCGTCCCCTGTGCTTTACTAAACTTTGCAGACTCCGGAATTCTTAGCCACAACCCATATTGAAGCGGCACTTTTATGGAGGTCAGGTATGGAGGTGGAGGTGTTGTCTTATTCTGGTCATCACATTGATGGCCATATTATGGAAGATGGGGTTACGCGATGGCGTATTACAGGCTTCTATAGTTTCCCGGATGTGTCTATGAGGAAATTGTCTTGGGAGTTGTTAGTGCTCCTTCATTCTCGCTCTGTTCTCCCTTGGCTGTGTGTAGGGGACTTTAATGAAATTCTTATAGCAGGTGAAAAAAGTGGACGAGTTCCGCACGCAAAGTGGCAGATGAGGGATTTTCGCCAGGCAATCACAAGGTACAATTTGCGGGACTTGGGTTTTCAAGGCCTCAGTTCACATGGTGTAATAATAGGCTTGGGGAGGAATGCACAAGAGAGAGGCTTGATAGGGCCCTTGTATCTACAGATTGGAGTTTTCTATTCCCATTTGCTTATGTAGAGAATCTTATGTATAGTGCCTCGGATCATCTACCTATCCTAGTTGATACGGACGGTGCAGGTGGGGGGGTAGGCCGGAAAAAGAAACAATTTCGCTTTGAGGCTATGTGGGTTAGATCTGAGGAATGCGAACAGATTGTTCAGGAGGGGTGGTCTATGTTGAGCTCGGGATCTGCTATGTTTTGTGTGAGTGAGAAAATTAAATCCACTAGAATGCAGTTGTCTACATGGAATTTCGCCACGTTTGGGAATGTGCATAGACAACTGAAGAATATGCGTGAATAGCTTCGCGCCATTAAGCAGGGACCCACTAGTGCTCAATCGGTGGGAGAAGAGAAGCATATTATGCAGCAGATGGATGAAGTCTTGGCACGAGAGGAAGTTATGTGGCGGCAACGATCACGTATTGTGTGGTTGAAGGAAGGGGATAGGAATACGGCTTTTTTCCATGCAAAAGCTTCACAGCGACAACGGAAAAATCTCATAAAGGATTTAAGGGATAATCAGGGGCAGTGGCAGTATAATGATGATCGTATTGAGAGTATGGTGGTTGACTACTTCAGGAATATTTTTACGTCTTCTAATCCTCAGCTTACTGGCTGTTCTCTTAGTGGGGTCGAGCGTTGTGTTTCGGATGAGATGAACCTGGCACTCACGCGAGAATTCCACCCCCATGAGATATGTGACGCTCTGTTTCAGATGCATCCTAGCAAATCCCCTGGTCCCGATGGTATGTCTGCTCTTTTTTTCCAGAAATATTGGCATATTGTTGGGCCAGATGTTACCAAGGCCGCTCTTGCTTTCCTTAGGGGAGGTCCCATGTTAAAAAATTTTAATTACACACATATTGTCTTGATCCCTAAGGTAGAAAATCCTGAGTATATAACCCAATATCGCCCTATTAGCTTATGTAATGTGGTTTATAAAATTATTGCAAAGGTCCTTGCAAACCACCTTAAAATCATTTTGCCTCAGATTATCTTGCCTTGTCAGAGTGCATTTGTGCCAGGCCGGCTCATTACGGATAACGTGTTGGTAGCCTTTGAGCTAATGCATTTTTTAAAAAATAAAAGAATGGGCAAGGAGGGCTATTTTGCTTTGAAACTTGATATGAGTAAGGCGTATGACCGGGTGGAATGGGCATTTCTTGAAAAAATTATGGTGAAGCTGGGTTTTTCCCTACCTTGGGTGCGGTTGATTATGTCTTGTGTTAGCACAGTGTCCTATTCAGTTAGGTTCAATGGAAACCAGTGCGGTTATTTTCAACCTTCTAGGGGGCTTCGTCAAGGGGACCCCCTTTCGCCTTATCTGTTTTTACTTGTTGCAGAGGGTTTGACAGCTATGTTAAGGGGTGCTGAAAGGGAGAATAGGCTGACGGGGATTTCTATATGCAGAGGCAGCCCAAGGATTTCCCATCTATTTTTTGCTGATGATAGTCTTCTATTTGGCAAGGCCACAGAGGCGGAAGGTCGAGCAATTATGGAGGTTTTACACCAGTATGAGTGATGTCTAGTCAACAAATTAACTTAGAGAAGTCATCTCTCTTTTTTAGTATCAACACGGGTAGTGACAAGAGGACTATTCTCCGCAATATCTTGCGTATTTCCCAAGAGGGGTCTCACAGTAAGTATTTGGGTCTTCCCACACTTATTGGTAAATCTCGAAGGGAAGTTTTTGGTATTCTGAAGGAACGAGTATGGAAGAAGTTGCAAGGTTGGAAGGAAAAGCTTTTGTCGAGGGCCGGCAAGGAAGTTTTAATCAAGGCTGTAGCACAAGCCATTCCGACCTACACTATGAGTTGTTTCAAACTCCTTTGGTCTTTATGTGAAGAGATGAAGGCTATGATTAGCAACTTTTTGTGGGGGCAAAAGGCAAGTGAAAGAAAGGTTCACTGGTTAAAATGGGACCTTTTATGCTTTTCTAAAAAAGACGGTGGTCTGGGCTTTCGTGACTTTAACATATCCAACAATGCTTTGCTCGCCAAGCAAGCTTGGCGGATTTTGAATAACGAGCATTCACTTGTGGCTCGGTTGCTTAAGGCCAAGTACTTTCCCCATTGTAGTTTCTTAAACTCAAGTCTTGGGTCTCATCCAAGTTTCTCATGGCGAAGCATTTGGGGGGCTAAGAAGGTGTTGGACAGAGGTGTCCGGTGGCGAATAGGGAATGGTAAATCAGTGGGTATTTGGCAGGCGAAATGGCTACCCACTCCTATAACTTTCAAGGTTACTTCACCTAGACAAATTCTCCCTGAGGGTGCTCTAGTAAGTGATCTGATTGACACCGAGAAGAAGGAATGGCGGAAGGCCTTGGTGGAGAGTATTTTTTTGCCTCATGAAGCTGCTATCATTTGCCAACTCCCACTCAGCAATAGATTGCCTGATGATAAGCCAATGTGGCATTATAACTCTAAAGGTATCTTTACGGTACGAAGTTCATATTTGATGGAGTTGGATGCTTTGCAGAGACAACGCAGTGATATTTCAGGGGAAGGGTCTTATGTGGGTAATGGAAATGATGTGTGTGCCCTTGTGTGGTCCCAACCTATTCCCAATAAGGTAAAGCACTTTGTGTGGCGAGTTGTCAAAGGTATCATTCCGACGAGAGACTCTCTTGCAAGGCGGCAAATCCCTGTCGATCCACTGTGTCCCATATGTGGTCAGTCGGAGGAGACCATCATTCATGTGCTTAAAACATGCCCGTTTGCTGTGTTGGCTTAGCGACGTTGTGGTCTGGTTAGGTGGGAGGATAGAACTTCGCTCCTGGATGTTGGTGACTGGATTATGGACATTCTTCAGCACACGGACAAGCGTGTGGCCCCATTGGTTCTGTTGATAATGTGGGCTTTATGGAATGGGCGGAATCGATTTGTATTTGAAGGTATCAAGGATGAGCCTAGCGCAGTTGTGGACAAGGCTGCTTCCATTTGGGCGGAATTCTCAGCAGCGGCGGAGGCGCAGGTGAGTTCTGGTCTGGTTCAACGTGCCAAATGGTAGCCGCCACGTATGGGTGTTTACAAAATTAATGTTGACGGGGCAATCTTTGCGGAACATTTTTGTGTGGGTTTTGGGGTGATTATCAGGGATTGGGAGGGGCAAGCTATTGCTGCCGCTTCGAAGCGCTTGGCTGGCTCCTTCTCGGTCTCTTTGGTGGAGGCGATGGCTTTTCGCTTTGCTGTGGGGCTGGCGCATGATTTGGGGTTGCATTCTGTGGAAGTGGAAGGGGATAATTTGGAGGTGGTGAAGGCTCTTGCGGCTGCTGCGGAGCTGTTGACTCCATTTGGGCTTGTTGTTGAAGATATCTTACATGATGCTGCTCATTTTTTTAGCGAGGTGTCTTTTTCTCATATTCGGCGTGATGGCAATATGGTAGCTTATGGCTTACCTAGACATGCTAGGTTTCTTGAAGATTTTTGTGTGTGGATTGAAGACATCCCTACCTGTGTGAGGGATCAATTCCTTGTTGATGTCAATTTTGAAGTTCTATAATACCTAGATCTTTATCAAAAAAAAAAAAAAAAAAAAAAAAAAACAATACCCTTGGCATTATACTGAAAAGACCTTACTTAAAAATAGGTACAAGTGTAGAGATTTTTTATTTATTTATTTTTTTTGGGTTTTTATTTCCCGTCCCCTCCTATTTTTGGGCGAAAGAAAAACAGAACATAGGCATGGCATCAGATGGTCAACATCTATTCATTTGACACATGGACATGTCCTCAAGAATGTCTCATGCATTAGCCCACCAATTATAGAGGGGAAATGCTTTTGAACCTCTCATGACAATCCCCAAAACCACCCCCATGACGTGGCTCTAATAAATGCTTTACATTTTTTTTTATAAAAAAGGCGACGTGTTTGGAATAAAAGAGGTTACCACATGGGGTGGTTTTGGGTCTATAAGAGAGGTCCAATAGCCCATTGTCCGCTATAAAGAGGCCCATTGTATGGTGGGTTTTTTTTTTTTTTTTTTTTGGGAGGGCGTCTATTGGAACCCCACTTGAAAAATGTTTACGTGGTCCACTAAAAAACATTATTTTAAATAATATTGTAGAAAAAAAATTTTCTAAAATTTGTTGTTTAAGAAGATTTTTTTTGGCTATTTACAGTCCATTTCATTTTTACACAAAAATTATAAATGACCAAAAAAGCCGTTTAAACGATAGATTTTGGAAAAACTTTCTTTACAAACTTGTTCAAAATGATGTTTTCTAAGAGACTATATGAACAGTTTTCATGAAAATATTATATATTTTTCATAAAAGCTTAAAAAGTGAAAAAAGTGGGGTTGACAAATCTAGTTAGGATAATACTTGGCTCCTTGCAGACGTTGATGTGGTACCTTCTCCAATCTAACACGTATCATAAATGATAGAAGTTTTATGTTGCTCCCGTGATTTTATAAAGCTGGAGTTCCTCTCTTTCTTCCCATTTCTCGTAAGAACCAAAATACCTCGGTCTCCACTGTGAGTAACATACCCACGCTGCACTTTTCCCTCTTCGTCATTCTCCAGTCTCTCTTCCCCCAATTTCCTTAATCGACGATGATGCCAACGACCAACTTCTGAACTCCTTCTTTCTTTCCAAAGAAACAATGATGGAAAGAAAAAGAAAAAGAAAAAAAAAAGGCAAAGGAAACTAGTCGAGCATTAATGGCGTTTTCCATAAATTGCTCGTCACTAGTTGAGGGATTTCAAGAGAGATGGTGTAGAATGCAAGAGAGAAGGAACGTGATTTGGAGATAGTCATTGAGTCGTGGAAATTTTAGCAGATTTGTATATAAAATATATATATATTATAATGGACCGTCTTCTCCCTTCAGTTTGTAAAAAATTTGTAGAAACCATTTACATAAAGCTGTGTTATGGTCTCCTCCTCCCTGTATTTTGATATATATATATATATATATATATAATATTTTAGTGGTTATTGCCTATTGGGTTTTATGGTGAAGTTTTAGAGATGGGTAGTGGTTAAAAATGGCAATGGAGAGTGGGATCATGCAACTGGTTCGATTTAGATTTTAGAGAGAAGAATAGACAAGAAAGGTTTGGATAGGGAAATGTAAATAGAAGTGGAAAGTGGGGGTGTTTTGGTCCTATAAAAAAAATAAAGGAAGATCATCATTACGGTCACAAGCAGCATGCTTTTTCTTGAACCTTAGCCATGCGGTGGTCACATAACATGCCACATAAACGTGGAGGAGTAGCTGCTCCTCCAGTGTAAGAAGCCAAGTATTATCCATAAAGTTAAGGGGTTGCATTAGTGCACCAGAAAGTAGTACACAAGGGCCTGTGCATTGTTCACGCTGTCTAAGAGAGGTCCAATAGTGCACTGGCCCTTGTGCACTGCACGGTCAATACTCTTATGGAAATGTTCTATTTGGACACTGTTGGAAATATACCACATCCCATATCGATTAAATATCAAGTTTAACATGTCTTCGTATGCCTGTTTGGGCCTTCCACTTACAAGCTTAGGCTTGTTGGTTGGAAACTTAACAAACACTTAGTCACTTACTTGCGTACCACTTTGAAGCTGTTGAATATGTTTCATGAGAACATGTATTTATGCACAAAGAGTAATGTATTGCTTTGGGTTTTGCAGATGGTGTTCTTGAGACTCTCTGAATTGTTCGAGTTGAAACAGATATGCTATGACCAAATTCCAGTCAAGGATTGCAATGTACAATATTTGGTGGTGGAGAAGTGCACATCCCTGTTGAATGTTGTCTCATCTAATATGTTGGAAAGCTTATGGAAGTTGGAAAAAATCACCGTGGAAAGTTGTGATTCGCTGGAACACGTGTTTGATCTTGAAGGGCTAGGCTGTGATGAAAAACGTGGTGGGCTACTCCCTAATTTAGAAGAAATGAACTTGACCCAGCTTCCTAAGTTGAGGTGCATATGGAACAAGGATCCTAAAGGAATTTTAGGCTTCCAATATCAAATTCAGCTAAGCATACAAAAGTGCGACAACTTGAGAAATCTGTTCTCTCCTTCCGTGGCTCTCAATTTGCAACTCAGAGGATTGGAAATAACAGATTGTCTTAGCATGGAAGAGATTGTTGAAAAGGAAAAAGGAGCAAAAGAAGAAGCAATTCACAAGATCGTGTTTCGCTGCTCAAGGTGCATACTTCAAGGTTTACCCAACCTCTCAAGTTTCTACCCAGGAAATCATACTCTAGAGTTTCCATGGTTGAGTACAATGAAGATAGCTGGGTGTCCTAGAATAAAGACATTCACTTCCACTAATGAAGGCTTGCAAGAAACTTCTGGCGATGACAACGTTGACGTTCCCAGTGCACCCCTCTTCATTAATAACAAGGTGCGTTAGACTTGGACCACAATTTTCATTTTCAAATTCAAAAAGAATTATATATCTGTGTAAAACGTTTTTGATGGTTCCTCCAGCTTTTATATTTCTTTACCATATTGGCTTGTGAATAAGATTTTCATGCTGGAAACTTTAATGGTTAGAAAAAAAGAAATAAGAAAGGACAGTTGTGGGATAGACAGTCAAATTATGATCACTAAAAAACTATTAAAGGTGTAGAGGAAAATCCATTCCTTTTAATTTTAGTGGTTATGATGTGGAAATTGAAAAGGTGATATTGGAGTTGAGTTGATTGGATTTGAGTAGTTTTATGCTAAATTGAATTTATAGCTAACTTTTTAGGAGTGGCAACGTGGCACTTCTTATTAAGACTTTAAAACTAACTCAACTCAGTTAAGCCTTATTTTAAATTACATGTGATTGGCTAAGGAATCATTTTATGTCTTTCAATTCTATCAATGACTATAATGCTGTTAAATTATTAGCATAGATGTCCTTTTTCAACACTTTTGTCCATGTTATTTTAGGCCTCCTTCATCCAATTCTATCAAGGGCCCCGTATATGCTATTAAATTCATAGCATACGTGTCCTTTCTCACTACCGGCCTTTGGCCACGTTATTTTAGGCCTTCATCTCTTGTTTTATTAAGGCCTTCGACTTGAATAAAGGTACTTTTACATACGGGTGCATTCATAGGTTTTTTTCATGACCAAACCACCCTAATTAAACGAAACGATGAACTTAAAAGTAGGATGAATTTTTGAAGAAATCAATGAATGAATTTAAAAGTTCCCAAATCAAATACTTAATTGATATTCCTCAATATATTAGAGTGCCATGACGTACTTTGGGATTGAATGTTCTTAAAAATTAGGAGAAAAGCAAGGAATTTGGAGGAAGTTAAGGTTCTAGACGATAGTTTGAAAGTCAAAATTAAAAAATATTCAAAGTACCAAAAGGTATCTTTGTTACCAAAAAATTGAAGGTGCAAGGAAAAAATGTGGCACCACGTTAGCACTAACGTGGGCGCTGTCTTGAGCAATGTTTCCATATATCCTTTATCTATATGAACTATGAGAATTACTCAAAATTTGGATGTGGATTAGGATTTAAAATTGGGACAAAAAAATATATGTAATTTTCACTCTTTAAAAAAGTCATAATTAAATTTGTAAATTATTTGATAATCCATCTATATTATTAATAAAGAGAATTCTTTGGTAATTTTCGATCATCAATACGCCACCTTTATCTATTTGGTTCGCGAAAAGTGCCAGGAAAAAAAAGGTATGGGAAAAAAAATGAGAAGGAAAGGAAAAAGAAAAAAAAATGGAAAAATTTCTAGTGTTTGGTTGTCTAGGGAAAAATGAGAGGAAAGTGAAAGGATTCCTCTCAGTTTTCCTTTGTTTGGTTGTTAAGAGAAAGGAAAATATAATAATAAAAGGGAATTAATTATCATATTGACGAGATGATTGTGTCCAGTGATGGTTATTGATCGGTGCTCAATGGAGGTCGGCGGTTCACTAAGGGGACACACCGTTGAAGGGGAAGGGAGGTGGGAGAGAGACTATGAGAGGGTCGTCATTTCCCTTTTAGAAGGGACTATGGAGAATTGAGTTCGACAAAATTTTTCTCTTTGTTTTTCAGACTTTCCTCACATTTTTAAACAGAAAATGAGTGCCATTTTCCTTCACATTTTTTTTTTTTATAAAAAAAAATTATTTCCTTTTATTTTTCCATTACAACCAAATAGAAGAAAAGTAGAATCTGTAATATTTTATTTTTTTTCTATGGTAAAATCCATGAACCAAACAGAGGGTAAAGGAAGGTGAGTAATGTGTTTGTATTTTAAATTACAGGAAATAGATGGAATTGGTTTGTATTTTAAATTACAAAGAATACATGAATTGGTATCAGATTACATTACACACATAGGCATAAAAAATAAATAAATAAATAAAAGAACATGAAAATAATGTGAGATAATTAATGGCACAAGCATCATGAACAGAGTAAGTATCCAGATTTCATTTTTGAATTTTAAATCTCTAAGCTTAGTCCTCTCAAATTCTCATTGATTTAATTATTGGGGCATACTTTCGGTATACTCTTGTATATGGGTGTCGGCACTTTTTTGCGAATAAAAGTATGTTTATAAGAAATTCGTGGATTCAATCTATCTTTTTTATTATTAAAAAAAGAAAAAGAATTCATGGATTCCATGGACCTTGGTCCGAAGTCTAATCAATTCTCAAAGTTGAAATCATTACATATTATTCCCATAGTAATAATGCTCAATACTTTTTTACAATACCCTTAGGGGGGCTAACGTGCACAATATTTTAATTATTTTAACAGTTTTAAAATTTTAAACTTAAAAAATTTGGCGTAATTAGATCTTATAGGATTAATTAAAACGATGAATTTAATTGGTTGATGATGTTGAGTAGAACGCAGCGGAATTGTAAAAATAATTCTTTTATTTATTGTGTATAAAATACACTTTACACAAATACCTCACAACCACTCACAAGGAAAGGAACTATACAAATAGGGACACCTCACTTACACACTACTTCTCTATACTTGCTATACACACTAGGAACTCACATACTCACACACAATTATGCTACACTCAACAACACCCAAGACTAGCTTATAATAGCACTCACACTTGCACCACACTATACGTACACAATGGGAGACTCACTCACACTTTATGTTTCACTCTACACAACACATACAATGGGGGCTTCTCCCCTTTTATAGATGCTGCCCGGCTCTTAAGAAGTCGGTGAAACTGACTTGAAGCTGCTAGAAGCTTCAACAATGGCGGTGGGAAAATAAGATAAAGAAGGGAGAGAATGAAGCTTCTAGAGAGAGAAAGAGAGATGAAGAAGATGATGAATAGTGAAGAAGAATCTAGAGAGAAAAAGAAAGAAAAGAAAAAGAGAGAAATCTGGAAATTTCTAGAGAGAATGAGAAGAGAGAAAACCAGAAAAATCTGGAGAAGAAAGAGGAAGTGATGAAATTCTTCAACACTCCCCCTCAGCACTGACTCTTTCTTCTTTATTCTATTTGGATGATCATACCTTGTAGCACTAGATCCTTTGTCGATCATACCTGCTTCTTTCCTTGTCTCTTCTTCTTTTACTGATGTGACACCAATATACTCTAAGCTAGGTTTTTGTAGTCTTGTCGCCTTCCTAAGTTGTAGCCCAACTTCCTTAGTCACATCTTCTTGACTCGGCTGAACCTCTTGCAGAGTTTGCTCCCCTAGTTTCTCTTGCAG
Source organism: Liquidambar formosana (assembly GCA_039720395.1). NCBI lineage: Eukaryota > Viridiplantae > Streptophyta > Magnoliopsida > Saxifragales > Altingiaceae > Liquidambar > Liquidambar formosana. Next base: position 49,538,766 of record CM077820.1, on the reverse strand, counting down.
CTCATCCTCTAAGCCTTTGGACTCTAGCAACTCTACCACTTGAGATGACCTCGAAGATGGTACTTCCTTTATGACTGAGTTGATCTGCTGCCCTACTCTTTCATCGAAGTCTATCTCTTGTTCTGAACAGTCTTCATTAAAAGCTTGCGAGAACGATTTGAAGTCTATCACCTTTTCTGAGTAGTTATCTTCAAAAAACTCGAACGTTGCCTGGAGATCCCACTCTTCCTCACTTGAGTAGCCATCTTCAACGAATGCTAATGTTGCAAAAGATGCTTGAATCTTCACTATTGTCTTAGTAATCATTGGAGGTTGCTACATTACCTTCAATTATTTTTCTCCTTAGCCGATAATCTTTTGCGTAATGACCCTTTTTACCGTAGATGTAGCACTCACCATTGCGTCGCTTGACATCCGAGGGTCGTTGATCATCTCTGTCGCTTTGTTGAGCTCCCCCTGGTTCTGAGCTTCTCTCTTGTTGCCTCTTTGATTTGTCTACTTCTTCTTTATCTGATTTTGTACCATTCTGCCATCTTATCTTCCATTACTTCTGTTACTGAAGAGTGCTTCCTCTTCATTATTCTTTAATAAGATTCCAGCCATTTGTTTAGCCAAAGCTTCCTGGTTTGCCAGCAAGCTCTCTAATTCTGTAATGGATGGTTGAACTGGCCATCCACTTATGGCTGTCATAAACCCGCTATACTCGGGTTTTAAACCTCTGGTGATAATACACCTCATCCGAGATTCACTAATTCAAGCCTCAGGATCAATCTCGGAGATCTCATGACAAAGGGTTTTTACTCTCATGAAGTATTGACCAATTGCCATAGACCCCTGAGTTATCGTTCCGAGCTCATTCTCTAAATACTGAAGTCGAGCTTCATTTGTTTTAGAAAATACCGTAGCTAAATTATCCCAGGCTTTCTTTGGAGTGTCAGCTCCTCGGATATGTTCTATCATTTCTTTTTGAATTGTTGTTCTTAATACAAACATAGCCTTACCTGCTTTAATTCGCCATTTACGCAGCGCCTCTGCGTTTTCTGGTGCAGTAGTTTCGTTGCCGCCAACGATCTCCTATAAATCCTGGCCTTGGAGATATTCCTTTATGCATAACCGCCAATATTCATAATTATGCTCATTGAGCTTCTTAAATCCTCCAATTGCATTTGCGAGATCTGCCATGGTACTACCAATTGTACTCCTCCAAGTAGGCTTGATCCCTGGCCAACTAGTTCCACAGTCTCGGACTGTGCACGATCTCTCCAAATAGTGCCTCCAAAAATAATCTTTGACCTCCTTGGTTTGCTACCTTTCAGAATTGGTCCCTGACCAATAACACGATCCCTGATCGTCTTCTAAACCGCTGCAAACAACGGTCCCTGATCGTTTGGCTCTACCCTTGGTACCCCTCGATAATCAATCCCTGATTGATTGATATGCTTCAAGACCCGGTCCCTGACCGTCCACACTACCACGATGTTCCTTCACAAGCTGGCACTGAAGTCTTGAAATTGCGATCCTTGATCGCCCGCCTTTAATATGCCTTGATAAACCGGTCCCTGACCGATCTAGCTCTGATACCAAATTGTTAAGTAGAACGTAGCGGAATTGTAAAAATAATTCTTTTATTTATTGTGTATAAATACACTTTACACAAATGCCTCACAACCACTCACAAGGAAAGGAACTATATAAATAGGGACACCTCACTTACACACTACTTCTCTATACTTGCTATACACACTAGGAACTCACATACTCACACACAATTATGCTACACTCAACAACACCCAAGACTAGCTTATAATAGCACTCACACTTGCACCACACCATACGTATACAATGGGAGACTCACTCACACTTTATGTTTCACTCTACACAACACATATAATGGGGGCTTCTCCCCTTTTATAGATGCTGCCCGACTCTTAAGAAGTCGGTGAAACCGACTTGAAGCTGCTAGAAGCTTCAACAATGGCGGTGGGAAAATAAGATAAAGAAGGGAGAGAATGAAGCTTCTAGAGAGAGAAAGAGAGATGAAGAAGATGATGAATAGTGAAGAAGAATCTAGAGAGAGAAAGAAAGAAAAGAAAAGGAGAGAAATCTGGAAATTTCTAGAGAGAATGAGAAGAGAGAAAACCAGAAAAATCTAGAGAAGAAAGAGGAAGTGATGAAATTCTTCAACAGATGATTTTGATAAAATTTTGGACATTCTTTTTACAGAGACAAGAAAAGCTAATTAAAAGGGCCTAATTTTTTTTTTTTGGGGGGGGGGGGGTGGGGGAGGAGGTGACAACTGGCTGATTTCATTAAACCAAGGATAGGGGTTCAATCTAGTTTTTATAACATTATTTTAAACATTGCATGTTCCCCATTTTGTCCTTATATTTAAGTGAAACTTGTACATGATTTGGACAAGAGTAATAAAAGAGATACCTTGTTTTTGTATTTGTTGAATTGTTTTTTTGGGTAAGTACGTATTTGTTGAATTATTTCAAAGAACAAAAACATTTTGTTTTATTATTATTAATATTTTGATCAACAACTCAAAGAACAAAAGATCTTTCTATTGTTTCATATAGTATTACCTATTTAAGGACTTAAACCCAGGATAAGAGGGGAGAAGTGCCACTAGGCAAAAAAGCTAGCCGTTGACAACAAACTACTTTGTGTATTTTTTGAATTGTTTAAAAGAACAACAACTAAACTTCTCTTGTTTTAATAATTTACCAGGTTGCATTCCCTAACCTAGAGGAATTGAAATTGTGGTCCATGTCTAGTATGAAAGAGATTTGGCAAGACCAATATCATGCATCGTCATTTGGCAAACTAAGAGTTCTGGAAGTAAGCCATTGTGAAAGTTTAAGACATGTACTGACATTCGCAATAGCTAAAAGTCTAGTGCAAATTAAAAGCATAATTGTAAATGATTGCAAGATGATGAAAGAAGTAATTGCAAGCGAAGAAGGAAAAGAGACAGATGAGACTACCTTTAGTCAATTAAACTCTCTTAAACTAAAAAACTTACCAAACCTCACAAGCTTCTGCTCAAGGAGTACTACTTTTTCTTTCCCATCCTTGGAACAAGTGTTGGTGGAAAAATGCCCTGAATTGAAGACATTCTCCTATGGAATTTTACACACACCAAAGCTGGACAAAGTGCTTGTACTGTCAGATCTTAATACGACGATACAATGCTTGTTCGAGCAAAAGGTATGTACTAACGGAGCCAACAATTTCTTCTTTCCCTATTTCTTTCGTACCATATATGATAGGTTTACAAAATGGGCTAGCTTTTCTTATGTATATATTTTGGTCTCCACTCTCTGGTCATGATTCACAAAACATTGTGAATATATTTCGCTTTCCATCCTGCCTCTAGAATGCAAGTAATATGATCATTGGTTCAGAATTTTTGTTTTTTGTTATTTATTTATTTATTTTGCAAAAAGTTCTTTAAACCTTTTGAATTGAACCATTGCTCTGCATGTACAAGCCCTTTGGCCATCTTTTTTTGTTATTTACTATTGTATAGTATTGCCTTGTTAGTTCCCTGAGCAACTCTTTTGTCCATTAATCACATGATGCCAATAGTATATTTTATTAATGAAATGAAATGTTGGCAACCATTGGACCTCTTCTTATTGTGATGAGACTTGCAAGACTGTAGTCTATTTGGTTGAACACATTCAAATTGGAAGAGAGTGAGTTCTTGATTTTTGTTCCTTTGAGGTTTTAATCAATGATTATAAATGTGTATCAATTTTATTAATTTTTTTAATTAGTTTTATGAAATTACTTGTTGATTTAATTTTTACTATAAGAATAGAATAAATTTGGGTTAATTAATTTAGTTTGTTTATTAGAAAGCTTGAATTGATGGAATTTGAATTACATACGACTAAACCATGCTGTCATATTTTATTGTTATGTTATGTGATTATAAAGAATGTTTAAAGCTTTTCGGAAATGTTTCGGAAGCTATTTGAATCTCAGAAAGGAGGATTAAAAAAATGATTAAAATGCATAATAAAAAGACACACTTAATGGATAAACATTTTCCTTCCCATATTCAAACGAAAAATGTCCATGCAAGTTAGACATTCTTTATAGTTCGTCCAACGGTACCCTTGGCATTATACTAAAGGGACTTAAACAAATGTAGAGATTTTGATTTTTTTTTTTTTTTTTTTTTTCGGTTTTTATTACCCTTCCTCTCCTAATTTTGGGCGAAAGAAAAACAAAACATAGGCATGGCATCTAATTATGGTCAACATGTGCTCATTTGACACCTTTTTATTTATTTATTTATTTTTTTTGGAGGACAGCTGTTGGAACCCCTTAATGTAACTTTATTTGCAAATCCCACTTCTTTTCACTTTTCAAGATTTTATGAAAAATATATAAGGTTTTAATGAAAATTGCTCAAATAGTCCCTGGAAAACATTATTTTGAACAACTTTGTTGATAAAAGTTTTTCCAAAATTTGTCATTTAAGTAGACTTTTTGGTGTAATGACTCAATAAAAATCATACATATATATATATATATATATATATATACACCTACATAATTATATATAGATATATAGATATACATATAGTTGGACAAGTGGCTTGTGAGGGTGCCAAATGGCACGTAAGGGATAGCCACATGGCATGGGTTGAGCGCCAAATGGCTTGAGTGAAGGGGGGTGCATGGCTGCTATATGCCATGTGTCGTGTGTTTTGCATGAAGGAGGGGTATATATATAGCAACAGGTTTCTGCAACGCTGAAGGGTGGAGAGAAAGAGAGAGAGAGAAAGAGAGAGAAAAAACACAGTAGAGAGAGAGAATTCTTGGGTGCTTTGAGAAGAAGCTTAGGAAGGGATTTAAGTTGAAGATTTAGGTGAGAAACTCTTTTTCTTCTTATGTATTGATCATCAGTAGTATAAACTTGAATGATTTAAGGATTTAATGGATGACTGAAAGCTTGAAGTTCATCTATGGCTTCTTAGAAATTTGAGACTCAAATTTCGAATGTTATAGAAGTATTCAAGGCATGAAACTTTGATTGAAAGAGGGTTATGACCAGAAGTAATTGTTGTAAAAATTTGACGTTTCAGTTTTTCAAATTTAAGAAGAATTAAATCAAAAACCAGAATTCTTTATTTTGCATATTATGAGTTTTTGGCTAATTGTTTCTTATATTTTATAATTTTATTAAATACTAGAGATCAATATCTTTTCATAGACATCTTATTTGAAATTTTTCGATAAGAAATGAGTTCAGTGGAATTTTTCAAAGTACTGAAATAATAGGCAAATTCGTAACAGGAAAATCAGAGAAAATAGGAAGAAGAAGCACAGTGACGGGTCAATTTGACCCGATTTGACCAGGGTTGACCCGGTTTGATTGTTTGACTAAGATTGACCCGGTTTGATTGTTTGACCAGGGTTGACCCAGTTTGACTTTTTGACCAAGTTTGACCCGGTTTGACCAGGGTTGACCGTTTGACCCCAAAAAAAAAAAAAAAAAAAAGAGAGAGAGAGAGAGAGAAATTTTTTTTTAGTAATTTGGTTCTAAAAAAATTGTTTATAATTATAAACAATTTTGAATTGGTAGAAAATAACCTTAAATTGGTTCATTTTAAAACCTTAGTACTTATGTGCGAACAAATATAAGATATATGCATGAAATGATAAATCTGTATGTGGCGACATGAGATGATTTATTATCCGAAGCCTATAGTAGCTTATAACTGTTGAAATAATTCAATGAATTGATTTATTATTTGAAATTTATGATGATTTATGATTGTTGAAATAAATCAATGAGAGGATTTATTATTGCGATTTATTATGTTGAATTTTATGATGCATCATGGTGGCACATTATATTGTTGGATTTATATCTGTTGATTGAGATAAATCAAATGTTGATGGGAGACAGTCAGGATTGAGCATATCCCGCAGTTAGTGCACTAATATATAGACTCATTGAGCAAGTAGGCCGTGATCTGTATACACATATTGCAATGAGGCATTATGTGCTGTGGCTGAATGGTAGAACACATTTGGCATGAGGCCTATGTGTATTGTGGAACACATTTGGCATAAAAGCCTATGTGTATTATTTTAAATTATGTTTTGCAGGTTGTGAGATACAACAAGTATGGAATTGTTTGAATTACGTATTACAATGTTTATTATAAAGCATGCACAATTTATTGATGAAATTGATTAAATTTCAAGTGAAATCATAAATTTTATTTAGTTTCTCACTAAGCTAGACAGCTTATTTTTTTATGAAAATTTATGATTTCAGGGGAGGCTAAGGATGAATTAAGTTGATCGAGCAGATTAGTCTTACTTCCTTTAAGTTTTATGTGAGATGTAATTACTTGAAAAACTTAGTATTTGTATTTGTATGGTGAAGACTCTATGGTAGTTGACACATATGTGTATGTGTTATGGTTGATATTATGGAAACATATGACGTTATTATGTGTACGTTCTTGTATGTGAGTGTGACATTTGGTCATATATGATTTTTGTATAAAAATGAAATAGACTGTAAATGGCTAAAAAGTCTTCTTAAACGATAGATTTTAGAAAAATTTCTTTTTCAAAATGATGTTTTCTAGTGGACCAAATGAACAGTTTTTATGAAAATCTCATAAAACCTTGAAAAATGAAAAGAAATGGGGTTTACTTAAATAAAGTTGAGGGATTGTAATAGTGCACCAGAAAGCAGTACACAAGGGCTGGTGCATTAATCACATTGTCTAAGGGAGGTCCAATAGTGCACCAGCCCTAGTGCACTACACGGTCATTACTCTTACCCAAATGTTCTATTTGGACACTTGGCCACTTTGAAGCTACTGAATATGTTTCATGAGAATATGTATTTATGCACAGGGTAATATATTGCTTTGGGTTTTGCAGGTAGAGTTCTTCGAATTGTCCGAGTTGAAACAGATATGTCATGACCAATTTACTGTCAAGGACTGCTATGTACGATATTTGGTGGTGGAGAAGTGTACATTTTTGTTGAAAGTTTTTTCCTCTACTATGCTGGAAAGGTTTTTCTCTAATATGCTGGGAAGCATACAAAAGTTGGAAAAAATCAAAGTGGAAAGTTGTGATTCGCTGGAACAAGTGTTTGAGCTTGTAGGGCTAAACTGTTATAAAGAACGTGCAGAGCCACTCTCTGATTTAGAGGAAATGAACTTGACCGAGCATCCTAAGGGAATTTTATGTTTGAGGTGCATGTGGAACAATGATCCTAAAGGAATTTTAAGCTTCCAATATCTAAGACGGCTAAACATACACAAGTGCAACAACTTGAGAAATCTGTTCTCTTGTTCCATGGCTCTTGATTTGCAACTTGAAGGATTGGAAATAACAGATTGTCTTAACATGGAAGAGATTGTTAATAAGGAAAAAGGAGCAATGGAAGAAGCAATTGACAAGATCGTGTTTCGCTACTCAAGATGTATCATACTTCAAGGTTTGCCCAACCTCACAAGTTTCTATCCTGGAAATCATACTTTAGAGTTTCCATCTTTGAGTTTAATGAAGATAATTCGTTGTCCTCGAATAAAGACATTCACTTCAATTAACGTTCCCAGTGCACCCCTCTTCATTAATAACGAGGTATGTTAGAGCAAAATTTTCATTCTCAAATTCAAAAAGCACTATATATCCATGTAAAACATTTTTTATGGTTTGTCCTGCATGCTTAATTAGCATTATAAACCAATAGGACTTGACATACATACAACTCCGAATGCTCATGCAATGTCCGCATTACGAAAAAGGAGAGGCTATTGCGACTACAAAAATTCCTTTGCACCCAACTTAATTTATATTTTTAAAGGTTCTATCATAAAAGGCATATCTAAGACTTAATGGTAGACTTTGGTCAGCTGAAGATGTAACAGTATTTGCCGGTGGGGAATAGAACAAAGAAAACGATGCCTTCTGAGTGGCCTTTTCTTATTGTATTTTTTATATTTTTAGTTTAATTGATAAAATCATAATTTTTTGTAGAATTTCTATCTTGGAAATGGTGAAGCACACTAGATATGGCCTGCTTGGCCTGTTGTTTAAGTTTTTTCTATTGGGACTTTGATAAAACAGGAGTTGCACTCACATGACAAGCGCTAGCACTATGCATATAGCATACAAAACGGGTCTAAGAGTTACCTCTTGTGGAAGAGACCTGAGAATTGCCTGTCGTTCCCGCAGGGTTGTCTTGTGCTTTGCTCTTGTCTTCAACACGAACCAAACCTTCATGTATGCTTCTCATTGCTGTTTAAGTCATTGGGATCGCTACAAGAGTCTTCCCTTTTTTCCACACTTCCAAATCCTCTAGGCTATGGTGATCCTAGAGAAAGAGTGCTAGAGAGAATGGGGGGAGAGTGTTGTAGAGAAGCAATAACCAATGCTAGCTCTCATTCCAAGAGAAAGCCTCCTTAAATAAAAACTCCTATAAATTTCTAACGCTAATAGGACTAGGGTTCCCATGCACAATTGGAAACCAACCAAAAATAGGAAACTAAATATTAAGGTCCAACATCTACATGTGGGCGGGCAATGAGTGCGGGTCATAAACCGACCCGAATATTAACAAAATTTTTTTGGGGGTACTTTGGGAGGGGTTCGAACCCCTAACCTATCCTACTCCTACCCTTTTCCCCACCCTCCCTCACCACTAGGCTAGTTCCAGTGGCGTCCCGAATATTAGCAATTTCATTGTTATATAAAGAGTACTTATTAAATTTTATTTATTATCTTCCTCATATATTCTTTGAATCTATTATTTCATTGTTATATATTAAGAGTACCTATTCATTTTATTTATGATTTTCTTGATATGTTTTTTGAATTTATCATTTTATTGCTATATGAAATGTACCAATTAAATGCTATTTATGATTTTCATTTTAAAATTAAATGAAGTGGATCACTTATGATTTATTGGATAAATAACACTTGAGTGCAATGAATTGAACAACAAATTTTGCGAAACAATAATTCTGTTTGCATTTCCAAGAAAGAAGACAATAAAATATTCTTTTTCTTCATACAATCTATCTTTCAGATTAATACTTTTAACAACAATTTCTTTTGGTAAAGTTGATTAGCTAGGATGAGGAGGAGGCCTACCCAAAATAGTTGAAATTTGAACCCTTGAACTTATGTATACTATATATATATATATGGGGAGGGATCTATTTGCACCCAGTGTAAAACTTTTACTCTTACCCCCCTCAATAACTTTTTATAGGATCGGTATTTTTCAAAACTAATAGTTGGATTAGAAACTACTCCCATGGAGATTATACACGCCAAATTTCACATTGATTGAAGATTAGGTACTATTCCATTGATAAAATGGCCTAAATTATAGTTTTATTTGCAAAAAAAAAAAAAAAATGAATTTATAGATGAGATGCTTACGAGTATCTGATCAATGTGAAATTTAGTGTGGATGATCTCCATGAGATGGGTATTCAATCCAACGGTTGGTTTGAAAAAATCTGATCCTACAAAAAGTTATTGAGGGGTGTTACACCAGGTGTAAACGGATCCCTCCCCTCTATATATATATATATATATATATATATATATATATATATATATATATATATATTTCCTACAAAAGTTTGTATCTTAGAAAAACTTTTGATTGACCATTACACCTTTATTTTGAATTTTAAATACTTATTTGCCCCTCATATTTAATTAAACAATTAAGAATATTATTTTCCAACAAAATAGAAGAAAGAAAACAATGATGTCCACTTCATGAATTCCACACAACTTTAATTACTATGCATGTCTCCTAGCCAACTTCCTATAGCTTACAAGATGCAAATCCGTTTTTAATAAAACTTGTATTTTTGGAATCTACTCGTCATGATCTTCGAAACAATACTCACTGTGATTAGGTAATTTTGGAAAAAAAAAAAATTATGTTATTTTTTGCTTTGGCAACAGTAATATGAAAATTATGCTGTTAAATAGTAATATATATGTTACTATTTTGTTACTGTTAAACAGTAACTTGTTATTGTTCTCTACATTAAAATGAGATTTCTTTTTTCTTGAGTGCCGAGAGGTTGCAATAACATGTTGCTCTTCCCTACATAAAAATGAGTGCTTTTTTTAAGGGGGGGGGGGGGCGTGGAGAGGTTGTAAAAGTGGACTGCAGTTATTATCAAATGTTTGGGTGTTCAGACGAAGGTTGGAGGTGGTGAAAAATGAGTCAACTCATTGAGTTGAGTGATTGTGGACGGAACTCAAAAAAATGAATCTATTGGTCAACGAAGATGGAAAAACTATTCCATGTAGAAAAAATTAAGACAAATGATATTTTTGTGAGAGAAGGGTAATTTCATCAGTTTGGTGTCAAAAGGGGTTATGAGGTTAATGAATTTGTTTATGGAGCTTTTGTTAAAAAAAACTCTTATAACATGGGAGTATGGCCAAAAATCCAAAAAAAAAATTCAACAAACCCACCGGTTTTTAACACTTATGGATTGGCAGCGGGTTGGAAGATTTGCAACTTGCTATGAGTAGGTTGATTGATAATTTTTTTTTAAACTGCTCCAAACCGACCCATGCACAACCCTAACTGCATATATTCTACTCGACAATATGGCCGGTTTCATTGTTTCTAGAAGTTTTTAATTCTAATAGTTAGCAAAACAAAACGTGGGAACTATATACCTTAAGTATGAAGTCTTCTACAGATCACTTTCAGGATTAAGCAACGCTTTGAAAAGATAAAGGAACTGGCGAGTAGCCCACCACTAAAGTACATTAAAGACTATATATGATAGTAGAGGTCAACATTTCTTTCATTGATTTGCACACTATGAAATTATGGTCCCCGATATATGAGTCAGCTTTTTGAAGAAGGAAATAAAGAGTACATTAAAGAAGAATCAAAACAATCTCACATCAACTTATTGGAAGAAGAAGCAAGCAAGCAAGCACATCCCGGAGAAAATCTAGATGGCGAAGAAGAAGACGAAGAAGAAAATGGCCCAGTGTATCACCGTAGTTCACCCCCCCTCCCCTCTCCCCCCCTCTCTTATTATGGGCAAAAGGAAAACTAAATTATGCAAGTAGGCAACTTCATGTACATTAACCTTCACCCCATACCTTGTGTAAATATTTTGCTTTGTTTTTGGGTACCAAACCCTGCAACCTATCCATAGATGACTTTACATCTAGCTATTCCAATTAATCATAAAAGTTTGACACCGTTACACAGCCATTTTTGTTTATGCATGATGCTGTCTTCGAGGTTATAATGATTGATAACTTTGGATATATGATTCGAACTTTGGACACACTGTATATAACTTTAGATTTATGATTCGAACTTTGGACATACATCCTAATTTATCTTTCAAGAAATGCTAATGACAGTTGCGGTCGGATCATGGCGCTATAGTTGGTGCATCTTATGCATGCATCATGTGACTCACATGGCACATGCATAACATACACCAATCATGTCGTGACCATCAGACCATCACTACTGTGATTAGCATCTCCCTTTACATTTCTTCTTTCCTCGTTCCACTGCATGTTTTCCTTTCTCCATTTTCGTACGTGTCTCCCAGGTTTTAATCATAGATGACTTGTTATATCCTCTGTTATGTTTAGTTATTTAGAATAAATATTAAAAAAAAATGAGGTCAATTCTGCAGGTTACATTTCCCAATTTGGAGGAATTTATTGTCGACTCTGTTTCCTTGAAAGAGATATGGCACCCCCAACTCCCTGTTGGTTCCTTTTGCAAATTGAAAAAACTCGACGTATATAGTTGTAACTATCTATTGAATATTGTTCCATCCAATATGCTAACGAAGCTACAAAATTTAGAGTCACTAACAGTAATGGATATGTTTACAATTGATTCACTGGAATATGTATTTGATCTTGGGGGGCTAAATGACAAGGAAAAGCAAATCGGAAGAACCACTCAGTTGGGAAATTTGGGTTTACGTAGTCTCTGGAAGTTGAAGCAGATATGGAAAACAGATTCGCAAGTCAGTGGATATTTCCCCTTTCAGAACCTAACTTCACTAAATGTTATTGACTGCCGAAATTTGAGGCATATCTTCACAACTTCCATGGCCAAAAGTCTTGTGCAACTCGAAGAATTAGAAATAGTGGGATGCTGGGAGATGGAAGAAATTGTTGAAAATGAATTAGTAGAAGCAGCAGCAACAGATAAGATAGTGTTCCCTCGAGTGATCCGTTTGTCTCTAATCCAGTTAGAGCAGCTCAAGAGTTTCTGTCAAGGGAATCGTATTTCAGAATGGCCATCTTTGAAGAGGGTGCTGCTAAACGATTGTTCTGATATAGAAATATTTGCTTCAGAATTGAGTAGCTTCGAAGAATCCCAGGAGAAGGGGAAGGGCCATGTGGGTACTCCAAGAAAACAACCCCTCTTCTTGGTGGACAAGGTATGTATGAGCCTGTACTTAGGTAACATATAAATTGTGCATGGATCCATCTTTTTGTAATAATTTGAGTATAGGCAACCATATTATTGATGAACTAGAACGCACCAAATTGTTATATGCAACGTGGCAGCCACTTAAGTCTGACAGAGTTCCATGACCGAGAGCAAAAAGTATAATAAGGGTATCATTGCATCATCACTTTGCTTCTCTGTGTACGTATTGGCTTGTGTAACAGATTAACCCGAAACAGTCATGGCTTGTTACTTGTTAGAGAGGAAAATAAAAAAAAAAACATACCATTAGTGAAGGACCTAAAGAGTGCTGGTAAATGGAAATAGGAAAAAGTGGTAACAGGGCAGGTTAGGACGCTTATAAACTTTCAAAACATGAATTGTTAATTATAAGATAATCTTGGAAAGTCATTAAAGATAGATTAGGATCTTTAATTGAAATTAAAGAGTAGTGATTAATTGTCCCTAAAAATAGGATGAAATTTTGAAATAAATCAAGGAATATATTTAGTTGAGATTACTCAGGAATTCCAAGTCGGTATATTAGTGATAGATATTAATTGTAGAGCCTGGTAATACTATACATTTTCACCATGAAGACCGAAGATGACAGATGTAGTTTGGTAAAGGGATTTTAGTGATTTTGTAACATTATTTTGGTCATTTCATACTTATAACATGTATCCCTAGTTTCTATATGCGCTACGTATAGTGAGGGCTATTTACAGGATCTCTATTTTGCTAGAGGTCATAGTGAGAGTTACAATGACTCTAGATGCAACGACTCTGGACGTAGACAGAGTTTTGTCCAACTACATAAATTAGTGTTTCTTGTGTATTGTTGCTTTTCTTTATGTATTTTTATTAATATATCTCATAAATCCTGCGTGAAGAAAAATACTTAATAATTGCCTTGACCTTGGTATTAATTGAATTTGCTGAGAAAAATGCAGCACCACATCTGCAATAGTGTGGACCTTGTCTTGAACATATGTTTCCATATACTCCCTGTGTCCCATAAAGATAGGCTTTCTTTCTTTTTTTTACTATTCGAAAATGTTTGTCACTTTGAAAAGTCAAATTATAAATTTTCTAACTTTCCCACTAGCCTTTATTACACTAAGAATTACTTTAAACATATAACCAATGCATTGATAGTATGATAAGGGTACTGTTGGAAAGAAAAGAGTGGATGACAAATCAATGCATTAATTGATTTTCTTAATTTGCGTGCTTTTTCAAAGAGGCATATCTTTATAGGACAGAGGGAGCTAGTATCATTTATCTATTTGAATTATGAGAATTATACAAAATATGGAGTGGATTATGATGAATTTGGGAACCAAAAATATAAGTTTCATTCTTTAAAATAGTATTGTAAATCAACTAGCAAATTACTTAATAATCCATCTATGCTATAAATAAAAAGAACTCTATGGTATTTTTCTAACATCAATTCGCCACCTTTATTCCTCAATAGTGAATAAAGTTTATCTTAAAGAACGGTTACGGATGTACTAGTATTTTAAATTACAAGAAATTGAGGGAATCGGTATCAGATTCCAACGCACATGCACATGTGTAAAGAACAACAGAGACAACTCCAGCAGGGATCCTTTCTCATTTCTCTCACCATCTTCTATGCAAAAACAAATACAGGATTTCAAATCTCAAATGTAGAGCTAGGGCTTGCATGTTTTCGACAGAAATGTAAAGCTTGAGTCTTTCAAAGCCATATAGAAGAGATTGAGATTCAAATCACACTATTAAAATGCTCTAAGTTGATTCTCCCATGTTGTATATATCTAGAGTAAAATAGTAAGATTATACTACTTGTGAATGGTGGAAAATTTGCTATTGAACAATGGAATTTTACTTTTTAGATTTTAGATCTCTCTTACTTACTCTCTCTCTTTCCTTCTCTTTCATTATCTATAGAAAATATTCGTTGTTTTGATTCTTAAACAATGAAATTATTTTAACAAATTGAAACAGCAAAATGTTACTGTTTGACAAAATAGTAAGGTAGTATCAAATAGTAAAATTTTACTATTAATTTTTTTTAATTATAATTTCCTAATTTTCACAGCCTTGTTTCAAATATCTCGATGCTTAGATTCCAAAAATGTAAATTTTTTCAAAAGTGGATATATATAATGCAAGTTATAAATTTTTAAAATTTGAAAAACTAAAAAACCAAGTTAATTATACAAGATGCCTTAATTACATAAAAAGGATTACCCTTAATAGTATATAAGGATAAACTAGGGATTTAAACAAAAATGACTAAATGCTATAAAAGATTAAATGTCATGGACTAGTCATTGGGGAAAATGATGCCTAACCTTATTGTAAAATAAGTCTTGTATGGTGGAGTTATTGCCAATTTTATCTTTTGTTTATTTATTTAGTTATATTGGGTTACAATACAAGATTATTATTTCACCTATTGAAAGATTTGAACTTAGAACCTCCTCCCACGTAAAAGGGGAGAAGTGCGACTAGATTACAAAGCTATTGATGATTGCCGCATTATTTGTGTATTGAATTGCATGTTTAAATTGTTTAAAAGAACCAAAACTATACTTCTAATGTTTTAATGGTTTAACAGGTTGCATTTCCTAAATTGGAGGAATTGAAATTGGCGGACATGCACAGTTTGAAAGAGATTTGGCAAGGCCAATTTCATGCGCCGTCATTTCGCAAACTAACAATTCTTGAGGTGCAATGTTGTGGAAGTTTAACACATCTACTACCATCCGCAATAGCAAAAAGTCTTGTGCAAATTAAAAGCATTTTTGTAAGAGATTGTTGGATGATGACAGAAATAATTGCAAGTGAGGAAAGAGAAGAAGCAGCAGATGAGATTACTTTTAGTCAATTAAACTCTCTCAAATTGAAAAATTTACCAGACCTTACAAGCATTTACGCAGGGAGCAATTCTTTTTCATTTCCGACCTTGAAAGAAGTATTGGTGGAAAAATGCCCCAAATTGAATACTTTCTCTATCGGAATGTTAAACACACCAGCGTTGGAAAAAGTACATATAGAATCGAAAGGGTTGTTTGGAGAAGAAGTGGTGGTGATGGACAAATGGGTGTGGAAGGACAACCTTAATAGCACCATACAACACTTATTCCTACAAAAGGTATGTTTCACTAACACTTGCTCAACAACTAGGGTTCACACAACCCTTGATTACAATGATTTGAAGTTGTTTGTTGCTAAACAATCTCTCTTGAAGAGTAAATACAACAATTGAAACCTCAATTCTCTTCTAATGATTGCTCAATATGAAGCTCTGTGAGATTTTGGAACTAGAATGCTCAAGTATGTGGATATGAATTGATTTCACCTCTATTGTTCCGAGGATTACTAAAGATTACTTAGCATTACTCAAAAATGAGTTGGGAGGCATGTATGTATACCCATGTGGCCTAAAATGGCCGTTATAAGCGTTCAGGGTTGGAATAGAGCCGTTAGAGACTCATTGGGATTCAAAAAACTAGCCGTTATGACCATATCAGACCATGTAGTCAACTACATCATTGGTGTAGTCGACTACATGATTCATGTAGTTGACTAAACCTACAATTTTTGCTAGTTTAGCCTCTTTTCAAGTGTTTTTAACACCTAGGTTCATGTAATTCTACTTAGGCCTCTTATAATTGATAAAATCAATTAATTCAAGGGTCTTAAGGTCCATCTGAGTCACATTGAGCAATAATATGAGCAACCATGTACATCTAAAACCTAAAACCTCACTCATAGCTTATAAAAGTCTTTATTGATGGTGCTAGCTTGGTCTTGAGTGTTTGTAGGTCTTTGCTTGCTTTCTATGCTCACTTGTGCTTATGCTTGAGTGTCGTTGATGTCTTGAACCTATGCTTGATGTATCATGTCATGAATATATCATTATTACTTCTTTGAGTTCATTGACTTGAGTCAACTGATCCTTACTTATGCTTGAATTGATTTGTGCTTGAGTACCTAGCTTTAATCATTGTCTTGACATTTAAACCATTAGCACTAACATCGATCCTTTGTTATTATCAAAATCTCAGATATGCCCTCAGTTGAAAACCTTAGGTCTAACATATATATATATATAATATTTCAATGGTTATTGCCTTATTGGGTTTGATGGTGAAGTTGTAGAGATGGGTAGTGGTTAAAAATGGCAGTGGAGAGTGGGATCATACAACCAGTATTGATGATAGTGGCATGGGAGTTGGCCGGAAATGGTGAAAATACATGAACTGGTTCGATTTATATTTTAGAGAGAAGAGATAAGAAAGGTTTGGATAGGGAAATGTAAATAGAAGTGGAAAATGGAGGTGTTTTGGTCTTGTACAAAAAATGAAGGAAAATCATTATTACGGTCACAAGCAGCATGCTTTTTCCTGAACCTTAGCTATGTGGTGGTCATATAACATGCCACATCAGCGTGGAAGAGCAGCTGCTCTTCCTATGTAAGGAGCCAAGTATTATCCATAAAGTTGAGTGGTTGCAATAGTGCATCAAAAAGCAATATACAAGGGCCGGTGCATTGTTCACATTGTCTAAGAGAGGTCCAATAGTGCACTGGCCCTTGTGCATTGCACGGCCATTACTCTTACAGAAATGTTCTATTTGGACACTTGGTCACTTACTCGCGTGTCACTTTGAAGCTGTTGAATATGTTTCGTGAGAACATGTATTTATGCACAAAGACTAATGTATTGCTTTGGGTTTTGCAGATGGAGTTCTTGAGACTCTCCGAACAGTCCGAGTTGAACCAGATATGCTATGACCAATTTCCAGTCAAGGCTTGCTATGTACGATATTTGGTGGTGGAGAAGTGCACATCCCTGTTGAATGTTGTCTCGTCTAATATGCTAGAAAGCTTACGGAAGTTGGAAAAAATCACCGTGGAAAGTTGTGATTCGCTGAAGCAAGTGTTTGATCTTGAAGGGCTAGACTGTGATGAAAAACGTGGTAGGCTACTCCCTGATTTAGAAGAAATGAACTTGACCGAGCTTTCTAAGTTGAGGTGCATATGGAACAAGGATCCTAAAGGAATTTTAAGCTTCAAATATCTAAGACGGCTAAACATACACAAGTGCAACAGCTTGAGAAATGTGTTCTCTCTTTCCATTGTTCCCGATCTTTGGCGACATGGTGGATTCGAATTAAAAATAACAGATTGTCTTAATATGGAAGAGATTATTGAAATGGAAAAAGAAGCAATTGACAAGATCATGTTTCACGAGATCATGTTTCAGTGCTCAAGGTGCATACTTCAAGTTTTGCCCAACCTCACAAGTTTTTATCCAGGAAATCATACTCTAGTGTTTACAAACTTGGGAACATTGAAGATAGCTGGGTGTCCAAGAATAAAGACATTCACTTCCACTAATGAAGGCTTGCAAGAAACTTCTGGCGATGGCAACGTTGACGTTCCCAGTGCAGCCCTCTTCATTAATAATAAGGTACGTTAGACTTAGACTACAATTTTCATTCTCAAATTCAAAAAGAACTATATATCCATATAAAACGTTTTTGATGGTTCGTCCAGCTTTGATGTCCACATTAGGAAAAAAATATCGGAATTTACCCACTTGATGAATTTATGACTAAAACTAATGCTAAACTTATTGATGTGAGTTGATTTTTTGTATATCATGTTAAGGTCTTGAAGCTAATTAACAAAATTTGATACTCTAAGTTGGCTTCTCTTAAGCAAAACGGTTTCTTCTTCCCTGTTCCTGAATTTTCTAGTTTTCTTTTTAGCACGTGTCCAAGGTTCTAATCATAGATTTCATAAAAGGCATCCCGCTCACACCCAAATTGCTATAGCTTATAGGTTACGTCACCTAAGTGGCAGCCTCTTGAGTACATGACAAAGTTCCTTGACAGAAAACAAAGATTTATATCATATCCCACAACCTAGAAGTCCATTACAACGCGAAGAAAAAAAAAACCGTAGTCTTGAATTAAGAGATGTGTGAGGTACTATTTAGGGGCATATATACACATCTCGAAGACCACCCTTTAGTTAATTATGTTATTTCCAAATCCATTTTGAATTTTTAATCGCAAAGCATAACTCTCTCGGATTCACATTTATTGTGGTTGAAATTTAAATTTCATGGACCTTCGTCCCAACTATAACAAATTCTTGAGGTTTTGGCCCATTACATATTATGGCCATATTATAGCCATATTTTTAACGCTCACTACTTCTTGCAATGCTAGTAGTGTGGCTGTTGTCCGCAATGTATATTTTACTTCTTTTAATAGCCAGCCCTAAATTTTTTTTTTTATTTCAAAAATTTGACGTAACTAGATCTTTTGTTGAACCATGACATTAGTTTTCACTTCAGTTTATGATACTAAATTAAACGTACGTACGTCACAACCTATCATGTCAACAATTTTAGTAAAACTTTTATACTATTTGGACAAGACTACCCACAGTTCTTTTCTATACTACTACGTATTAGAATGTTTTATTTTGTAACATGCTTGTACAGCTATCTTGTTTGTGTATTTTTTAAATTGTTTAAAAGAACCAAAGCTACACACTTCTTTTGTTTCAATGGTTACCAGGTTAAATTCCCTTGGTTGGCGAAATTAGAATTGGAGGACCTTTACAATATAAAAGAGATTTGGCAAGGCCAACTTCATGCAGAGTCATTTTGTCAACTAACAACTCTAGAAGTTTGTTCGTGTCAAAGTTTAACACACTTGCTGCCATTCGAAATTGCAAAAAGTCTAGTGCAAATTAAAAGCATAACTGTAGATAGATGCGAGATGATGAAAGAAATAATTGCAAGAGAGAAAGGAGAAGAAGCTGATTATGAGACTACTTTTAGTCTATTAAGCTCTCTTACTTTTAGTCAATTAAGCTCTCTGAAACTGAGAAGTTTACCGAACCTCACAAACTTCTGCATAAGGAGTAATACCTTTTCATTCCCATCCTTGGAACAAGTGTTAGTGGAAGAATGCCCCAAACTGAAGACTTTCTCTAACGGAATTTTGAACACACCAAAATTGGAGAAAGTGCATTTACGGGAGGATGAATGGGAATGGAAGGGTGACCTTAATACCACCATACAACACTCGTTTGCACAAAAGGTATGTTTTACACACCAACTGATTTTTACTTCAATCAAAAACCCCAAATACCAATTTCAATTAGGCCTTTTTTCGTATTTTTCTCTCCACTCTCCAGTAACGATTCAAAGAGAGTTGTCGTTCAGCTGCCGGCTGCCGTCTTCTTCTTCCACACCAATTTCTGGTATGTGTGACTCAATCTCTCTCTCTTTCTGAATATATTTTGCTAAACTCATTGAGCTAGTTATTTTTTTAGTTACTATGTGAAGCCGTGTGATCATGTTGTGGTCTTCAAGCTAATTAACAAAATTTGATACCCTCAGTTGGCTTCTCTTCAACAAAAGGGTTTGTTCTTCCTTGGTTCTCTATTTTCTGTTTTCCATTTTTGTACGTGTTCAAGGTTCTGATCATAGCTATCATAAAAGGCATACGCAAGACTTACTGAGTGGCCTTTTCTTCTTGTATTTTTTTATATTATATATTTTTAGTTTAATCAATACAATCATAAATTAACCCTTAGGAGATAGGAATAAAATCCACAGAATAGAAGCTATGCATTTGTGTTCTTCAAGGATCCTTGGTTTAAAATTTCTCCTGATGTCAGAAAATTCAGCATTATTTAAAGATTCTTAGGGTGCCTAATATTTTTATTTGATTATTTGTTGAATCCTTAAAATTACAGGGAGATCATCTTTAGAGAGGAGTGACAGACGAGATGATTCATGTGAATCTTCAAGAAAAAGGCACCACAGTAAAAGTGGAAGCGAGAGCCCACAATACAAATCATCAAACAAAGACATGGATAGGGAAAATGACATGGATAGGACCAGGAAAGGCACCATGATAGAGATAGAGATAGATTTGATGCTCTAGAAAGCGAAAGGGGAGGAGACCGAGAGAAGAGTAGAAGCAGGGAGTGGGATAATCATGACAGGAATAAAGGCAGAGAATTGAAAGAGACAAATAGAAAGAAGTGAGCAAAATGAGTCTTCAAATTGTGGCAAGCAGTGAAGCACAATTCCTCCTCCAGAATGAAGTTGAAATCTTTCTAAACAATTTGACGGTTTATTTTCTTTGGAGTTTCTCTTAAAAAATTAGTGGTGGTTTGAATGATGATGAATGGTTTTAACTTTTAGAGCATCTACTATGTGAGATTTTTTTTTTATTTTTTTCTTTAATGATGTGAAATATGATTATCCATCAACAATCGGTACGATAACTGATCTTTGTTCAACCATGTTGGTTTCTCAAATTCCAATCAACCATATTGGTTTCTCACATTCCAAACTCAAAAGTTGTACATTTCAATGTTTAATGATCAAAGTGCATTGTTGTTTCCAGTTTGTTCTGTGACCAAAATCACAGTTGTTTTTCCTTGATATTGTCTTTTTGGGGACAACTCTCTCTTTAAGCTACCACGAGGGTGGAGATACAATTTGTATATCAGGAGCCGAGTATTGAGCATTCCTCTTATCTTTTGGCCTTGAGACACAACTTGAAGGGGACATTGATATGCATTTTCCACTTTTGAGGTAAAACTAGCTTTTTTCTTGTGGAATTTAAACGTGTTTTTTCATGGACTAAGAGGATGAGGGTCATTGATAGAAATCATGATGGCTGTTTGGACTAGAACCATTTTACCTCAAAATGTTGATGAACGGGTCCACGTGTCAACAGCACAGCTCATAGAGAATACATGGATGCTAATTGGAGTCAATGGCTCTTTTATAAATCCACCACATAAACCTTACTAAACAACTTATGCGCTGTCTAGCTTCAATCCTTCGAATGAAAATGTAACAAAGGAAAGGAAAAATGTAACAAAAAAAAATTACACTGGATGGTGTAGAAACAAGCAGTTTCTCTTCTATTTACCCCATATATATTATGCCGAAAAATCTGTGCATTCATTGTAGTCAATCATTTTTATCAGAAGCTACTGTCAAATCTTTAGTCTAGAAACAAGCAGGAAATAAGAGACTAACAAAACCAGTTAGCTAGTTTTTTTAACCCACTCTTTCTCCATCTTCTCTAGTGACACTTTGAGCATACCTGCAAGCTTAAGTTGAATATACATGACATAATAAAGATTACACAGAGAAAGATCAAGTACTTCTTTTCACACCATCTGTTCATTTAGCTGTATCAGCAGACTCGGTGGTCTTAGCTTCTATTGGGCACTGAGATACATATGGTTTGAGCTGCAAACAAGAAGGGACAAAGTGATTCAACAAGTGCATAGAACTACATGCAAACAATTTATGCATAAAAGAAGACTGCTAGCTGTTTTTATATAGCAAATCAACAGCCAAAACACATTCGACTCCAAATTGCAATAGTTGATTCAAGAGAAACCATTTCCATGCTTTCTTGTAGGCAAAAATGGCCCTTCAGTTTCTTTCATCAGTAGAGTAGTAAAGCATTGAAGTTTGTGTTCTTTCTTTTTGTTTTTGATTTTCCTTTTTGCCCCTAAAGCAATTCAGGTCCCACTTGCAAAAAGCCATAAAACATTAAATAGTTTAATTCTTGTCGCTAGATTATGTCCTATGGGCTATAACCTTCCAAATGAGATATCAATAAATTTGCTCACCACACCCACACAGTGCTGCCTCATTTACAAACTATCACTTTAAAGATCAAATGCAAGTTCTACCCAGCAAGGTGGGGAAAATGGAGAAATGATGAAATGTAAATACCTTGAAGTCGGTCAAATCAGCAACTACATAGTTTGGCAATTTCTCCAGCATCACAACATAACCACCTCCACCATAATGTTAAGTGGCATTACAAACGAAAAAAATTATGTATGCAAGCATTTGCAATCGTACTCCATCATGCAATAGTTCATGCATTTTTTTCTTGATCCCCTAGCTCAAACATTGGGGGACTAAATGAATCATATTATATTGCACGGGTAAGACTACAATAGTCAGAATTCAACATGGGTATGGAGTGATAAATTTGGGAAGTTTAAAAATTACAATTTCCAGACCCAGCAGATTAACTCAAGAAAGCTTGTAACCCAACCACTTGGAGCTCCAAGAAACCTTTTTTCACCATTCCACTATATCTACAGCTATATTTTCTTTTTTATTCACACCATTGACCTGCATTTTGGTTGGAATTCCTCCTGTTCTTGTGGTATTTTCAACATTAATAATGGAAAATTTCAATCTTTATGCTAGTTTGAGTTTAGCTAAAGCCTTTGCATTGACTTCCACCTAGCGCTATGTGAAACCAGGCCATATGCAGACACAAATGGAGTTGCAAACATGGTGTATGTAAATAATATCGCACAAATTAATTAAATTTAAATGATACAGTACAAAATATTATATCTTAGAGATAGCACCATAACATGTTTAAGCAAAAGCTTTCAGAAGGGTCTTTATGTGTGGAACTGAAACAATATCACTTAACATTGCAATAAAACAACAAAACAAAGAATAATTCAATTAAATGGAGGGTAATGCTACTTTGCCCTACTTAGTGCATTTGGAAGGGTAAAGTTGTGGGACCCACTGATATGATTAAATCCTAAAAATTGAAACCCTCCCAAATGCACTAAGTAGGGCAAAGTGTGGGACAAATTGTGGGGCAAGGTAGCATTACCCTTAAAGGGAACCTACAATCAGGACATAAACATATTGAATCTCAAAGTGGAAAGCAAACCAACCTTTGTGAGTATGGAAAACAGTCGATTTGCAGTTCTTTCCCTTATAGTAATCTCTTGGGGCTCGTTTTGATGAGAGAATGTCGAGGGATGACGTGCGCTTCCTTCGCATCGCCCTTCCTAATCCTAGTATCAGTCCCAATGCCATTTTCTCCTCTTTTTTTCACACTAGAGAAAAAAAGTTCATACAAAAACAACGCGTCTATCCATAAATAGGCTCTACGGTAATCTCATCACGAACAACTCCCATTAAAGAAAAAAATAAAATAAAAAGTCTCCATCTTATATTGATTAATAGTTTAGTAAACAAGAGCAGTATAAAATTCCAACAATCATCTTTACATTCCAACACCTCAAGAAGCGTAACATGAAACATTTAGCAAACAAGAGCAGCAGAAAATTCACTCCCCCCATTCCGAGAATATGGTAAGAGTACTACTGTCAACCATTATACAGCATATTTCCTCCATTGTAGAGCTTGTATGATGCAAATTAGAACTTATGCAAGAAAATCAAAGAAGAAGAATAAGAAGAAAAAGCAACAAAAATGGTGCACAAGTTAGTGTTAAAAAATGGGTTAAACATTAGGGTTCAATCGAAAATGTTTATCAAAAATGGCCATCAAACATTGAACAAATTAGTGTATTATATATATATATATATATATCCACCAGAAAATATATACATACACAAATAATACAGTTTGTATAGAGAGAATATACCGTCGATGGGGGCACCGCGCTAAGAACACACACAGATAGAGTTGCGGCGACGGCGTGGGCTGTGATGTCGACGGTGGGGCTAAGTAATCGACGGTGAGGAGGGTTCAATTGAAAGGAGAGAGAGAGAGCTATGGAGGAAGAGCTGAAAATCGGGAGAATGAAAAAGCAAGAGATGGGATGGCAGATCAAAAAAAAAAAAAAAAAAGGCCCTACCGACACCTATACGAGTAATGACCGATGTATCCGTTGCGATGAGTTTTTTCCATCCCTATACGATCCTTAACAAAAATTTCTGGAAATATAGGCGTTTGGCATCTTTTTCCGAGTATAAACGACCCATGCCACCTGGCAGCCACGTGTACACATTCATTTGGACCCTGCTTTTTCTCCGCCTTCGCCAGTCTCGTCTTCTCCGGTACGTATATACAACCGACCATGGGTGATGGATGCAGTGATGCACCAGATCTGAAATGTAAAGGAAACAAAAAGAGGATAGTTATCATTAATTAACCGAAACCAAGAAGAAAAGGGGAGAAAAAAAGGTAGATCCATCTTTGATCAAAGGGAAGTTAATCATCTGGATCTACTGCATATAACAGTAGGAGAAAGAAAACAAAACCCAAAAGAAAAATAAAATAAAATAAAATAAAAATGAAGAAGAAAGAGTGAAGATAGCCATGGCCGGCAACCACGGGCCATGGCTTTCTTAATGTGACACACATAAAAAATAAATAAATAATAAAAAAGAAGAAGGATTTAAACCTTCATTTTCTCCGGAAGGTAGATTTTTTTCCCAAATCTCCTTTTTTTTTTTTTAACGGAGAAGTCGTCGCTGGTGTTTCTGTCGTTGCCGAGGTAGACGAAGGGCGTCGGCCATCAACCGTGCAAGGACCTGTAAGGACGCCATGGTGCTCCTTCTCGCTGGAATGAGCTGCTGCTCCTTCTCGCCGTCAGAGGGTATAGCTAGGACCTGTGTGGGACCCACAAGAAACTGTGCCTCCTGCCACTTGGTGGTCACGTCATATAAGTCATATATATTCGGAATAAATTCCGAAGATATATAACTAGAGTTGTTTTAAAGCTTTTAAACAAAAGGATAAGGAATAAAAAGTTATGAGAAGTAGAAGGGAATCAGTTTTGTTTAAAAACTATATTTCAAAAGTGCTATTAGAGTTGAAAGTAATTTTTTGTCTGTTTGGGAAGAACATTTGCTAAAGTTGTTATAACCTTAAATTGATTGAATTATCCCTTATAATAAATGATTTTTTTTTCTTTTTTTTTTTATTTACTTTATTTGGTATTAATAATGATTTTTTATTTTTTATTTTAATTTTTAATATTAATGATTGAGGGGTATCCTAGGCGTACTCTTATCGAAATTTGAGCTCAAATTATTCCCCTAACAGCATAGGTAATACGTCACATAACCACACAAGCAACAAAGCGGGGCGAGGAGTCAAAACAATAACCTTTGGAAAACACACACAAGAGTATTTGACCTCTTAACCAACCCCACAAAGGTGTATTATTAGGGATTTTGCTTATATTTGTTTGTTTGTTTGTTTGTTTTTTTTTTTTTTTTTTTTTTTTAAATGATCACAAATCCAAATTTTATGGAATCAATTCTTAAAAAAATTCCAACAAGTACAAATCAATGAATATATGAAGGGAGAAAAAAAAAGATTTGAAGTTTAAATTAGTATCCTACGTATCCAAGTTGATTGAAATTACCAACACATTGATGTCAATA
Source organism: Liquidambar formosana (assembly GCA_039720395.1). Classification (NCBI taxonomy): domain Eukaryota; kingdom Viridiplantae; phylum Streptophyta; class Magnoliopsida; order Saxifragales; family Altingiaceae; genus Liquidambar; species Liquidambar formosana. Next base: position 49,513,039 of record CM077820.1, on the reverse strand, counting down.
GGAGAGAGGAGTACGATGTCGACAGAAGAGAGGAGTACAACCGCAAGAGAAAAGACGAGTTAGGTTTAAGGTAGGGCTATTATCGTTTTGTTAAAGGATATGGGTGGAAAAAATTGTTTTCATACTCAAGTATTAAAGGTAGTTTTGGAAATATGAAAAGTTATTAAAATCTTCTGCAAAAGCTAACACTAGCTTCTAATTAGAAGTTGGAGACAATCTGTTTATTATAAAATCACTTTTTGAACTCAGAAGTGATTATAATTTTGATTGTCAAACAGGACCAAAAGTGCTTTTAGACTTCAAAAGTAATTTTGTACTATCTAAAACTTAGCTAAAGAGGATTGTAGTCCTATATGCACGGTAAAAAAAACTCCAAATACCTACTAGTTTTGGATATGTTAAAATTTGAAATCAAAACATTTGAAAAATATTTTAATATTTCAATCAATATGATTGAGAGAAAATTGATTTGACATTTACCAGTTTGGTCGCAAAAATTGGTGACTATTGGCCCCTCCTTTCCGGATCCGGATTCGGTGCTGTAGGTGCCTTTCTACAGCACGGTGTTGTAGCCATTGGGATGCCGACATGGGGCGTTGGGTAAGCAATGGACGGACGGGCCATATACAAAACGCTTCCAAACTCAGTCATTTTAGCATATTTTGTGAGTTGACACCGTTATGATTCACTTTCTCTTTCTCGCTCACTCCCGATCCCCTCGTCGTCAGCGGCACTCCTGATCCCCTCAACGTCGGCGACTTCTTTCCCCTTATAGTGAGGCAACGCAAACACAACCAGATTGGGCGCTGTCTTCGCGAATACAACCAGATCTAGAGAGATTTTCTTGGGTTTTTTTTTCTTTGATTTGCTTTGGTTTTCTGGTGAGATTCCATCATCGGTGAACTCCATATTTTCCGGCGACAAGCTTTAAATCCGATGAAGGGCGGCTTCTTTCTCCCATTACCGGGGCGACGCAAACACAACCAGATCTGGCGCCATCATCACGAATACGTTTAGATCTAGCGAGATTTTCTTGGGGTTTTTTCTTTCATTTGCTCGGGTTTTCTGGCGAGATTCTATCATCGGTGAACTCCATATTTTCCGGTGACAAGCTTTAGATTCGGCGAAGGGTCGATAGCCTCCATTTGCAATCAAAATGGACAGCTCCAACTAAGCTAACCGCCGTCCTCCTCTTATGCCTCCACTTCTAAGCTCACCGAACGTGATGAGACCAGAAACGGCTAAGGGTTCCCCCAATTAGATCTTGATCACTTTCTCTCTCTCTATCTCTTTCACTGCTAAGGGATTTATCTGTGTATGGTTTTCGTTGGTCGGCCATAATCGGCCTCAAAGGAGTGGCTCAGAATTGAAAGCGTTAAGTCCTTTTTTTGTGCTCAAACGACCCTCATTTGTAGTGTTTTAACAGTGGCTGTCCATTGATTACCCAACACCACATGTCGACATCCCAACAGTTACACCACCGTGCTGTAAAAGGGCACCAACAACACCAAATCCGGATCCCTCCTTTCTCTCTTTCTTATTCTTCTACTTCTTCATTTTTCTTTCTTTGGAGAGACTCAGATTTAGTGCTGAGCTTAAAAAAGCTTAGCACGGTGTTGAACTGATCTTGACCATCCATCTCGATTTTGAACAGTTGAGATTGAAAGATGAAAAACTTATCTTTACAAGGGTATTTTGGTAACTTTCTTATCTTTTAATCTCAACCGTCCAAAATTGAGATGGACGGTCGAGATCAGCTCGGTATCGTGTTGTAAGGATAACTTTTTCATCTTTCAATCTCAATCGTCCAAAACCAATATGGACAGTCGAAATCAGCTTGGCACCGTACTAAGCTTAAAACTGAATCTGCTCCCGGTTTGGAGAGCCTGCTCAACTAAATTTGAACCAATGGTGGTCGTGGAAGCCTGTACTCTTGGTATCTAATCTGAAGTAACAAGACAAATCTAGGCAAAGAATTTGTTAAAGGGCAACAACTATCCTTCCGTGTGAACATGCCCCACCTCATCTCTCTTCCCATCTCCATTTTGCACATCAATTGATCACACCTTTTTTTTAAAATTTTTTTCTTTTAGGCTAGGAACTTGATCACCTGTTATAGGGCTGTCTTCCATAAACCGACATATTCATGTAGACCGACTTATTTGTGTGGCTTTAATTCAATTTTTTTTTTTTTTTTTTTTTTGAATGATGAAGAAACCTGATCCATATAAGACTTCAAAGTCTTACAAATAAGGTCCATGAGAATTATGAAAACTTTGTTTCGATGGCCTATAGGAATCGTGAGAGTTGAACTTAAGACTTCTGTTTCCTGAAATTGCCAACTGAATTACCTTTAGAATTTAAAAATTCAATTTCATTTTTTAACCGACTCTGTTTTGTAAACCAAATATGTATCCATATAAAGGTTATGCATTGTATTGTTTTCTTTTTGCTAAATGAAATTTTATCTATTGAGTGAATTGCAATCGGTGCTTTATTTATGGGTTGTGAGTAGCATTGAGCTTTTCTCTTGTTAGTGCTTTATTTATTTGCTATGAGTTCCATCAGGTTTTCCCCTGTTTTTGTTTAGTTTTTGAGAGAACAAAATCCTAGCACAATATATATTTGGTTGGTTGTGATATAATAATTTGTTTATCTTGGGTGTTGCTATATAGGTCGAACCACTGAAGCACGGATTCGTTCGTATATTATACGATTCGGCTCGATTCGGCTCGTTTAATGTGAAAAAGACAATTTTCACCATTCTAAGTCCGATATTACCAACCGTAGCTTTTGTTCTGTTTCATTATATATTTTGTTTAAACTCAAACAAACATGTAACATGTTTTTATTCTATTCTAGGTAATTATTATATCTATCTAGCTTAGTTGTTAGACTGCATATATATTTCTTTGGCTATCCTCCCGTAATGTAAAATACATGTGTTTCATATTTTACTTGTTATAAAAAAAAAAAAAAAAAAAAAAAAAATCCTAAAGTTCCTGTTTCTACTGAGTGTAGTGTTTTGTTAATGGTATCAAAGCATCAGTATTAGGAATTAATAGTTTTATTATAATCTGTTTGAGCCTGTTATCAGCTTATTTATTCTTGTTTATTTGTTAAGTGTTTTAATTGCTAGTTAGTTATTTTGATTTATCTGCAAACCTTAAAACAACTTTGAATAGGGAGTACCGAGGCCTTGACTTTGTTGAAAGGTAGCCAGTTGAGCTTGTGTCCTTTCGTTTGAGTCGGCAACTTTGTAGGAAAACCTAGTCATGGAAGATTTAGGGTGCGTAGGTAAGAAAAATAATCAAACTAACGATTATAAACAATTAGCACATGTACAAGATAAAGACGCTAATATAGGCAATATTAGCAGAACATTAAATTATGTTGTAGATAATTTATCTGGTATGTTTAGTAAATTAGTAAATATTGAGAAAAATCAAGAAAAAATATATGATAAAGTTAATATGTTAAGTGAAATCCAGAATATAGACCTAAAGGATGAAACAAAAAGTTTAATCCAAAGTCTAGAAAATAATCTGAAAAACAATTCAGATAATGTATTAGTACTAAAAGAAAGTACCAGTGAAGAGATTCCAAGATTATATTTTGGAACAGAAATTATGATGTTTAAAACTGATAAACATCGAAAAGATTTTGAAGCAATCAAAGAAATTTTAGAATATTGGAAAACCGATATATTAAAGAAGAAAATTACGATGAACGTAATAAACTTCTAAAAAAGATGCAAGACTTATATTCAGCAAATGAAAAATTAATGACTGAATATAATTATGACTTAGCCCTTCAACTAGAAGAATCAAGTGAATCAGATAAAGAATCTGATATAATTTTTATGCCAAACAGCGTACAAGATGAAAGTTCAGATGACGAGCCAGAACTAGAAGGTAGAAAATTTGGCTTATCATCAAGTGATAACAATACTGGACGTACAAGCAGTACTTCAGTTGATGAAGAAATAATCATTGAAAAAGAAAACAATGATGACACAAACAATAATAATGACCCTCAAGACTCTAAAAAAAGAAAAGAGATTGAGACGGATGAGGAAGAAAAAATAATTCCTAGAGGTCAAAGGTATAATTTTGAATCACCTATATTTGATGTCTATGATGACCTTGATGATGATGATCCAATGCAAATTGAAGATTTAAAACCTTTAAAAGATGAAGGTTCTACATCAGAACCTGCACCCACAACAAGCATAAGGACTGATTTAAATAAAATCAATGTCACTACAGGAGGAGTTTATCTCGACTTAAAAAATGTCGAATTTAAAAATTATGATCAAGCATTAAGAGAATGGGCACAATCAATGTCTATTGTCATTAATACATATAAAAGTAGTTGGTCTAAAGAAAGATTTTTAGACTACATCTGTGCAACTCTCCAAGGAGATTGCTTAAACTTCCTTAGAAGATGGGAAGCTTCTGATGAAGGTAAACATGAAAAAGCAAGTTTACTCAACGAATTTAATTCATTTGATAAAATATTAAATGAATTTGCACAAATTCTAAGAAGAGAATTTTGTGGAATTAAATTCGAAGAACAAGAAGAAATTTATAATGAATATATGTTAACAAAATGTAGAATATGCAATATTTGTGAATTTAAATCCTTTGCAAAATTTTATCAGGAATATTATCATAAACTTAACCCACCAAAAACTGAGTTTTGGTTAAGTCAATTTTTCCATAAGTTACCCTCACCATGGGATGAACTTTGTAATGATGGATATAAAGAATTCTTGAGTAGTTCTAATGGTGGAAAAGACACGTTAGGAGCAAGAATTCAATATGCTGAAAGAATTGTAACTAAACATTGCATAACACAAAAAGCTGTTAAGCAAGTGAAAAATCAACTTAATGATAAATGTTGTAGCAAAGTAATGCGACAACAATGGGAATTTGGTTGTAAAAAATCAACCCCTTATAAGAAAAAGAGAAAATTTAGAAAATATAAATTTGTCAAATGGAAAGGTAAAAAACCTAATCCTAATAAGAAATATGTCAGAAAAAGAAAGAATAATAGAAATACTACATTTAGAAGAAAATCTAAATGTAAATGTTATATTTGCAATGAAGAAGGTCACATAGCACCACAATGTCCTAAGAAAGGAAAGAGTGGCAGACAAATGATAAAATTTATAGAAGAAAAACAATTAGAAATTTTAGTTGGAGAAGAAGTCTCTAACACTGATTCTATAATTTATGAGGTTCAATCAGAATCTGAAAGTGAAAGTGAAGATGAATCAGACATGATATTCATGATGTCTGAAAGAAATGAAAATAAAGAAATTTTTGAAGCTATTCCAAATGACGAATTACAACTCATAAAATTAGGAGATGTCATAGGTGAAGAAGCATCTATAGACGAATCTAATTTTGAGAAATTTGATAAAATTAAAGAAGTGAAAAAAGAAGAACTTTATCAAATCTCAAAATTTAATATTTGGCAAGCTAGATTATTTGAGCAATTTAGTGGAAATACATCCGCTAAAGCTACTGAAGATGAAATGGTGGAAATACCACTGTTCGATAAAAATAAAATTCGAAGGCTTAAACAAAAGCATCCAAAGATTCCATATATTCATATCGGAATAATTCAAATAGAAATTACAGCTCTATTTAGAGTAGGATTAGACACTCCTATTCTAGTAGTAGTCTTGGATAAAAGATTTGAAGATCCTATTAAAGCACTAATAGGTGGAATACAATCAAATCTTGTTTATGGACAAGTTTGGTTTAAAATAAAACCAAATTATTTTATATCAATAGAAGATCCAAATATTTGTGATACGATAAAAATTCGTATTCAAACCAGAGGAATTGATATGAAAAAGAATAGTTATAATTTATCAGTTCAATGGAAAGCAATTCATGAACTAACAAATTTTACAAAAACATCAATTAAAGAAATTGATAAGATTATGATCGAATTATTCGAACCACGAGTATTCGACACTGAAATCCAACCAAGATTAATAAATTGGAAAGATTTGGAAATACCAAAAAGCTGGTTAATAAAAGAATTTACAGAAAATCCTAAGCCAAAATTCTATAAACCAATAGAATTTCAAGCATCAGGAAATAATCTTTATTTTACTGATAATCGTCGAAATAATATAAAATTATTAGACGATGCATCAACATCAACATCTAAAAAAGATGAACAAGATGAAAAGGGAAAATCAATTGCAATAAAGAATGTGCAAATACCTATACTTCCAGGTACAACCTACCTTGAAGAACAAAAATCTGTAGTATTTCAACAGATTAAAATTGATGGTAAATATCCAGAACAATTAATCTTTAGCTACCAACAAGGTAAGAAAAGATATATGTATGTTCTCGGAAAGTTTAATTTCAAAAACTATAAACCATATGTTTTATCTATTCTTTTAGATACCGGAGCAACAACCAGTGCTGCTAGGTATAATGCTTTACCTGAGCATCTATGGATAAAAATGAAAAATCCAATAGCTGCAAGAGGTATTGATGGAAATGAAACTTTAATCATTCTCAAAGCCAAAAATGTTACGCTTTGGTTAGGAGATAAAAAATTCTCTATCCCTAAAATACTTTGTTTCCCCGATATGCATGGTGATGTGATATTAGGAAATAATTTTATTGAAAATTATATGCCTTTTATTGTCAATCGTGACCATGTTATTCTAACTTGTAAACAAGAACCTGTTAAGATTCCTCTTTTACAACATCATAAACATGTTTGTGAAAAAGGATTTGCGCCAGTCAAGCGTGGTGAAATGACACCTATAATTAAATCTTTAGATGAAAAACATTGGATTTATAAAAAATTACATCCAAACTTTTTTGAAGACCCATTAAAACTTTGGGAAAAATCTCCAAGGTTTTGTGAATTAAAACTCATTGATTCTAATAAAATAATTAGAGTTAAGCCGATGGTCTATACTAAAAAAGATATAGATGAATTTGAAATTCAACTTGAAGAATTACTAAAGAAAGGATTAATTGAAGAAACAAGAAGTCCACATTCTAGTCCCGCCTTTATGGTAATGAACCATAATGAGATAAAACGAGGAAAAGTTAGAATGGTAATCAATTATAAAAGATTAAACCAAAATCTTGAATTTGATGGATATTTTATTCCTAGAAAAGATGTTCTAGTTAAACAGACTATGAACTCTAAATGGTCTAGCAAATTTGATTGCAAATCAGGCTTTTGGCAAATAAAGCTTACAGATGAGTCAAAACCATTGACTGTTTTTAGTGCACATATGGACATTACCAATGGACGGTTATGCCATTTGGAATTTGTAATGCACCACAAATATTTCAAAGATGGATGGACAACATGTTCAAACATCTTCATAAATTTTGTCTAGTATATATTGATGATGTTTTAGTATTCTCTAGAACCAGAGAAGAACATAAAAAGCATCTTGAAATTGTATCAGATATATTCCTAAAACATGGAATAATTCTAAGTCCTAAGAAAATGGAAATAGAAAAAGAAGAGATTGAATATTTAGGAGTTATTTTAAATCAATCAGGAATGCAACTCCAAAATCATATCATTGTGAAAATAAGAGATTTTCCAAATGAAATAACAACTCTCAAAGAACTGCAGAGTTTTTTAGGTTTATTAAATTATGGAAGAAAATTTGTAAAGAATTTATCCAAAAAGGAAAAACCTTTAATTGAAAAACTTAAGAATCTTCCTAAAAAAGGAAATTCAGATGTAAAAATAATATGGACTAAAGAAGACTCAAATTTAGTTCAAGAAATTAAAAATATGTTTAGAGAAACCCCAAAGGTTTATTTTCCAAAAGAAAATGACCAATTAATTCTAGAAACCGATGCTAGTGATGAGTTTTGGGGAGCAGTTTTAAAAGCAATCCCAGAAAATTCTAAACAAGAAGAAATCTGTGGATATGATTCAGGAAAATTTAAACCAAATGAAATAAAATATATAACTTATGAAAAAGAGTTATTAGCTATAAAAAATGGAATAAAAAGATTTCATATTTATTTGGCACCTGTTAAATTTATAATTCGTACTGATAATAAATCAGTTTGTGATTTTATCAAATCCAAAAAAGGAGAAGAAAATGCAAGGCGTGTTAGATGGTATAATTTTATTTGTCAGTATACTTTTGATATAATACATATTAAAGGTACTAACAATTTTCTTGCTGATTATCTGTCCAGAAGATACAATGAATAATCAGAATCCGGACAAAGGGAAAAAACCCTCAAATTCTCAAGGAAAGAATTATGGGAAACCATCCCGATTCTATAAAGGCGAAGGAAGCTCAAACCAGAGCAGCTTTCCCAGACTCCCTCAGATCATGGGTAACCAACCCAATGTTCCAGTTTATGTGATGCCAGTTAGCTATAAACAAATGGCTGAAATGTCTCAGAATTTTAACCAAATGAATTTTCAAAATCATCCTGAAACAAATCGGGAGATAAAAGATTTTTATAACCCAGGTTTAAACCCAAAAACCTATCATCTTTTAAATAATATTTGGAAAACTCATTGCTTAAACCATAAAGCTGAATTTAGAAAACACAAGAAGAAAAGCAAACTTTTATTCATTCTGAATTTGCCAAGTTCATTAAACAAGTGGATTGGCTTGAAGATTTTTCTGAAGAAAAAATCACTACTATTATTAATCTAATGAATTTTACTGAACAACAGGAAAATTCATATCTTAATAAAGCTTTAAGGATATGTTTATTCAATAAAGCTAAAACAGCTTTACCAAAAGAAATATTTTCTGATATTAATGATCGTATTGAAAACAATGAGATTAAATCCCTTCTCATTGAATTTGCTGAAAATATCTATTTGGAAAAAGAAATTCCAAAGTTGAAATTTTTCATTAACCATGAGCTTTGGAGTATGGAAGCAATTGGTTGGGGAGCCGTCGGAACAATCATCTTCGACTCCTTGGTATCCACTGCATTTGTTGACTTTCCCGCAATGATCAAAACAATGATCTATAATGTGGTGAAACACTACAAATGGAGTAGATATTTGAAATTCAAAATTTTTAGTCATGCAGGATGGCGACAGAGAGAACTGTTTTTTCAACCATATCAAATCTGGAGCCTAGAACTTGCAAATGATCAAGATCTCATAAAAAATGATGGTCTTAAATTTTTGGATAAAGCAGAAAATCTTGATTTATCCTCTTATTATATAGATAATTATATTGCTCTAAAAAGAGAAGCACAAAACATCCACAGCTATCGCTCTTACAAATTGATGATCAACGATGGGAGAAGACTATTTTGTACAAATCTGATTACTTCTTATGTGGAGACAGTTGCTCAAAGAATGGCAGCTGACAACGATGGGAGAAGACTATTTTGTACAAATCTGATTACTTCTTATGTGGAGACAGTTGCTCAAAGAATGGCGGCTGATGAATTTCTTAATAATATTATTCATGGCCATGTTACCGGTCCTATTGAATTAACAATGGATGCGGAAGAGCTGGTGGGCGCACAAGATTATTATGAAAATATTGTTAGCCACAATCAAGAAGATAATGGCGACAGTTTCTGGAACTCTCTTGATGAAGAGACACTTCACAATATCGAGAATATGATGGAAGGATAGGGGCCAGCCAGGCAACATCCAGAAATTCTGCAAAATTGGACACGTATAACAAGTATGACCAATATTCAACAATCAAAGGACATGGCGTGATATGCAGTATTCATTTAGCCTGACTCTTTTAAAAGAAGACGAAGACTTTTTGAAAGCTTAGTCATAATCCCTGACAAAATCACGTGATGCGGTGAAGGAAGGAACAACCTAGCCTCACTTTTTTATTTCATAGTCAAAAGGTGAATAGTGTAAAGTATGTAACATGTTTTTAATGGGTTGTTGGGTAGTTGAATGTAATTATTGTACTTTTGATTCTTATCTTTAGTTTTTGTGTAGAGTTTAAGTCCGGGCTTGAAGTCCGAAGTTTGTCTATAAATAGTTGAGTCCTTCATTTGTATAGGCAGAGGGTTGGAGAGTTCTCAGAGAGTTTTAGTGAGAAAAAGTCTGTATAGAGAGAGAGCTTTACTGAAGAAGAACTTTTTGTAAGTCTTCTTTATTCTTGTATATCTTTTGTAATTATTAATATATGTGAGGTATTTTTGTAAATACTGTGTTTTTATCTTTATACGTATTTTGTAACTATACAAAATACGTATAAAGATAAAAACACAGTATTTACAAAAATACCTCACATATATTAATAATTACAAAAGATATACAAGAATAAAGAAGACTTACAAAAAGTTCTTCTTCAGTAAAGCTCTCTCTCTATACAGACTTTTTCTCACTAAAACTCTCTGAGAACTCTCCAACCCTCTGCCTATACAAATGAAGGACTCAACTATTTATAGACAAACTTCGGACTTCAAGCCCGGACTTAAACTCTACACAAAAACTAAAGATAAGAATCAAAAGTACAATAATTACATTCAACTACCCAACAACCCATTAAAAACATGTTACATACTTTACACTATTCACCTTTTGACTATGAAATAAAAAAGTGAGGCTAGGTTGTTCCTTCCTTCACCGCATCACGTGATTTTGTCAGGGATTATGACTAAGCTTTCAAAAAGTCTTCGTCTTCTTTTAAAAGAGTCAGGCTAAATGAATACTGCATATCACGCCATGTCCTTTGATTGTTGAATATTGGTCATACTTGTTATACGTGTCCAATTTTGCAGAATTTCTGGATGTTGCCTGGCTGGCCCCTATCCTTCCATCATATTCTCGATATTGTGAAGTGTCTCTTCATCAAGAGAGTTCCAGAAAATGTCGCCATTATCTTCTTGATTGTGGCTAACAATATTTTCATAATAATCTTGTGCGCCCACCAGCTCTTCCGCATCCATTGTTAATTCAATAGGACCGGTAACATGGCCATGAATAATATTATTAAGAAATTCATCAGCTGCCATTCTTTGAGCAACTGTCTCCACATAAGAAGTAATCAGATTTGTACAAAATAGTCTTCTCCCATCGTTGATCATCAATTTGTAAGAGCGATAGCTGTGGATGTTTTGTGCTTCTCTTTTTAGAGCAATATAATTATCTATATAATAAGAGGATAAATCAAGATTTTCTGCTTTATCCAAAAATTTAAGATCATCATTTTTTATGAGATCTTGATCATTTGCAAGTTCTAGGCTCCAGATTTGATATGGTTGAAAAAACAGTTCTCTCTGTCGCCATCCTGCATGACTAAAAATTTTGAATTTCAAATATCTACTCCATTTGTAGTGTTTCACCACATTATAGATCATTGTTTTGATCATTGCGGGAAAGTCAACAAATGCAGTGGATACCAAGGAGTCGAAGATGATTGTTCCGACGGCTCCCCAACCAATTGCTTCCATACTCCAAAGCTCATGGTTAATGAAAAATTTCAACTTTGGAATTTCTTTTTCCAAATAGATATTTTCAGCAAATTCAATGAGAAGGGATTTAATCTCATTGTTTTCAATACGATCATTAATATCAGAAAATATTTCTTTTGGTAAAGCTGTTTTAGCTTTATTGAATAAACATATCCTTAAAGCTTTATTAAGATATGAATTTTCCTGTTGTTCAGTAAAATTCATTAGATTAATAATAGTAGTGATTTTTTCTTCAGAAAAATCTTCAAGCCAATCCACTTGTTTAATGAACTTGGCAAATTCAGAATGAATAAAAGTTTGCTTTTCTTCTTGTGTTTTCTAAATTCAGCTTTATGGTTTAAGCAATGAGTTTTCCAAATATTATTTAAAAGATGATAGGTTTTTGGGTTTAAACCTGGGTTATAAAAATCTTTTATCTCCCGATTTGTTTCAGGATGATTTTGAAAATTCATTTGGTTAAAATTCTGAGACATTTCAGCCATTTGTTTATAGCTAACTGGCATCACATAAACTGGAACATTGGGTTGGTTACCCATGATCTGAGGGAGTCTGGGAAAGCTGCTCTGGTTTGAGCTTCCTTCGCCTTTATAGAATCGGGATGGTTTCCCATAATTCTTTCCTTGAGAATTTGAGGGTTTTTTCCCTTTGTCCGGATTCTGATTATTCATTGTATCTTCTGGACAGATAATCAGCAAGAAAATTGTTAGTACCTTTAATATGTATTATATCAAAAGTATACTGACAAATAAAATTATACCATCTAACACGCCTTGCATTTTCTTCTCCTTTTTTGGATTTGATAAAATCACAAACTGATTTATTATCAGTACGAATTATAAATTTAACAGGTGCCAAATAAATATGAAATCTTTTTATTCCATTTTTTATAGCTAATAACTCTTTTTCATAAGTTATATATTTTATTTCATTTGGTTTAAATTTTCCTGAATCATATCCACAGATTTCTTCTTGTTTAGAATTTTCTGGGATTGCTTTTAAAACTGCTCCCCAAAACTCATCACTAGCATCGGTTTCTAGAATTAATTGGTCATTTTCTTTTGGAAAATAAACCTTTGGGGTTTCTCTAAACATATTTTTAATTTCTTGAACTAAATTTGAGTCTTCTTTAGTCCATATTATTTTTACATCTGAATTTCCTTTTTTAGGAAGATTCTTAAGTTTTTCAATTAAAGGTTTTTCCTTTTTGGATAAATTCTTTACAAATTTTCTTCCATAATTTAATAAACCTAAAAAACTCTGCAGTTCTTTGAGAGTTGTTATTTCATTTGGAAAATCTCTTATTTTCACAATGATATGATTTTGGAGTTGCATTCCTGATTGATTTAAAATAACTCCTAAATATTCAATCTCTTCTTTTTCTATTTCCATTTTCTTAGGACTTAGAATTATTCCATGTTTTAGGAATATATCTGATACAATTTCAAGATGCTTTTTATGTTCTTCTCTGGTTCTAGAGAATACTAAAACATCATCAATATATACTAGACAAAATTTATGAAGATGTTTGAACATGTTGTCCATCCATCTTTGAAATATTTGTGGTGCATTACAAATTCCAAATGGCATAACCGTCCATTGGTAATGTCCATATGTGCACTAAAAACAGTCAATGGTTTTGACTCATCTGTAAGCTTTATTTGCCAAAAGCCTGATTTGCAATCAAATTTGCTAGACCATTTAGAGTTCATAGTCTGTTTAACTAGAACATCTTTTCTAGGAATAAAATATCCATCAAATTCAAGATTTTGGTTTAATCTTTTATAATTGATTACCATTCTAACTTTTCCTCGTTTTATCTCATTATGGTTCATTACCATAAAGGCGGGACTAGAATGTGGACTTCTTGTTTCTTCAATTAATCCTTTCTTTAGTAATTCTTCAAGTTGAATTTCAAATTCATCTATATCTTTTTTAGTATAGACCATCGGCTTAACTCTAATTATTTTATTAGAATCAATGAGTTTTAATTCACAAAACCTTGGAGATTTTTCCCAAAGTTTTAATGGGTCTTCAAAAAAGTTTGGATGTAATTTTTTATAAATCCAATGTTTTTCATCTAAAGATTTAATTATAGGTGTCATTTCACCACGCTTGACTGGCGCAAATCCTTTTTCACAAACATGTTTATGATGTTGTAAAAGAGGAATCTTAACAGGTTCTTGTTTACAAGTTAGAATAACATGGTCACGATTGACAATAAAAGGCATATAATTTTCAATAAAATTATTTCCTAATATCACATCACCATGCATATCGGGGAAACAAAGTATTTTAGGGATAGAGAATTTTTTATCTCCTAACCAAAGCGTAACATTTTTGGCTTTGAGAATGATTAAAGTTTCATTTCCATCAATACCTCTTGCAGCTATTGGATTTTTCATTTTTATCCATAGATGCTCAGGTAAAGCATTATACCTAGCAGCACTGGTTGTTGCTCCGGTATCTAAAAGAATAGATAAAACATATGGTTTATAGTTTTTGAAATTAAACTTTCCGAGAACATACATATATCTTTTCTTACCTTGTTGGTAGCTAAAGATTAATTGTTCTGGATATTTACCATCAATTTTAATCTGTTGAAATACTACAGATTTTTGTTCTTCAAGGTAGGTTGTACCTGGAAGTATAGGTATTTGCACATTCTTTATTGCAATTGATTTTCCCTTTTCATCTTGTTCATCTTTTTTAGATGTTGATGTTGATGCATCGTCTAATAATTTTATATTATTTCGACGATTATCAGTAAAATAAAGATTATTTCCTGATGCTTGAAATTCTATTGGTTTATAGAATTTTGGCTTAGGATTTTCTGTAAATTCTTTTATTAACCAGCTTTTTGGTATTTCCAAATCTTTCCAATTTATTAATCTTGGTTGGATTTCAGTGTCGAATACTCGTGGTTCGAATAATTCGATCATAATCTTATCAATTTCTTTAATTGATGTTTTTGTAAAATTTGTTAGTTCATGAATTGCTTTCCATTGAACTGATAAATTATAACTATTCTTTTTCATATCAATTCCTCTGGTTTGAATACGAATTTTTATCGTATCACAAATATTTGGATCTTCTATTGATATAAAATAATTTGGTTTTATTTTAAACCAAACTTGTCCATAAACAAGATTTGATTGTATTCCACCTATTAGTGCTTTAATAGGATCTTCAAATCTTTTATCCAAGACTACTACTAGAATAGGAGTGTCTAATCCTACTCTAAATAGAGCTGTAATTTCTATTTGAATTATTCCGATATGAATATATGGAATCTTTGGATGCTTTTGTTTAAGCCTTCGAATTTTATTTTTATCGAACAGTGGTATTTCCACCATTTCATCTTCAGTAGCTTTAGCGGATGTATTTCCACTAAATTGCTCAAATAATCTAGCTTGCCAAATATTAAATTTTGAGATTTGATAAAGTTCTTCTTTTTTCACTTCTTTAATTTTATCAAATTTCTCAAAATTAGATTCGTCTATAGATGCTTCTTCACCTATGACATCTCCTAATTTTATGAGTTGTAATTCGTCATTTGGAATAGCTTCAAAAATTTCTTTATTTTCATTTCTTTCAGACATCATGAATATCATGTCTGATTCATCTTCACTTTCACTTTCAGATTCTGATTGAACCTCATAAATTATAGAATCAGTGTTAGAGACTTCTTCTCCAACTAAAATTTCTAATTGTTTTTCTTCTATAAATTTTATCATTTGTCTGCCACTCTTTCCTTTCTTAGGACATTGTGGTGCTATGTGACCTTCTTCATTGCAAATATAACATTTACATTTAGATTTTCTTCTAAATGTAGTATTTCTATTATTCTTTCTTTTTCTGACATATTTCTTATTAGGATTAGGTTTTTTACCTTTCCATTTGACAAATTTATATTTTCTAAATTTTCTCTTTTTCTTATAAGGGGTTGATTTTTTACAACCAAATTCCCATTGTTGTCGCATTACTTTGCTACAACATTTATCATTAAGTTGATTTTTCACTTGCTTAACAGCTTTTTGTGTTATGCAATGTTTAGTTACAATTCTTTCAGCATATTGAATTCTTGCTCCTAACGTGTCTTTTCCACCATTAGAACTACTCAAGAATTCTTTATATCCATCATTACAAAGTTCATCCCATGGTGAGGGTAACTTATGGAAAAATTGACTTAACCAAAACTCAGTTTTTGGTGGGTTAAGTTTATGATAATATTCCTGATAAAATTTTGCAAAGGATTTAAATTCACAAATATTGCATATTCTACATTTTGTTAACATATATTCATTATAAATTTCTTCTTGTTCTTCGAATTTAATTCCACAAAATTCTCTTCTTAGAATTTGTGCAAATTCATTTAATATTTTATCAAATGAATTAAATTCGTTGAGTAAACTTGCTTTTTCATGTTTACCTTCATCAGAAGCTTCCCATCTTCTAAGGAAGTTTAAGCAATCTCCTTGGAGAGTTGCACAGATGTAGTCTAAAAATCTTTCTTTAGACCAACTACTTTTATATGTATTAATGACAATAGACATTGATTGTGCCCATTCTCTTAATGCTTGATCATAATTTTTAAATTCGACATTTTTTAAGTCGAGATAAACTCCTCCTGTAGTGACATTGATTTTATTTAAATCAGTCCTTATGCTTGTTGTGGGTGCAGGTTCTGATGTAGAACCTTCATCTTTTAAAGGTTTTAAATCTTCAATTTGCATTGGATCATCATCATCAAGGTCATCATAGACATCAAATATAGGTGATTCAAAATTATACCTTTGACCTCTAGGAATTATTTTTTCTTCCTCATCCGTCTCAATCTCTTTTCTTTTTTTAGAGTCTTGAGGGTCATTATTATTGTTTGTGTTATCATTGTTTTCTTTTTCAATGATTATTTCTTCATCAACTGAAGTACTGCTTGTACGTCCAGTATTGTTATCACTTGATGATAAGCCAAATTTTCTACCTTCTAGTTCTGGCTCGTCATCTGAACTTTCATCTTGTACGCTGTTTGGCATAAAAATTATATCAGATTCTTTATCTGATTCACTTGATTCTTCTAGTTGAAGGGCTAAGTCATAATTATATTCAGTCATTAATTTTTCATTTGCTGAATATAAGTCTTGCATCTTTTTTAGAAGTTTATTACGTTCATCGTAATTTTCTTCTTTAATATATCGGTTTTCCAATATTCTAAAATTTCTTTGATTGCTTCAAAATCTTTTCGATGTTTATCAGTTTTAAACATCATAATTTCTGTTCCAAAATATAATCTTGGAATCTCTTCACTGGTACTTTCTTTTAGTACTAATACATTATCTGAATTGTTTTTCAGATTATTTTCTAGACTTTGGATTAAACTTTTTGTTTCATCCTTTAGGTCTATATTCTGGATTTCACTTAACATATTAACTTTATCATATATTTTTTCTTGATTTTTCTCAATATTTACTAATTTACTAAACATACCAGATAAATTATCTACAACATAATTTAATGTTCTGCTAATATTGCCTATATTAGCGTCTTTATCTTGTACATGTGCTAATTGTTTATAATCGTTAGTTTGATTATTTTTCTTACCTACGCACCCTAAATCTTCCATGACTAGGTTTTCCTACAAAGTTGCCGACTCAAACGAAAGGACACAAGCTCAACTGGCTACCTTTCAACAAAGTCAAGGCCTCGGTACTCCCTATTCAAAGTTGTTTTAAGGTTTGCAGATAAATCAAAATAACTAACTAGCAATTAAAATACTTAACAAATAAACAAGAATAAATAAGCTGATAACAGGCTCAAACAGATTATAATAAAACTATTAATTCCTAATACTGATGCTTTGATACCATTAACAAAACACTACACTCAGTAGAAACAGGAACTTTAGGATTTTTTTTTTTTTTTTTTTTTTTTTTTATAACAAGTAAAATATGAAACACATGTATTTTACATTACGGGAGGATAGCCAAAGAAATATATATGCAGTCTAACAACTAAGCTAGATAGATATAATAATTACCTAGAATAGAATAAAAACATGTTACATGTTTGTTTGAGTTTAAACAAAATATATAATGAAACAGAACAAAAGCTACGGTTGGTAATATCGGACTTAGAATGGTGAAAATTGTCTTTTTCACATTAAACGAGCCGAATCGAGCCGAATCGTATAATATACGAACGAATCCGTGCTTCAGTGGTTCGAACTTGGTAAGAGAGAATAGTTAGCCCACTGATGAGTTAGTAATAATGTGGAAAATTTAAAATTACGCTACCAAAACTAAACTCTAGCGCTATTTGAATTGACCAAAAATACCTCAATAACTGTTTTAAAACAATTTCAATTTGAAGCTTTAAAATTTATTCATCAAGACTTTTGAATAGAATTTTTTTTTAAAAAAAAAAAAAAATTAAAGTTATGTTACAAAAATCAAGCTAAATTTACATCAAGTTTCGTTACGAAAATAAAGCTAAATTTACATCAAGTTAAGTTCCCCAGGTAAAGGCAAAAAAAAAAAAAAAAAAAACACGATTGGTGATATTATCCTTAGCACAAACAGCACTTGAGAAATCTATAAATAGGGTGTCAATAGAGCCCCTTTCTTCTCATCATAATCCTTGGAGAATTACAAGGCAGTCAGGTCAAGGTACAACATCTTCCCTTATGACACTATTGCTGTTCTTTAAATTTCGGTTTCTTATGGAAGTCGTTTTCATTTGATTTTCTCAAGCTGCAATTAAATATTTGTTCGAATGTCGTTTTATTTATTAAGAATGATAAGTATCAAATTGCAAATACTTTAAACCAAAGTTGAAGTTACGTCGCAATTAGAAGATTATCTAAACCAATAATAATATGGTAGGTCACAATGCCATAAAATCCAGTCCACACATTCACCCAAAAGTGTGGCACCAAATTGAATGAGAGATATGTAATGAAAGGAAAGTAAATTTAATTTGACCAGTGACGTCGGATAGCTATATCATCGGGACGGTAGAGTTAGAGTGAGTAACCTTTGGAATCAATTCTAAATAGAATAGAATTGAATTGATTTAGAATTCTAATTAACCTGTTTGGAATAAAACAAAAAAATTAGAATTCTAATCAATTCTAGTGTTTGGAATGATGCTGAAAATGAATTCGATAATGTGTGTTTCTTACAGTACCCTGTTTGATATAAACTCTTGATAATAATTAATATATATGTTGTTACGAGAAAAAAAAAAAATCAATATAAATTATTCCAGTGAGATTGCCATGAATATAGCTTCCTTTAATTTTGCCATGGACGACCCAAGAGAAGGGAGGCATTGTGCAAGCTAGAGAGGAGAGGGCAAAGGACGTTCTTAGCATATGACTTAGATTAAAAGGGTTATATATATTGGAAGTCTATCAAAAGAGGCCTTTAATGAAATGAATTCTAGCCATATCCCTCCACTTTTGGTGAGATCTGCAATTCTGCTAAATTGACAGCAGTTAAAAAGACACCCTTTCAAAATAGGTTGCAGCCTTTATGAAAAGTACACGTTAGAAACACCAAGTCTCCAACTGAATCCGAATGGTTGCTAACCATTTTTTTAACTTACTCCCACAGTCCTCTGTTTTTGCCCATTTTCCTTCCTCTGTTTCTTTTCGTTAGATATATATATATCTCCATTGTATAATTTAGGTGCATATGTCTTTTGTTAACATATATGGATTAAAACATAAGATTGATGATCATGGCCGTCCATTGTATAATGTAGGTACATGTCTTTGTATCAAAGAAGAAAGAAGAGTTGTAGACCGTACTTGTAGTTTTCTAATTAAGAACGTAAGGTAATATACACGGTAAATTTAACAAATAAGGGTAAAAATGTATTTATAATGTAAAGTGAGGATAATATTGTTAATTAAAAAGTTTTTCTAAAATAAAGACTTTTATAAGTAGTAGTAATAATAATAATAATAATAATAATAATGTAGTATAGATATAAATATAAATAGAGACTTATAAATAATATATATATATATATATATATATATATATATATATATATATATATCAGTAAATACTAATAACATATGTATATAACACAGTTGACTTACGTACTAGCTGGCTAGCACTATGTGCATCATATTATCTCATTTCTTATTTATTTAAGGTGACTTAAGTAAGTGCTTTCTGGCCAATATCCTTTTGGGGTTTACAGAGGTTTTAGTTTCTCTTTTACGTGGTTGCATGTGTGAATGCGTGTGTTCTCGTATCGATTGAAAAAAAAAAAACGAAAAAAAAAAAAAGGAAAGTGAGAAAAGAAGGAGGTCGATGCATTCTCCCCATAGTCCATACTCTCTATGCTCCTCGTTTTGCTATTCATATTCACTGGCGGAGCTAGGGAGGCCTTTGGGGGCACGTGCCCCTACTGGCTCAACCAAGTTTTTTTTATTTTTTGAGAGAGATATTACTATTTGATGACTATTTCTCAACATAATGCCAAAAAGAGGAAAATATAGTCATTTAAAAGCATATTTACAGTCAATTTGTAATAAGTTGACAAAAATATTTTTTTTTTTGGTATTAAATTGAAAAATGATTACTAAAAAGTAATTTTTTCAAAAAAAATGCTTTCCAAAGCTTTTAATTCCTAATTCCCACTTCACAGAATCATAGCACAGTGCTCCTATTGGAGATAAATCCTAGCTCCGCCCCTGGTACAGAAGACAGATGGTAGACAATACTAGTTCATCTTCATCAGAAGTTGGGAAGTGCTTGGTCGTTGCTCCAATTAGGCGTCAACTTGGTTATCTGTATGACTATCATAGCAATGTTGATCATCTTCAAAGCCAACTTGAGGAGCTGGAGGTTGTGAAAGCCAGAGTGGATCAATCCGTTGATGCTGCTAGGAAAGATGATGAGGAGATCGATCCTGATGTTGAGAGCTGGCTGGAGAATGTGAATGGCATCACTAAAGAGGCAAGGAAATTTCTCGACGGTGAAAAAAATGCTGAGAAATGGTGTTTTGGGGGATTATGTCCTAATTTAAAGTCACGTTACCAGCTAAGTAAGAAAGCGGAAAAGACATCATCAGAAGTTGTTAAAATTCAAGACGGTGGGAAATTCGACAATGTGTCTTACAGTGGCGCTCCACAGGGGATGGGGTTCACCTCTGTCAAAGGTTATGTGGATTTTGAATCCAGAAAGCCAATTTTGAAGCGAATTATGGAGGCATTGATGAGCACTAATATCAACATGATAGGGGTATATGGAGTGGACGGTGTGGGCAAAACCGTGCTCATGAAAGAAGTAGCTAAAAGAATTAAGGAGGAGAAGTTATTTGATGAGTTGGTGATGATAGTCGTGTCCTCAACTCCAAATATAAGAAATATTCAAGGAGAAATCGGAAGCATGCTGGGTTTGAAATTTGATCAAGAGAATGAATCTGAAAGAGCACGTCGGCTACATCAGAGGCTGAAGAAGAAGAAGTTTCTTGTAATTTTGGATGATATATGGGCAAGACTTGACTTGGAGGCAATTGGAATTCCTTTCAAAGATGATCACAAGAGCAGGGATGAACGGAAGGGAAGTAAAGTAGTAGTGACATCTAGAAATCAAGATATGCTACGCAATGAGATGAATTCTAAAATGAGTTGAGGTTTTGCCTGAACAAGAAGCATGGAATTTTTTTAACAAGATGGCAGGTGATGTTGTATTTCTACTTTGAATATTTATTTAATTTTGATGTTACACATTTTGGTTTATTATTTCTGTTTTAGCCATTACCATTAGTTAGGTGCATCACATTGTGATGCTTAGTGGGCCTTTGTGTGTGGTAAGTCAAAACTTGAGTTTCAACATTTAGTGCAAGACTTATTTCACTAGGGTAAGTCTACCATGAGGGACTCCTCATTAGTGAATTGATGAATTCTCTCTCAATTTCAAAAGTTAGTGCATGTACAAATTTCAAGACAAGGCTTATATCATTGGAGAGAAGATTTTTCAAAGATCCCACATACAAAAATTTATGACAGAATGACTTGCAATTTAATCGCAAGTTCTTATTAGTATTTAACTGTTATACTAGTTAAACTATGGTGCTCACTTAGGCCTTAATTTTAATAATAGAGGAATTAACTCTGATATCTCCATATATATATGCCCATACTACATGTATAACATTAATTTTTTTATAAATAAATGAATAGAAGCATCATAGAATACATAGTATCCTAACTAGGTATGCACCCTAGCCTATGACTCCAAATCATGTGCTCAAAGATGAGTCTTATAAAATTTAATTTAAAAATAAGAAAAAATCTTTTTTTTTTCCCATCAAATTTACATAATTATAAATTATTTTCTATCTACTTTGTGAGATGCATGTTGTTCAAAATTTCGAATGGTCTAGAGTGTACAAGCAATTTGAGGTTTGTCAGAGACCTTACCTACGCACAAGGCTCCCTGAAAATCATGGTATCGTGAGAGAGAAATGCTAAGCAACTTAGTGCGAAAGGGGACATATTTTCTTTAAAAAGAATGCATATATGAGCGTATCTCGATTCAAAAAACAGACTATCATGAAATCTAATCATCCTATCTTTTATTATTTCTCTAATTATTGTTATCTTGCCAACTAAATTTACAGAAATTCCAACTTGTATTCCGAACAGGTGATTCAATTGAAGCTCTTGAACTAAAATCCACAACTATTGAGGTAGCTAAAGAATGTGCCGGTTCGCCAATCGCAATTGTAACTGTTGCAAATGCATTGAAAAACAAGAGTTTGCAAGTTTGGAAGGATGCCTTGCAACAACTAAGGTCATCTACATCAACTAACATCAATGGAATGGATACAAAAGTGTACTCTCTAGAGCTGAGTTTCAATTTTTTAGAAAGTGAAGAAGCAAAATCATTTTTCTTAATTTGTTGCCTTCTTCCAAAAGATTATCGTATTTCAATCCAAGACTTTTTAAAATATGGCAATAGTTTGGGTTTGTTTCAAGAATTCAATACGTTGGAAGATTCAAGAAACAAGGTACGTAAACTGTTCCATAATCTCAAAGCTTCATGTTTGTTGCTGGACAGCGACATTGTTGGATCAGTCAAAATACATGAAGTTTTTCGTGACATTGGGAAATATGTTGCATCAAAAGAAAAGCATATATCAATTGTGAGAAATGGTGTTGATTTGGAAGAATGTATGAAGGAGGAAACCCTCAAAATTTGCCCTGCAATTTCACTACTATACAAGGATATTCATGAGCTTCACATTGGTTTAGAGTGTCCGGAACTAGAGTTCTTTTTGTTCTTCTACAATAACCCTTCGATAAAAATCCCAGACACCTTTTTTGAAGGGATGAAACAACTCAAAGTTTTAAATTTGACAAATATATGTTTTTCATCACTGCCTTCATCACTTCTTTTCCTTTCAAACCTTCAAACATTGTGTCTAGATCAGTGTGTGTTACGAGACATACCCATACAGGACCTAGCTAAAATTGGAGAACTAAAGAAACTAGAAATCCTTAGTTTTGAAAGTTTGAATATAGAAGAGTTGCCAAGAGAAATAAGGCAATTGACTCTTCTAAGGTTGTTAGACTTGAAGAATTGTTCCAAACTTAAAGCAGTTCCATATAATCTTCTAGCAAGCTTATCTCAACTAGAAGACTTGTATATGGGAAATAGCTTTATCAAATGGGATGTTGATGGTAATGCTAGCCTTGCTGGGTTAAAACGCTTGTCTCGCTTAGTCACATTAGAGATTGGTATAACAGATGCTAAGATTCTGCCAAAAGACTTGGGCTTTGAAAAGCTGAAGAGATACAAAATACTTGTAGGAGATGTTTGGGATTGGTTTGGTGACTATGAAACCTCAAGAACCTTGAAACTCAAACTCAACACAGGCGTTCTGTAATGACCCGACATGGGAGCTGTTAGTTAAGTAGTAAGAAAATCAATTTTAAACCAATTTTTGTGGATGATTAATGAAAATATTTATTTTGGAAACCTTTTTAGAGAATCCGGCATGGTCCTGTCTATAAATAGGACATACCAAGTTATCGACTATTCAAAACCTGTGGAAAACACATTTATAAACATTTCCAGTTCATCCACACAGTATTTCAAAAATAATAAAACCACAAGCTGTATCGTAGTCACATGGGTCTTATCCACCTCCTCAGAATGAATGCATGCATGCTGATGCGCTTCCCAACCCCAGGACAAGCTAAATTTTGAAAAACATGACCTGCAAGATAAACTGTGGGGGTATGAGCTACACGCTCAGTAGGAAAACATTTCTTAAAATAACCCAAGGTTTTAAAAACCATAGTTTATATACATTTCAATAACCCTGCAAAACCATTGATTAATTTGCAATATAATCTTTCAGTAAATGAAACTGCGAAAGTTAAATCATTTAATACTAACGCCCATTTTTTCCTTTTTAAAGAGGTTATCAAAATCATCATTTTACAAATAAATTATCTATCATTTTTTGATGTCATATCACGGCCTTATAAGCCAATAATCATCATCCGCCATATCTGGCAATCTATAACATCAGTCTTTCAAACTGATAAATCCTCCTCAGGTCATGCGAGGCCCTCGCACGCGGAAATAAGAGGAAACACTATGGATCTTACTTGGACCCAGAAAGTAACCTCAAGAGGAAACACTGTGGATCTACTTTGATCCAGAAAGTAACCTCGTTTCGGGAACACTACGGTCATTGGGACCGGAAAGTACCCCTTATCATCACATCCATATCATCACCACTTGTCTATTCATTTATCAATTCCATAATTCTCACATAATCTGGAAAATTATATATAAACTTTTCAAAAATCACATATTATGTTTGTGCTTTGAAAACCATATGAAATAATTCCATAAATCATGGTAATCATTTCCCAACCATTTTTCAAAAGTGACCCCCAATATTTTGACCACACTAAATAGTCCAATAGGCTTTAAAACCAACCTATTTAAACCCTTAAACATATAAGAGTTTCATAAATAACAAGAATATAACAAAAGGGGTATGTAAATCAACCCTAGGTTTTTCCAAAATTTATTAAAACCCATAAAATATACTCCTATGCATGATATTTATGCAAAAACTACCAAATACATGTAAAACTACATGACTTATATCCAAACCCCCATGCATCAATGGGTTAAAATGAGAAAATGTCCCCTACCTTAATGATGAGTGAAGACAGTGCAAAACCACTGCCATAAGCATGTAGATCGAGCCTAGGTTGCACATAGATGCTCCCCCAAAGCAAGCCCTAGCTTCCAAATACCATGCTTGATGAAGAGAATGGAGATTCTAACTCCAAAATGCAACCAAACTTCACAAACACCATGAATAAACACTAAATGTAAGGATTTGATGATTAAATCCCAAAATAAAAGCAAACC
Source organism: Liquidambar formosana (assembly GCA_039720395.1). Lineage (NCBI taxonomy): Eukaryota > Viridiplantae > Streptophyta > Magnoliopsida > Saxifragales > Altingiaceae > Liquidambar > Liquidambar formosana. Next base: position 49,488,174 of record CM077820.1, on the reverse strand, counting down.
CTAGCCTTAGACCACTACAAGAAAAAGATTGATAGATGACGTTTTTAAAATTTAAAAAGATGACCGTTTTTTAAAAACTAGTCATCTTTTGATTTTTAAGATGAAAAGATGACTAGTATTTAAAATCAAACTTAAAACAGTCATCTTTCAAAAAATAAAGATGACTGGTTTTTAAAAATAGTATAGCAAAAGATGACTAGTTTTAAAAAACCGGTCATCAATTCATTCTCTAAAAACTTTTTTCCCGTGTCACCTCTGCGATCCCCTTTTAAGATGACAAGCTATTTTTTCTCTTTGTCTCTCTCTCTCTCTCTCCAATCTCCATCCCTCGGCACAGAGCCCTCATCCTCACCCTTACCCTCGTCGTTGCCCAAGGCCGCCGTCAATGTTACCGTCGCCCAATGATGTGGTCTCTCTCGGCATCGCCACTGTCATCACTGTTGCAGCCCTTATCGTTGCAAAAGGTGGCAGAAATGGCGGTGAAGGCGTTGAAGAGCATCGACTGGGATGGGATGGCTAAGCTTATCGGAGATCACAGGGAGTTCGCTAATCTTCTCCGTGCCTTCAACGAGGTTAACTCCACCCTCCAGACCAAGTTTAGCCAGGTTTACCCTCTCTCTCTTTGTATCGTTTCTTTGTTAATTGTATTTATATGGTTTGTGGTAAATCTTCGTCTAGAACAGCTAGGGTTTGTTTAAAATGCATCAGTGATCGTGCTCAGTTGTATCAATTGAAGCTGTGTGTTGTTTAGCTAGGGTTTTGATTTCGAATTAGGTTTTGATGTGTCTTGGATTTTAGAAATTTGCCTTGGCATTGTTTGGTTAGAGTGTAATGAGTGTTTTTTTATTTTTTTGGAAGCTGAAATTGCTTAGAGTTTCGATAAAATGGTAGCCAAACAGTACCTTAATGTGGTTGGAGACTTTTGCAGGTGTTATCGCAAAATAGTTGGATGCAATTTCCATATTATATATATACGTATTTGGATTTGCTTATGCTCTGTTTGGTTGCTGAGAAAATGTAGGAAAAGGGAAGTAAATAAAATTGGAATCTTGGAATTTAAAATCTGCGATGCGAGAAAATAAGAACATCAACTTGACTGAACCTAATACTATTTAGCTTAGTTGAGGCGGGTTTCTCATAGTTCAAAAACAAGATTGTCATAACTCATAAAACAAAAGATTTGTGGTTCTCTTTTCTTTTCTTTTCTTTTCCTCAGTTGTCTCCACAACCAAATGGAATGTTAATCGAAAACCAATTTGATTTATCCTAATTGACCTCACAATAAAAAATTTCTATCTCTGTAATGGTTACCTTTGTTGATTTGGGTTGTTGAAATGGAGAATTGGTAGAAGAAAACCTTTTAAGTGTCATGTTTAGTAGTCTTGGAAAATATGGAAATAAAAACTGTAGAATTCTATGCGATGGGTTCCAAATTTAAGGGAACTGCAGATTTTAGGGTCAACATCTGTAATTGTGATTGAGAGAGGTAGTAATCTAGCTCCTGAATTTACTTACTATTAATCTCAAATTTTTTTATTTAATGACTACTGACTTTTTACTTTATGCAGGAACCAAAACACATAAACTGGGAGTATTATAGGAAAGGAATTGGCACTTGCTTGGTGGATGTGTATAAAGAGGCTTATAAGAGTATGTTACCTTATTGGTGAATTCACCATCCATTCAATTTAGTTACATGAATCTACTCTTACCATATTTTAGTTGTCTCGTGCTTAGTGGCCCTATTGGAGAATTTATACTTCATAAACTGCATTTGTTTTATTGTTCTACATTTTGCTTTGAGCTTAGTTTTTTATATAACATGGACAGAATAGAATCTCTGTGACCTGATGATGATGTGGTTATCTTGCCTTTACCTTGTGAAACCTGTTGTGGCGAAATAACTAGATACAAGTGTGAATGCTATTTATAGGGTTTCAACTCTGTATGTAAATCTTTCAAAATTCTTGTTGTGCATGATTTCTTTTATCTCTCACATGAAAATCCACCTACCCATACTTGACTGAGAATTTAAGATGTAAAAATTTCACGATTAAGTGGTTTATGTGAATCAATGATCATCTATTGTTCATTGAGTTAATGGAGATACTATATGTATCATGTGCCATTTGCTTTGTTGGTTGATTATTTACATCTCATGCTATTATTAATTAATTAACTAATGAATTTCCTTAAGTTCAAGAAATGGCATAATTGCCACTGGATGGGAGAAGTGGATTGTCTCAAACCAAAGCGGGTGTATGGTTTATCTCTTAGCCACAGTGGGTATAAATACATGCCTTAATGCATGGTTAGGGTTCTGGATTTATGTTACTTTTAAGTGGGCACACAGAGAATCACTCAACACAAATAATTATGGGGATTTAGTGAAGGGAGGAGCCAATTCTTTTAAAACCCTTAGTCAGCATTTTGATTTATAACACTTCTTTGACTCATTTGTGAAGGTGTTTTGTGAAGGAGCTCAATTCAGCATGTTTCAGCCTTAGCTCCACCTAGCGAGCAATTAGTTTGCTGGGAAGATGGATATGAGGGCATTAATTATGGTAATGCCACTGAATTCATCCAACATCGGTTCTTGGTACAACGTTTCTTGAAACTCATGGTTATGTGCAAGTTGGTTTGGAATATTAGGACTGGCTAATAATGTGATGATTGTCACAATTTTCATGCCTGTTGATGTAAAATCAACTACAATAGCAAACCTAGTCTAAAAGAGGCAAAATGTTATGGCACTTGTAATAGTCTAGCTTACAGAAGCATCCAAATTTGGGCTAAGATTTAGGTCTACCAGGAGCCAAGTTGTTTGAAGGGGTCCTCTTACCGTTGTAGTTGTGCGCAATGGAAGAATCTCAAGATTTGAATCTATAGGTGGCACTGTGGCAGGAATTAAGTAATATGATATGATATCTTATCCTAGTATAATTTTAAAATATAAAATGACTATTGCCCAAGGATGGACATAGCAAATACAATTGCATATTGTTTTCCTATTACTTTCAAAATAGCAGGAAATTCAATAGTGATGCTCTAGCAAAGTGAAAAGACTACCTTTGTGTGTTAGTAAACAATAGTGTGCACTATAGTATGATAAGAAGTTCCCAAGGGTCAAGTCAATAGTTGTGTGGCTTATAAGGACATAGAAATCTTTCAAATATGGAAGATATCTAGCTAAGCAGTGGAAGGGGTGGTAGCATAAGTGCCTCATAATCTGAGTTTAGGTGAACAGTGTAGGGTCATGACAATGGGAATTCATTTATAAAACATAACTTTGAGTGATATGTATGTACGTTTGTATGTATTTATGCTTGCATGCATGTATGTGTATTTATATATATGCATGTACTGATATACAGGGAGCAGACTTAATAATCAAAGTAAAAGTTAGTGTGCATTTGTTATGTAGGACTGATGTGATGTATAGGCAACCACATCGGTTATAAGTATGTATATATAAAATATTTGGGGAGCTTCTAATGTATGTTAAATAATAGGGTGATAAGCTGTTTTGGAGTTCTTTTTTGATAGCTCTTGTATATTCCTTATGTACTTGGGTTATGCCCTCTTCTTTTTAGTACAATCATTTACTTTTAAAAAAAAAACAGGGTGATAACCTCTCCGACCAACTTGGTAGATTTATTTGTTCCCCCCATACCTTTTCCTTTAGATAACAGGGGTTATCTCTGAATTACTGTGAAATGTTTATTCAGTAAATTATGTCATACTAAACTGAAATGGCAATAAAACACTTTCATGTTTTACTTAATTATTTATGATTTATGATTTATATTTTTACCTTGGATATAGAGAAATGGATGGATAGCTTTTCAAGCTTGTCTGATAGAGCATGACTACTTTCTTTCTTCTTCTTTTTTCCTTGCTTGCTATGCTTTTAACATTCACTACTATTGAAGTATTTTTAAGTTGGGTCTTCACTGGCCTATTTTGTTGCTGTTCCTAAAACAGGTCTTGCAGTAACTTTCTCTAGATTTCAAGGCAGTGTGCAGATCTTCTTTGCTGTTCTTTTCTGGTTGTCTCTATTCTTCTGGGCTTCTGTGTGGGATGAGAGGAATAATGATAGACCAAACAAGGGATCTCGATTTAGACAATGACACAGTAAGCATTTATTTTGTATATAGTAATAGTTATGCTCTTATGGTTTTTTTTTTATTTTTCAGTTATATTAAATTGGTTTGGCTTCTCCCACTTGAGTCTCAGCATCTCTTAGTTTTGATTATGTTGTCCTCTAATGTTTTGTGTTTTAGATAAATGTTAGGGCATAAATTCATGTTGATTGTGGTATTGGTACAGCGCGCACAAATATATTGGTACAGCGCGCACAAAAATAACCCATTTATGTATTCTTTTAATGAAGGTTCTTACTAAAAACATTCATTTTTTTAAAAAAAAAATTTTTTTTTTCTCTCTGTTATTTCTGTACCATAGATTAAACATTTTCTGGATTTATAAAGATAACCCAGGCAATGTCATTTTTCTTGGTTTACTGGTGGTGTAAAGGGTTGACTAGGTGGTTCTATAATTTTGTCATTATGTTTGTAGGTATATATAAAAGCAACTGGAGAAAAGAGTGTGGAGATGGTAACTGATGATGGTGCAATTTATGTTACATCAAACAGAGGCTATAACTGGAGGGCTACTGTTCAGGAGACTGTTTCAGCTACTCTGAATAGGTGAGTTTCTACTAAAGAGACATAGTATTGTTCTAGGAATGATTGGGTGGGTTTAGCTGAGAGGGAAAAACGTTGGGGCCAGATTACTGAGGAAAAAAATGATGTTGATGATGATTGATGATGATCATCATCTGAGCCTAGACCAAACTAGGGAAATGATAGTCTGCATTTTATATTTGGAAAGTGGTACTCTGCATTTTATATTTGGAACAAGGTCACAATAATGCTTGCAAGAGTTAGGGTAGTAAATATATCGGGAGCCAGATAAGTTTTTACTTTTTCAAGGGATACAATTAAGTTGTCTTTAAAAGTGTATAGAGTTTGTGATAGGCCACAAGGCCCATAACTGGGGACAGTATAGGTCACCCATTTTTCTTTAAAAAGAATTACTTGGGGTCCGGGAGAGTGGGTTAATATTTAGGAGCTTCTAATATCTGTGTGTGGTGTGTGGTATGAAGAATTATTAGATGATTGCTACTTCTATGTTTGAACAATGTAGTTAACTTCTTTCTTTTTCACTTTTCTTCTGAAACTTAATCATGCATAGTTTCGCTTTTAAACTAAATTTCGTTTTATATCTTTTGCTTGAGTAAACTATATTATGCATGGAAAAATTAGTTTCTTGAGAACTCAAACTTGCCTAAAGCTATTCCAAGGTTCTATTGAGATATGAATTGCAATTTTTATTTCCATAGAATTGTGTGCCTTACAAACATGTAAGCAGGAAGTGCTGAGTTGCAGTTTTATGGTGGGTGCGGCATCAAATATGGGAAATTCCTGCAACTAAGTTCCTTAAATGTCTCACAACAAAAAGCCAAGGGACCTATATGGTCCTCTATAATTGCTGCCATAATAAATAGCTTGAAAATTTTTAAAACAGAATGCATTAGAAGTAGCTTATGCAGTGAAGGAAATAATAGGAATTGTATTTGAATTTGTTAAAAGAGAATTGATTTTGCTAGCCCTGCAATTTAAGAATGTAACCAGTTTGGATCAACAGTTAAGAATGTAACCAGTCTTAGAATTGAGTGATTCTTTCTTTTGTGCTGTCACAAGTTTGGTGACTAACTGAATCATATACACTTCCGCATTTTGCAATGAACTTGTTGGTTGGTACCTTGGTGACTTGGTCCAACTGGTCATACACTGGTTTGAAAGTCTAGCTCAATGAGTCTCCATGCATCACAATCTAGAGAGATATAGTCATGATAAGGGCAATATTAGGACCGTATCTTGCGAGTTCTGTGTATCTGGAAGGCTCAAAGCAGTGCACTTTCTTAATACTGGTTTTCATATGCTTCTATGATTAATTAGCATAATGTACTTTTAGTTTATTTGTTTTAATTTATTCTCTTCTCCATCCTTGTGTTTCTGTAGGTTGTATCATTACTAGCAGGAGTCTTTCTTTTTGCAATTAGCACACTGTTACATAGAACTGTGTTAAATAGATTTTACCTTTTGCAGGTGTGCAGGTGAGATAGAGAGAAAGAGAGAGAGAGAGGAATGGATATTTTGCTTTGATAGAGTCAAAGAAATGGGAGCAAACTAACACTGAAGCTTTTGTGGATGCTCACTCGTCTAATTCATCCATTTTTTTTTGTTTTTTTGTTTCTCACTTGATGGCTTTTTCTTTTTGTGTAGTTGAATCATGCACCATGCATGGCAAAAGATGAAAATTTTTTGAGGATGTTGCCTTTAATTTTTAGATTTGTTTTTCATTTTAACATAAAAAATATTGTAGCACTAGTTAGGTCAAGGGAATAGTGACTTTTGAAACCATGTTATTGTAATCCAATGAAATGAAAATGATGGTTTTATAATTAATATGAGTGATTTAATTTCCTTTGTTATTTAATTTGTCTATTTTTTTTATTTCTATTAATTTCTTTCATTTCATATTGAGAATTTAATTATTGAATAATTTGTAAAAACAGGTTGATGTATCAAATTGAATAACAGGTTTGAAGGGTAGTAAATAGTATATGACAAATTTTTTGTATATATTCACAAAAAAAAAAAAAAAAAAAAAGGGAGCCATTAGATAAGATGACTGTTTTTTATAGTCATCTTTTAATACATAAGATGACTGGCTTTAAGAACATAAGATGACTGTGAAAAACAGTCATCTTATGTAGTAATATATGACTGTTTTTAAGAACATAAGATGACTGTGAAAAGCAGTCATCTTATATATTAATATATGACTGTTTTTAAGATAAAACCAGTCATGTTTTGTTAAATAGATGACCGTTTTTAACGGTCATCTATAGCACAAAAAGATGACCATGTTAATGAATAAAGGATCTTCTTTCTTTGAGTTAAACATGACTGTTCTTATAAAACGGTCATCTATTACTCTCAAAGATGACCGTAAAAAACGGTCATCTTATTTGATGGTAAAAGATGACGCCTGAAGAGATGACTGTTTTTTCTAAAAACAAAGATGACTGTTTCGATAAAAGATGACTGTTAAATACAGTCATCTATCAACATTTTTGTAGTAGTGGACATGAGAAAATACCTCTTAATTCGAAATAGAGGTTGGCCATGTGGGAATCCAAGCTAGAAATGAGGAGATTCAAGGCCAAGATGCATGGAATCCATGGAAAAATGGAGTGAGAACCACTCACTCTCCAAGCCGTGCACCCTCTCTCTTTCTCTCTCTCTTTCTCGGCTGAGAAGTGGAGAAAATGAGTGGAAAATCGTGGTTGAGGGTTATATATAGGAGGAGGGGCAAAAAGGTCAATTCACCCCTTAAAAAATCTGATTTCTAGCCATTTTCGAGAGATTTAGTCAACTACATGAGAGATGTAGTCGACTACATCTTTCAGGATGCCTATTCTGTTTTATGTAGTCGACTACAACCTTACTTATAGTCGACTACAAACTTGCCTATAGTTGACTACAACTTGCTGAAATGGCTCTAAAACTCCTAAGATTGATGAAAATGGAATCTCCTTCCATTCTAATCAATCCTAACTCCCAAAGTACTCAATCCCAAGCCATAAAATACATTTAAAACATTTTTCAATCATAATACAACCCAATATTCTCATGAACCAACCTTGGGTCCTCACACATTCACTCAGGAATAAATGTGTTAATATAGGGAACGGAGGATCTATATTTTCACGAATTGAAAGGAATTAGAAGTTTTCTTAATGAATTAGACAGAGAAGGCTTTCCATGCTTGAAGCATCTCCATGTCCATAGTAGTGAGATCGAGTCTATCATTAACACTATGGAATGGGTTCCAAATAGAGCCTTTCCTAACTTAAGTCGTTGTTTCTTTCCAATCTGATGAACTTGAAAGATATATGTCATGGCCAACTACCAATGGAGTTCTTTTGTAACCTAAGAATGGTAGAAGTGGAACATTATGATAGTTTAAGAACTCTATTCTCATTGTCCATGGCTAGAAGCCTTTTGCAACTCCAAGAAATAAAAGTGACAGAGTGCAATATCATGGACAAGATTGTCGGTGATGGAAGAGAAGAAGCAAAAGACAATGATGAAGATGAGATTGTGTTCCCTCAATTATGCTACTTGAAATTGCAACATCTACCAAAGCTCTTGGGCTTTTTCTTCAATATGAATACAACGCCTTCCATACCATTTAGGAGGCAGAAGCTTTTGACAACTAATGCAGGGTCTGAAGAGATCAAATCAAAGGGCGAACATGATATTCTCATACCACTTTTCAATAAAAAGGTACATTAATTATGTTGGTTCTTTTATTTATTTATTTATTTATTTTCCACCGAAGAAAAGAGAGTTTTAACTATCAACCTAGAATTCCAATTAGGTTGGCACTCTAGGAGTTCGAGATCATATGTAATATGTTGGTTCTTTCAATAGCATGTCTATTATCCCTTTTTCTTTTTCTTTTTTCTTTTACTTTTTCTAAACAATTAAAAAAAATTATATCAAAAAGATTTCTTAACGTGTGCCTTAAGGACATAAGTTACAATATATTAATGAAGCAATAAATGCATGAGAAAACATAAAATTCATAGAGAATGGCGCAAATATCATTAAAAAAAAATGTGAAAATACATATAATTCTTTTTGCAAATTGCATAGAAAAATGGACAGATACATTTGCCCATACAATTATTGCTTCATTAAATGTATCTTAATATTTGCCTTTAGGGCATGCATTAAAAATCCCCAAAATAAATAAATAAATAAGTATTCCCTTTGCCTATTGTCATTTACATTTTGAGTTGTTCCATAATTTTTGTTATGATAAAAAAGTCAAGGACTCTAATTGATGTCCTAAAGTACCCTATTCCATGGTTTAAATAACCAAATAAAGATAAAGTAATACCCTTAGCCAATGTGTGTAAAATTAGAATATCAACACAAATAAGTAGGTGTGAATGCATTAAATGTACTTTGCTAAAAAGGTAACGCTACCATGCGAGGCTTCCCATTGGTGAATTAATGAGCTTTCCTTCAATTTTAAGAGTTAATATACAAATTTCAAAACAAGGCCTATACCGTACCATTGGATAAAGAATTCTTCAGGAATCTCATATATATACAAAAATCTATAGCAAAATATCCCGTGGTTTGATGACATAAATTGATCAAAGTTTGATTCTTTATTTGACAGATTAAAATTCTTTAATCAATTTTGAGTGAAAGAAAAAGTAAATGTGAGGACATTTTGTGTATATTAAAATTCAACATGTACCTTGTATAATGTTTGCTTTTTCTAGTACCAATTACCAACGTCTGCACCCTAGCAACACATGGTTGACTTTACATCTATGCCAATTGAAAAAATTTGATACGGTCGCATGGCCTCCCTTCAACCAAAAAGGTTTCTCTTTCCTTGTTACTCTATTTTAACCAAAAAAAGAGAAAATCCTTTTTAGAACGGATCTCCGACATTTTAATCAAAGATAACTTTACATGTACGCCAATTGTAGTCTTATAATAGAATGAGGTGAATTCTGCAGGTCACATTTTCCAATATGGAGGAATTGGTTATTAGCAATACTAGTTCCCTAAAATACATATTTGATCTTGGAGGACGAAATGATGAGGAAAGGCAGGTTGTAAGAGCCAATCAGTTGAGATATTTGCAATTACTTCGTCTGTCGAGCTTGAGGCACATATGGAAGAGGGATTCTCAAGGAATTAATTCCTTTCAGAGGCTAAGTTCAATTGAAATTCATTGTTGTCCCAATGTGAGAAACATCTTAACAATTTCCACAGCCAAAAGTCTGGTGCAACTCCAAAAGCTATCAATATCGCTGTGTTACATGGTGAAAGAAATTGTTGAAAATGAAGGAGAACGAAAAGAAGAGGCAGTAGACAAGGTAGTGTTCCCTCGTGTAACCTCTCTGACTTTTCACCATCTAGTGCAGCTCAAGAGTTTCTACCAAGGACTATCCATTTTTGAATGGCCATGCTTGAAAAAATTAGAGGTGTCCTTATGTTTCGATATAGAGATATTTATTTCGGAATTGAATAGCTCCGAAGAAATACGTGGGAAAAGCCATCTTGATACTCCAATCAGACAGCCCCTCTTCTTGGTCCAAAAGGTACGTGCATATATCTTTCGTTCCTTCTTTCTTTCGTTCTTTGTTTCTCTTCATTTTTTTCTTTTTCTCTTTTTTTTTCATTCTTTTGTGCTTGGTATTACCCTGTATCTGTATGTATTCATCGTGGCCCAACTTTTATGATATTGTGGCATTAATGTATTGGTAATCCTTAATTTATTTTTAGTGAGAATATTTTAATAAACATTTTAATTGGGACAACCAATGAAATTGAAAACTAAGGTATGGTAATACTGAATCCCTAATATCGCCTTAATTATATAGAAAACTAAAGAATCTACGACCTATCAAGTCTATCGGGCATTTGTTAATTGTAAATCGTCCATTTAGTCCCAAGCATCTCAACCTATCAAGTCTATCGGGTCTCAAACAATTAAAATATTACAGAGTAAATATTTCAATTTTTAAAGAAAATTGATAATAAAGTATAAACATTGCATAATTTTTTAATAGGAGGGATCTATTTATACTTGGTGTAATACACCCTTTAATATATTTTTGTGAGAATAATATTTCGTCAATCCAACCGTTGAATTAGGTTATCTATTGGATCATATACATCATGCACGCCAAATTTCAAGTAAATCGGATTGTAAGAGCTATGCCATTCATAAAGTGCCTCAAATTATAGTTTTATTTATAAAAAGAAATGTAAATATACAGATCAAACACTTGCCGATATTCAATTTATTTGAAATTTGGCATGCATGAAGTGCATGAATAAAGAACCTAGTTTAACGGTTTGATTGGTGAAATATTATTCTCACAAAAATATATTGAGGAGTGTAAGAGCAAAAAATTTTACACCGAGTGTCAATGCATCCATCCCTAAAAAGAAACTATAATGATTCCTAGCATTTTTACACATCATGTGGGTCATTGCTAGTATATATATTGCTTTTCTATTTTGAAAGCACATATGCACCGAAATGTGGCTTCAAACTTTGATTAAATTTTGACGCGTATGCGCTTTGATCCTTTATAATGCATGTATTTCTATCGTACTTTTATTAGCTTTTGATTTCTTGTCAATACGATGAAGTGATATCACAAAAGCACACAAGTTTTTCTCTTGTTGAAGGTACTACATAGGCATTGACATAGACATTAACTTGAACCACATTTTCATGTCATTATTTGATTGACATTATTTCTTTCTTTCTTTTATCTACAAGAATAATATAAATTAGAAAAATATTAGTTCACCCACCTTAAACCATATAGGAAGAGATTCTCTCCATTTAATGATGTGGCTATTGATGTGTGATATGCATTTTAAAAAGAAATGCAAAAATAAAATCATTTGTTAATATGGCTATTGGCCGGTGTGTGAAAGAAATAAGGAGACATTAGGGCTGAATATCATTGCTTGGGACTAAAAATATAAGGGTAAATTTATAAGAAACCCTCTTAATGTTTAGTTTTTTTTCACATAACCCCTCTAAAGAAAATTGGATTGCAATGTGTCCCTAGATTAACACTGACAGTAATTACCCTTCATGGAATTGGCAATAGCCTTGTGATGTTTTTTTTTAAATCTAATTTCATGAAAAACAATCAATGATGACGTTAATTGCTAAATTTGTAAACTGTTTAGGATACATTACAATCTAATTTTTTTTACAGGGTTACGTAAAAAATAGATAAATATTAAGGAGGTTTCTTATAATTTACTCAAAATATAATTTTCTTTCATTGAAAAAGTCTTGAAAGGTAACTCACTAGTGAATTATTAAAAAATCTAATAATGTACCTCTCCGCTCGGATGAAGTGGCAACTTTAACCCTATCCTGTGTTTGTGTACGTGCTTTTAAAATCTGATGTTGAGTTTTTGTATTTCATTTTATACATCCGACAAATAACATAATGTTTTTATATAGTATAGAAGATAAATAGATATAGACATAGATACAGATAATTAAATATAGATATGCTTTAATTATGTGACGTACATTGATAGAGTGACTCCACGTCAATTGTCACGTGTAATGACATGCTTAATACGACATGGCATGCTAGGTCCGGCTATGCGTAAACAATTACAATTCAATATAAATGATTACTAACTTATTAGTAAATGACTACTAATTTAACTAAAAATCGATAAAACTAACCAATTTTAGTCTAACCATGGACTCAATTCAGTCCAGTCTTGATAACACTAATTTGAACATTCTATTTGTATATTTAAATGGTAATTTTTACATGATTTAGGGCCTGTTTAGGTGTCTAGTCTGAAATTAGACAATTCAAGGTATTTTACATAGTATCAAACGCATAAATCCATCTTCATGAATAGAAAAATTCAAAAAAAAAAAAAAATGGTGGTCATCACCACAAATATGAGTAGAAATTCAAAATAATGGCATTTCATGAATTTTTAGGAATTGATGGTTAACATCAATTCCAATGATAACTCCAATTATTTTAAATATTCTAATTCAAAAAGATAGATTTGTTCCTTATACCTTTAATACTATGTAAAATCTATGGAATTATCTAATTTCGAATTGGACACTCAAATAGACCTTAGGCTATGTTTGTTATGAAGGAATGAGGGAGGGAATGGAATGGTTATTCCATTCTCCAAAAAAGAGTGTTTAGTTGTATAAGATAATGGAATGACTATTTCTTTGTGGGAATATATTCCCTCTAATGAGGGAATAGCTATTCCTTCCCAAACCAAAAAGAAATGCTATTCCCCCTTTTTAAGAAGTAAAAATCATTAAAAATGAGTCTCACGTATGTTTTTTCATTCTATTCCCACCCCTTACCAAACATTGGGATGGAATGTTCATTCCCATTCCCACTCCCATTCCATTCCCTCTCCATTCCATTCCCTAAAACCAAACGTAGCCTTAGTCAAAGATTGCCCATTGTATATCTAGTATTAAACTATTAAAATGTTCTACTTTGTCATGTGCTTGACCCAAAATAATATATACAACTATCTTGCTTATAAAAAATAAAAAAAATAAAAAAATTTGGAGTATCTGTTTGAAGTGTTAAAAAAAAGAAAAAAAAAAGAAAAGAGGACCCTACTCTTTTGTAACTTTTGTTGCAATGGTTTTTCAGGTTGCATTTCCTAACTTGGAGGAAATGACATTGAAGAAGTTGGCCAATATGAAAGAGATTTGGCAAGGCCAATTCGATGCACTGTCATTTTGCAAACTAAGAGTTTTGAGGGTGACTAATTGTCGCAATATACTAAAAGTTTTCCCAATCAGTGTGCTTCAAAATTTGCAAAATCTGAAAGGACTTAATGTAGGCTATTGTGAATCACTGGAAGAGGTATTTGAACTTGGAGGAGTTTGTGGTGAGGTAGGCCATGCTGGAATACTCCCACAGTTGATGCAACTAAAGTTGATTGAGCTACCTAAGCTAAAGCATGTGTGGAAGAAGGATTTCAAACTAAGCCCAGTTTTTCAAAATCTAACAATTATTGATGTTTGTTATTGTGGAAGTTTAACACATCTGCTGCCATTCGGAATAGCTAAATGCCTAACGCAAATTAAAAGCCTAATTGTAGTAGGTTGCGGGATGATGAAAGAAATAATTGCGAGTGAGGAAAAAGAAGCAGCAGATCATAAGACTATTTTTTGTCAATTGAACTATCTGGAGCTTAGAGAGTTACCAAACCTCACAAGTTTCTACCCAGGGAGTAATACTCTCTCACTCCCATCCTTGGAAGAAGTGCGGCTGACTGGATGCCCCAAAATGAGGACTTTCTCCAATGGAAATTTAACCACGCCAAAGCTGAAGACAGTGCATGTAAGGTGGAGACAATATTGGAGGGGAGACCTTAATAGCACCGTACAGTCTGTTTTCAAACAAAAGGTATGTATTGATGGTGCCAACATTTTATTCTTTCCTCTCTTATTTATTTATTTTTTACCCCAAAAAAAGTTTTACTTCAAATAAAAGCCCGAAATACCCATATCAATTACTTCGCCGACCACTAATCTCTCCGCCGATTCAGCTAATTTAAACTGAAGAGAGGGGTTGTTTCGCTGCTTTATGGCTTGTCTTCTTAGACTCAAAACTTCTTCGATCTCAACTCCAGGTATGTATCTCCTCTCTTTCTCTCTACCTCTTCGACTGGTTAATTTGTTTGTTTGTTTGCTTTTTTTTTTTTTTTTTTTTTTTTTTTTTTTTTTTCAGCACATGATCTCTCTGGCATTTGGCAAGGATATGAATATATTTAATCTCCGTTTTGCCTATTCTGTAATGCAAGTAATATGATTGCTAATTTAGCTGGTGTTTATTAATTCTTCAATTTATGTTGGCATTGTAGAAGTTGCATTAGATTGGATTGGAATGTTAGAGTATATGCAAAAGGGATTGTAGAGGGTTTGGTTTGCTTTTTTTTTTTTTTTTTTTTCCTACGATTACCAAATGGGTTTTTGGTTTAAGAAATGGATAACTGTTGTTCTTAAGAAGTCTGAAGTGGTAAGAGAAAAGACTTTGGACTTATTTGTTTTGTTGAATGTAGTGTTGAAGATAAGCAGACCCATTTGATTTATAGCTCACAAGGTAGGGCGGTACTACTCTGTCTAGAAATGTGAGTTTCAGACACTTGAATTTATTTATTTATTTATTTTTACCAATTAAAAAAAAAAAAATTTGCTTAGAAGCATTTGAACCATTGCTCGGTTCACTTCCTTTGGCCATATTTTCCTAATTGATGGACTGCCCCTTGCGGTCTTGTGAAGTCTCAGCAGCATTGCAGGTTGGCAACTTAAAGGAGTGCAGAGGATATGCTCCATGCTTTAATGCCTCTAATTGATAATATAACTTCAAAATGAATTGAATTGCATCAGTGAGGCAGAGTCTTACTATCATTGGCCTTTCGGAGGAAGTTTCACAGAGTGCCCCACCAGCTAATAATAATACTATTGCTCCCAAGGCAGCTCCTGCAGTAATTAATCGGCAACCTGGTGGGTCGAAGGGTGCATTGATAAAAGTAGCTCTGGACAAGCTGAAGGAGTCTAAGAAAAGTGACTATGACTCCAAGAGCATGCCTATTGAGGAGGAGGTAAGAGAAGAGCCCATGCCAAAATCCAAGTCCGAACACAGAACGGAGACAAGTGAGGACAGGAATAAGGACAAATAAAAAGAGAGGGAGAGGGACAGGGACAGTGACAGACTAAAGGATTGGGATAGTGACAGGTGGAGGGATTCTCACAAGGAGCAAGAACAAGAGGAGACCAAGAGGGAGAGGGATAAAGTCAAGGCCAGAGGTCATTGTTCCAAGGATAAACAAAAGGATTCAGGTCAATTCACAAATTTTCCCCCATTGGTTATGGACCTAAACCCTGAAATTTTGTGCAGCATTCTTATTTTTGTGTTCATTACTACATTTTTTGTTTCAATGTCTTACCTGATGTTTGTGAATGCAGGAGGGCATTCAGAAAAGTTAAATGCAGGAGGGCATTCAGAAAAGTTTAAGACATCACTCATCTTGAGGTATGCATTTTACTCTTCCTTCAATATTCCTAGTAGTCGACAGTGCTTCACTTACCATTAAAGTGTTTCACCAAATTTTTTTAGACACAAAGAATGACTATAACAGCGAGTCGCACCTTCTGAAACTCTTTTTCTTAATATAGATTCTCACTACCACGGCTCCTCTTATTTTTCGAGTGAGAAGAATCACCATAGACATCATTCATATGCTTGAACCGGTCATCTTGGTGTGCCTCCTTTTTACCTTCTTAACGTTAAGCAATTCAAGGTGCACCAGTTGTATCTGCCTGGCTTGGTGATGATGTACGTCTGCAGAAGAAAATCAATCAGTGTGGAGGGGGGAATTGAAATTACTCATGACAATTCTAACCTCAGAATAAACTGGGCAAGCTCCTCTCTGTTGGTCTCCCTGGTTTTCTGGCAACCAATAACAGGTTGCTGTGTGGTATGGGCATTGCGGCCTTAATTCTTCTGCAGTAGTGAAATAGATTGAAATGCATAACTATCCCTTCTTGAAAATAACAGCACTGGCATGCATATGGTGATTCCAATACGGGTGTGTTTAGGCCACAGCTCTCCAGTTGGTACCTTCCGAGTTTTGCATGCCTACTGACAGCCCTACAAGGTTGGACTCATGAAAGATCACAACTTTTCCCATGGTCTTCTTTTGTTGTTTTCCCCTTATGTTTGGGAACTGTACTAATGCTTTGGATTTTTTGAGATTCGAAATTTTTTCTTTTTCTCTTCTCTGAAGCTGGACTGAGTATCAAGGTTAGATTTCGTCTTAGGAACCAAATTTCTGGTATTTTGTTCTTATATATATAGAGTTTGGTGATTGGTATGTCGATTTTCATTGGGAGTGAATGGTATCTCCCATTAGATGATAAAACTAACCTAAAAGAGACTAGTCATGTCTGCATCTTCCCTACCTGATCAGCCTATAGGTTCTGAATACTGTATAGGCTTCTGACTACTCACTGTGAGGCAACTTCCAGTGATCCCTCATTTTGGAGGTGAAGTCCCCACAACAATGGAAATGTTTTCTAGGGCTTGCATGCTAATACAAACTGGACAATTCTTGGTTACTTATTGGTCAGGAGGAACCGAACTCCTATGGTTGGTGATGGCACACCTTAACACCATAGTGTTCAAGTTAATTTTGCTTTCCCCTGTCTACGTCCATAAATTTTTCTATTTGGACATGTGGTGAAGGTGAGTGGGCTACACCACCGATCAGGGAGGGAGGGAGGGAGGGAGAGAGAGGGGGGGGGGGGGGGGGGGGGGTGCAATGGACCCCCTGACTCTTTCCTTTATTTTTTTCTCAACTAAATTATGAGTATTTTAAACATTTTATCCTGCCAACTTTTTATTTTACTCCTCGAAATATTTTATTTTGACCCTCTAGTTACTTTTTGGAACGAAAAAATTGATGAGTTCGACCTTATTATTTATCCTAATTATTCTTTTACCTTATACAAAGTTAAAGAACAAAATCTTATTGTGATCTGCCACTGATTCCAAAATATTTATCATTAGTCTTTAATCTTGACCCTGCAAGACAAATTTCCTTACTCCACCACTATCATCGATAAGAAGCATGTGCGCATGTAGTAAAACTAAAAGCAGCACATTTGGGTGCACATTGCACACATGATTTCTTTCATTTTTGCCCCTCCTTCCTCCTTTTTTTTTTTTTTTTTTCCCATTAAGTAGAATTGACCACATGCCGTTGAACCCATAATATGCACAAGTTACCATTAGATCAAGACAATCATTAATAATGTTGTAAACTAGAAGTTGGGACTGCAGTAGCATTGCGTGGTTTAATTTCCCTACTTCACATGTAATTTAGTTAAAAAACTGTCCAGGCAACTCTTCTAAGAGAGCTTGAACGATGGAAATCTGCCCACCTACCAAAATAAGTTTCGGACAAATGCAAGAAAATATAACTTTCGGTGTCAACGTCATATAAAAGATAACAAATTTCTAAAAAAAGGATTTAAAACAAATATATATCTTACCTGAGTGTCGCCATATAAATGTTCAAGAAAAGGATTTAAAACAAATATCTCAGATCATCGGAAGGCTGATATCAAATCCATGACATCTCTGAGTGGAGACAATCAATTGATATGACCCAACCAACTGCCTATGATCATTTAGGGGGAATTATTCATTGAAGTAGGGGCGGAATCGAATAGAAAAGCGGGGGTACGGAAGTTCAAGGAGCTTTTGTAAAAGGTAGATAGATTCTTGATGCTGTGCTTATTGCCAATGAGTTGGTGGAGGACTACAAAAAAAAAAAGAAAAAAAAAAGAAAAGAAAAGGAAGGTGTGGTCTTTAAACTTGATTTTGAGAAGGCTTATGACCACGTTGATTGGAATTTTCTTGATTATGTTTTTAAGAGGAAGGGCTTTGGTGAGAGATGGAGAGGATGGATTAAAGGGTGTTTGAAGTCTATGAACTTTGCTGTGATGGTTAATGGTAGACCTAGAGGGTGGTTTGAGGCCTCTAGAGGGTTGAGATAGGGTGATCCTTTATCCCCTTTCTTATTCACCATTGTGGTTGATACTCTGAGTAGAATGGTGAGTAGGGCGGAAGAGAAGGATATCATCCATGGTTTCGTGGTTAGGAGGGATAGAGTTAAGATATCTCATCTTCAATTTGCTGATAACACTATTTTTTTCCTTGAAGCTAATGAGGAGAATCTTAGGGATTTGACTATGTTGGTTAGGGGTTTTGAGGTTCTTTCTAGTTTGAAGGTCAATCTGTCTAAAAGTTCTTTAGGGGGAATTAATGTGGTATCGACTAAGCTTGAGAGATTGGCTTCTAAGGTTGGTTGTTCTATTAGTGATTGGCCCATGAAATATTTAGGTATGCCTCTAGGAGGTAATCCTTTGGTTGTGAGCTTTTGGGATGGGGTAATGGAAAAAATTGGTAAAAGATTAGACGGGTGGAAAAAGGCTTACTTATCTAGAGGTGGGAGGTTAACTTTGGTGAAGTTTGTTAATCTTAGTAGTATTCCTACGTACTTTTTGTCTCTGTTTAAGATTCCCAAGAAAGTTGCTTTGAGAATTGAGAAGATGCAAAGAGACTTTTTGTGAGAAGGAAGTGGGGAAGGCAAAAAAGATCACTGGGTTAGGTGGGATGTGGTGACTAGGTATAAGGACAAAGGGGGGCTTGATTTAGGCAATATCATTCTTAGGAATGTTGCTCTCACTGGTAAATGGTTGTGGAGATTCCCCATTGATCAGGATTCTCTTTGGCATTCTATTTTCAAAAGCAAGTATGGTATTCAAAATAAGGAGACTTTGGCCACAAGTCCATAAAGTTGGACTTGTGCAGTTATAAGTCTATCATAAAATCTTATATAGTCAAAGGTCCTTCTTAAATATTTTAAGACGATATTACCCCTTTATATTATGTAGCAAAAGGTTCCTCTTAAAAAGTTGCATATAATCAATGTAACTGTTTTTTTTTTTTTTAATTTATACATAATTTTATATTCATCACAAGTCTTTTTCCTAATTTTTCCAAAAAAATAAAAATAAAAATAAATTTTGGCAAACATCTACTTGTAACTGAAGTATATACTAAACCCACAGAAAAACAGTTACATTAAAACAATTACTTTTAAGTCAATTGTGATTGAATTTTAGTCACAAAATATTTAAATCTTACAAATTTTTAGTTTCAAACACATCAATTTAACTGATTCAATAGTTACATCTAATAAATTTAATAATTTTGTATGGGAAATTGTACAAAATTGAACCCACATTAAAATAGTTGCATGTTTATTTATTTTAAAACCGATACATGTAACTATGTAATCAATGTAACTATTTTTTTTTTATACATAATTTTATTTTCATTATGGGTCTTGTTTCGAAAGGTACGACGAATAGATTTCAAATATATAAATTTTAATGGAAATCAATATCTAGATCGAAAGTTATGTCATTTTAAAATTTGAAAACAAAAAATAACACTTAAGGGTAAACTTGACTCTATGCATTTACCATGGTAACAAAAGTAAACTCATTTTACTTAAAAGTGGACTTATGGCTGCATAAGTTTGTTGCATAGACTTATGCCTCTATAAGTCCTATAAAAATAGACTTTTCGCTAATTTCCCCTCAAAATAATGGGTGGGATTCTAACTTGGTTGAAAGGGAGAGTTATCGTTGTCCTTGGAAATTTATCTCTCAAGGCCTTCCTTGCTTTTTGAACCATATCAAACTTCTTGTTCGCAATGGTGCTTGCATCCGCTTTTGGGAGGCTGTGTGGGTGGGAGAGAGACCTTTACATGCTTTATATCCTAGATTATATCGTTTATCCCATGCTAAACATGCTGTCATTGCTGATATGGTTTCTGTGGATTCTAGTTCTTTGAATTGGAATTTCTTCCTTTCCCGAAATCTTAATGATAGAGAATCTGAGGAGATGGTGGCTCTTTTGGCTACTATCCAAAATATTTTTTTTGCCTCTTTGAGTAATGATAGAAGGATTTGGATCAACCACCCTTCTCAATCCTTTTCTTCTAAATCCCTTTTTGAATCTCTGAGAGAGGATCCCACTATTCCCATATTTACTCTTGTTAGAAAGATTTGGAAAGCTATTGTCCCTTTAAAGGTTAAGCTATTGGCTTGGTCAGTTGCTCACCAGAGGACTAATACCAATGATTGGGTTCAAAGGAAAAGACCTTATTCTTGTCTATCTCCAAATTGGTGTGTTCTTTGTAAGAAGAAGAGAGAATTTGCGGATCATTTATTTCTCCACTGTGAGATCTCTTTTGTTTTGCGGCAGCGTCTTTTTACCTTAGCTGATTTATAATGGGTGAGACCTGAGCATTTTCCTAGAATGCTTGAGGTGGATTTCAGAGGCTTTGGGAACTCCAAAAGGGCGAAAATCCTTTGGAGTGCTGTTGTTCTAGCCATTTTATGGGTGATTTGGATTGAAAATAATGCTAGAATCTTCAGGGATGTGTATGAGGATTTGGATAGTATTTGGGATAAAGTGTGCTTCCTTGCTTCCTTATCGGCTTCAGTGGACAAATCCTTTGAGGGTATTCATTTGTTTCTGATTGTTAGAAACTGGAAAGAGATTTGTGCTTAGAAACCTATTAAACATTAAACATAGAGCTTTTGGGGCATCTTTTTTTCCTCCTTGAGGTGTTGATGTTTTGGTCTTGGATTGCCTTTTGTTTGGAGGCATTCTTGTTTTGTTTTGATGCTTAGGGCTGTTTGTTTTTGTGGCTCCTTTTTGGTCTCTTGTTGGACTTCTTGTCCAATATGTATTTATCTTTTTGATTAATACAATTGTAATTGTTATTTATCAAAAAAAAAAAAAAAAAAGATCAATTTATATACCAACACGAAAAAAAGACCAAAATGTCTTTTAAACACCATACAGACAAGCCTACCAAAAAGGCATGGCATAAACGGCACTATTTGTCAGTACATTTTTAAATTACAGGTGTAACAATTAAATTTTTTTTTTTTCTTTTCTAAGAAAAAAAATCACACGCGAAGAATGTATCTGAAGAAACTGACCGTTTTAAATGTGAGATCTTAAAAAATTGAACGGATACATTCATACCTCGAGCATTGGAACAAACTGTACAATGTCCCTTGTAGCAATCCGTCCTGTTGAACTCTCCAATCGACATCCATTATCAGCATCTAGGATCTGCCAAAAGTCAAGAATTAACCAGAGGTAAAATACTTGTTGTCATTGAGTGAAAGAGACTGGCCAGCAATTTCTGCAGCCTTGTTGATCACTTGAACAAATAGAGTGGGTCCTGCTAGAGCAACATTGTGTAGAGCACTTGCCTAAGCAGCCATTATACCTTCTACTCCTTCAACCTGTAAAATAGAGGGAAATTGATTGTTATTAAACAAACTAAAAAATGTCAGATGCAAACAGATCAGTTCACAGAGAAGTTGACCCAATCAGACAAGTTTCATTCACACATTAATGCTGCAATTTGCATAAAGTGGCTCGTTCAAAAGAAACTCAGAGATCGAAAATAGACCATTAAAGAGGCTGCCAATCATTAAGGAAATCCTAGGCAACAAGGGACACCCAACTACTCTGAAATGTGTAAGTTCTCACTTCTGAGAGACAGATAATGGCAACTGTTTATATTTCTAATTTCTCAACAAGTTTGCAAGTCACCACCAATATCACAAACAATTCTTTTATGAAAACAGATTTTTAATACTGGTGATCAGAAATATGGTGCATTCATAATTAACAAGACGTACGTAGGAGCGGATTGAGTCCTACGTCCACCACTAGGTGAAATGATCGAGCTGGGTGTTATAATAAATTTTTTTGACTAAGTAGTTGAATATTATAAAATTAAAAAAAAAAAAAAAAAGAAAAAAAAAAGAGAGGAATAAATAGAAACAAATTCAACGGCTTCAAGGATGAAGAAAGATAGCAAATAACTGCAAGCTTGACTTCGCTTACCTCAAAGCCACTTGCACTTCCATTCAAATTAAAACAATGTGATACGGCACCATTTTATGTCTTTCCTCCAAAGCCTCAAGCAGGAAAGCGCCCATCAGAATCATAAAATTGTATGACCTCCCCAACCTCCATTATAGCCTGTGATGAATTAAGATATAAATAATACACCAACTACATTATTAATTCTTGAGAATTTGCAACTTCCACCGCCAATTCCCGTTAAACGATCAGACCCTTAGTGGAACTAGTTTTCCTGAACCTTTCATTGTAATAAATAAGTTGGGGAATTACAGATTGATCCCACTACGGGTAAATAATTACACATCAATACAGATTACTACTAACTTAATAGTAAATGACTACTAACTTAACAAAGAATGACTATTAACTATAATTATTTACCCATAACCAGACCAATCTGTAATTCTCCCTAATAAATAAGTTAATAACAAATTGATGGTTCCATAAATGTCCATGTTACAATGATAAATCAAACTTCTAACTTCGAACTAGTACACTATTTGTTTGTCGGCCCGTTGCACTTAATATCTTTTTTTTAATATCTGGATGTTTCGGATGTTTTGTATCTAATTAATCCCCTAGACACATACAGTCCCTAGCCTTATAGTATTCAGTACCCTGTTCGAGACTTAGATTTTAGTGGAAACAGAAACTTTATATATTGCAAACTTGTTGGCCCTTTTTAGCTCTAGCTCGTGCCTCTTTTTTCCAACGCTTTCCCATCTCTCGAGCCTCATGGTATTTTGTTGATATGTAATTGGCAACACATTATCCGGCATATTCAAGAAGTCAAAAATTTGCAAATGGACATTGGAACAAAATAGGCACATTGGGTCAATGGCAGGAGGAAATTAAAGAAGAGTTTGGAGAGAAAATCGTTTGGAAGATCAATTTACTGCTTCTGTTCGAAAGACGCCAAGTAGCAAGAGGGAACAGAATGCTCCACCTGATACATAGGAAGGGGAACAGTTGGGCCTCATCTAAATATGGATACCTTGACTTTATTAAAAGGAAGGAATTAAAATAATAGAATGCAGTAACCCAATTGATCGAGGACTGGATTGATCCTTAGTATTGTGGAGTCGTAAAGAGAACATTATAATGAGCAATGTAAAACTACCCAAATTAATTAGTGACCCAATGATCAATAATTGGGTTGTAAATGAGTTGAGTTGAACCGAGTAGTAGGTTGCTTAAACTTTACTCATTAAATTAACAAACTCAAAAAGTTTGGCGGAGTCAGAGATTTATTTTAATGGGAGCAATCTTTATTTACATTTTCTTTCCAAAGTTTTGTTTAGTTGATAGTGTTTTATCTTAGAATGTAACATTGGGATATCAAACTTATTACATCCTACGAGTTTACTTGCATATATGTAAGAGAGAGAGAGAGAGAGGTCTTGAATTTGAGGGAACAAAATGAGGGGTTGGTATAGAAATTAATTTTTTGTGGTAGAGAAAAATGATAAAATTGATATCAAGAAGGAAATAAATAATAATAATAATAATAATAATAATAATGGTGGCCAATATATAAATAATTTAAATCTCAAGTACAAAGCTGAAATAAAAGAAATTTGTGTGGGGATCATGGCCCCCACTCGCCTCATGTAGTTCTGCCTACTCAAAAGTAAGGTTGGAACTTGATACGTTTAACTTTGAGTGAGCTTGAATGTTAACTTTGAGTGAGCTTGAACGATGTTTTTATAGAACCAATCTTAAGTAATTTGGTTAATTAAAGTATTAATGAGTTTATTGAATTGAGTAGCACTCTACTCAATCTTTGCTCAATAAACTAACATGCTAAAAAAAAAAAATTAAAAATGATGTTTGAGCTATATACGCTTCTTTATTTTACAAGTGAACTTTTTATCGAATCAAGCCCAAGTAATTTAGCTCTCTTACAGTTCTAAATTGATCATGTGAGATTTGGGTGCACCGATCTGTCTAGTGCACGGAATAATTTTTCAGTCGTGGTGGATGATTTGGTAAAGTACCAGTTTTTTAACTTTATTTTCTTTTGGGTTAAATTGAGAACATGCGACATTTTTGAATCCTTAAGACGAGAGTGCATTCATATAACACTTCTCTCATTCAAAAATGCGAACAAGGAAAATGAAAATGCCGGCGTCGTTTTAACTGGAGGTGCATGCGTGTCCAATGAACCACTTTTAAACATCTGGAAGCAAATAGCTAGCACTGCACTGGAGGCGTACCAAATAATCGTCAAATTAATCTACTCTTTGTTTAAGGCAATATTCCCAAATGGTTATGATCATCTTGAGGAATATTTGACTAAAACCAAAATGGTAAAACATAAATCAAGTTACAGGTATTTTGTTTGCAATTGATCAACTTAATGGGATCCATTATTTTGTAGGTCTTGATTGTCTTTTGATGCTGCATCCATTATTGGTCATTTGTTCACACTTGCATGACTAAAACTCAATAGGAAGGAGCCAAACAAAGAAAAAATTAAAAAATAAAAAAGAAATTGAAAATAGACAGCTTATACCATCTTATAACCATGAGTTCTACCTTCCTAATTTTTGTTTAGTCAATCACATGGCTTATAATATATAGTGTGAAAGGTATACAAAAATCAAAGTCTTGTATTTAGTCTTTAAATATATTTAGTTTAAATATTTTTTATTAGTAAGTTGTTAGCTTGTTGCTTTCTTTATTTCTTTTTCCCTCTAATTTGTCCAGGTTAATTAGTCCGGTTTCGTTGGATTCATTTGATGAACGGCAATAATACCCACACCACTTGGCTTTTTATTTTTATTTTTATTTTTATTTTTATTCCCCCTTCCCCATCTTATCCTTAAAAAAAATAAAAAAAGAAAAAAAGAAAAAAGGCTTCTCGATATTTTGTTTAAATATTTTGAAGTGACATCTATGTTGTTGGCCTGTTGTCTTCTTTTCTTTGTTTCTTCTTCTCCAACACGCAAAATTTGAATTTAAAAAAATAAATAAAATTTGTCCGGTTTATTTGTCCAATTTCAGTGGATTCATCCGATTGGATATCAATAACACACAACACGGCTTCCTCCTTTTATCTTCTTTAATTAACAGAATTATGGACTTGACCAATTAAGTATTGGCCGGCCGGCTTAAGAAAGAAATAAGAAAATAGTAATTTAATTGGGTTTTGTGGGCAATGACCTGGAAATTACAGAAGGGGTGGGATATAGAAGTAGGGGTGTTAATGGTTCGGTTAGGTTCGGTTTTAGGGGAGATTTCAAACCAAACCATTATACTTCGGTTTTGTTCCTCCCAAACCAAAACCAAACTATACTATAAAAAAACCAAACCAAACCAAACCATTATATTTCGGTTTGGTTCGGTTCGGTTTCGGTTTTAACCTATCAAGTAACAACAAATAATTGAAAATGAAAAAAATGACATGCCAAACTCCAAAAAAAAACATTTTTAATAAAAACATTACATTAGCAACTAAAAAAAACAAACATTGTATCAAAATAGAAACATATTGACATATATCAATATGTCAATATCACACACAACATTAATAGCTAGTTTAATCCATGCCAATTCTAAAAAGGGAAAACAGTAAGAAACTTAAAATCAACAAAAACAAGCTCATTACCTATTTTACCCTTATTAGAATTGGGAATTTACAAACTTTAAGTTTATATATATATTATATTTTCGGTTTTTTCGGTTTTTCGGTTTGATTCGGTTTTTTAAAACTGAAAACCAAAACCAAACCAATTGAGTTCGGTTTTCTAAAATTAAAACCATAACCAAACCTAATGACGAAAAAACCAAACCAAACTGCCCGGTTCGGTTTGGTTCTCGGTTTTAACCAAAACCATTAACACCCCTATATAGAAGGATGACAATCTCCCACCATTGATCATCAGAGTTGACCGTGGTTTAATTGTCTAGCTACCTGATGCATGGCTGTGGTTTAACAGTCATTCTTCAAAGTTCAAGCATTGTGTGCATTATAGCATTGCCTCCTCTCAGCTGGCGATCGATCCTCAATAAATTAAGTAGGTTCAATTAAATACTGGTAAATCATATTAGCTTCTGAAGCCGATTGAGACCCCACATTCAATGGGTCCGCTGACTAGCTTGATCGATCAACTTTACCAAATCGTAGTGTAGTGTATGAGTTTTTAAGTATTAACTCTCAGATTCAAGTAACTCTTTGTTTACTTAGCAAAAAAAAAAAAAAAAAAAAGGGTAGCTATTTGTATGAGGCATTCCCGAAAGTTCATCACCATCAAAGGATTCCTTTAAAACCAAAATGGTAGAACATAAACCAAGTCAGTTGGTTATAACAACCCAATAAGGAGTAGTTTCGCTCAAGTTAACACGTGTCACAGCAATTGTATTTCGTGCATTAATCGAATGTACCCTATAACCTACTAATGTACAAACTATAATTCTCAATACGAGTGTTGATTGATAGCACTTATTGGAAAAGAGCCAAAAAATAAATTACTTGAATGAAATGGGCATCTTATACCAAGGGCATCATTTGTTTGGTTGCATTCTTGCATATTTTGCATATATACTTTTTTTTTCTTTTTTTTTTTTCCCATTAAACAATTAGGATATCTCAGACCTTATCCCAATGGGTTTTGAGATCCTCTCCAGTTTGCTTGTGTCCATTTCCCTCCAGTCTACGGCTCACAGCATGCCACCTCAGCTTGAGCGGATCGAACGGCTTGCACTTAACTATCCCACTAATAGGTACCCTGTAATCTTCTCAACGGTTAACAATTGCTGTGACAGAGGAGTACCTCAACTGAAGCCCTCATCCATTCTCCAATTTCGCTCATTGTTCGGTGACGGCGATCAAACTCCATCGATGGAAAAAAAAAATGTCATGGCACATTTATCCAATGCCATGAATTTTTTTTTTCCCCATAGCAGTTTACCGTCATATTTTATACTAAAATCTTTTCGCAATTTTTTGAGAGAGTTGGATTCAAGTATTCATGGTCATGACTCCCTAGATTCACCTTTGAAGCAAGGGGCAAAGCTCGTACGATTGCTTCCCCCTCATGTAGACGTCAGCCTTCCCCAGCTCCTTTTCGTTTGGATCCAGACATTCATGGTGACTCCCTTTAGATTCACCTTGTCAAATCAAAATGGGACAGTTAAAATTTCTATTGGGTTTCTTTCTTTCTTCTTTTTTTTTTAATTTTTTTTTGACGAGATGGTCATGGGAACGAGAATATGAATTTGGTATTAATGAATTCAAAACCAATACAAAATAGTTTTAATTTGAGTCCTTGACACTGTGAATTCGAAGTTTATGTGTTTCATGGTTTACAGTAGTGCCACAGTCCTTATTTGTATAATTTTTTAATCGAATTCTTCTTGGCCTTCAAAATAGTGAGATGAAGGCATTGAAAGGCAGGAACGAGTGAGGTTAGAGGCTACGCCTGGCCACAGAGAGATGTCATTACTATTTAAGAAGATAAAAGGGCAGAGTGGGATGAATGACATGGTTAAGTGCTAATCGTTCGATCTGCTCAAAATGGGTGGTGCAGTGTGAGCCGTAGACTGGAGGGAACTGGTCCTTAACAGACTAGAGAGGATCTAAATCCTATTTGAATCAATGTTTCAGTTTAGACTAATCTCTTAATAGCTAATATAAAACGTTTCATATATATACACTTACAACTATAATTGCGACTTGCAAGTAATTGAAATGATGATCTTTAAAGAGTACATCTAAAACTTGACCACTCAACTAACATATATATACTTTTATGTAGCAAGTTGTTGCATTTAATTAGTTCATCGGAAGACTATCTGTAACTCCCACATGATTTCTACTTTCTTTATATTTTTTAGTCAATGTGCAGTGTGAAAGGTTGAAAAACAAAAGTCTTGTATTTATCCGTAACGTATATTTAATTTAAATACTTTAAAGTTGCAAGTTGTTCGTGGCTTTATAATTGTAGTGTGAAAGGCATAAAAGGTTAATGTAATCTTGTCCTTAGCTTTATAAAATATAATTTAAGTTAAATATCTTTAAGTAGAGACTAGAGAGTTATAGATTAGTCCTTAATTCTTCCCCACCCCATTAATTTGTCAGCGTTAATTTGTCGGGTTCCAATGGATTCATCTGATGATCGAATATCTCTAGCACACAGACCACATGACTTCTCTATATTAACTAATAAACTAAATATTTTCAAATGGCAAGTTGTTGATTTATTGTTTTTTTTTTAATTTGTCAAGGTTAATTTGTCGGGTTCCAATGGATTCATCTGATGATCGAATATCTCTAGCACGCAGACCATATGACTTCTCTATATTAACTAATAAACTAAATATTTTTAAATGGCAAGTTGTTGATTTATTGTTTTTTTTTTTTTTTTTAATTTGTCCGGATTAATTTGTCGGTTTTCAGTGGATTCATCTGATGGTGGAATATCAATAACACCCACAAAGCACATCACACGGCTTCTCCATTTTCATCTTCTTTATAATTTAAGCATATTTGAGGATAGTCTTACCCTAGAATTAATTATTAATTGTAATTAAATTGGCTTAAGAGGGTGATGACCTGCAAATTACCTGCCTTGGGTTGGTTGTGTGGGAATGAAGGTTGACAATCAAAACCACCATCAAATTTTTTTTTTTTTTTTTTTTTTTTTGTTTAACGATTAGGGAATCATAGGTTTTACTTCAGACAAGATTTCAGTCAAAACTAATATCCTAATGGCCTGTGTGAAATGTCTTATACTCACACGGATAACGATAACTGCGAGAAATTAAAAGTTAAAATGATGATATCTGAAAAGTGCATTTAAGATTTGATCGTTCAACTAACCATACAGGAGAGACCACCAGCCATCAATTTTAAAGTTTAAAAAAAAATAAAAATAAAAAAATGGAAGAAGAAGAAGAAGATGAAGAAGAAGAAGAAGAAGAAGAAAAGGCATGACTCAAGTCAACGTGACAGTAATTGATCACCAAACTTTACCATGTGAGCTGTCAACAGAATGCATGGCTGTGGTTAAACGGTCATTCTTCCCTAGGATATGACCCAAAAGAAATATCACAGCCATTGGGGTCGTGATACGCCTATCCACGAAAATGCCACCATCCTTATCCCAGCTTATCTTTCTAGAAGTCTAGTGGATTGGGACCCAATGCTTTGACATCTTCGTTTAAAAAAAAGGTAAATATTAGTTACTCTCACACTTTTCCTTACTATGAGATTATAAGGGGTATAAAATTGTAGAACCCACTAATATGATTAAACTCTGAAAATTGAAACAAAACTGAATTTATATAGTAGAACAAAATGTAGAGTAAAGTGTGAGTCTAACTAGTATTTCCCGGTGAAAATATGCAAGGATGACAATCTCCCAAGTCTCATCATTCACGCCTTCAAGGTAATCAGGACCTTAAATTTTCCACTCCGTAAAAAAGGCATGAATCAATATAACAGTGAATCAGTCAGTGATTGATCATCAAGCTTTGCTATGTGACTTGTCAACACAATGGGTCGCTGTGATTTAACAGTCATTCTTCAAAATGGTATCTCACTGTTACGCTAGCTTCATGTGCATTGTATCATCAAGTGCAGCCCTCTATTTATTTGTAAGGGGACATAAAACAGTTTGTGCTTTCTCTCTGTTCTGGCTTGGTCTCTCAATTTCCTCATTTTGCCATCCATAGCTACCGTCTAAGTCTTCTACCCATTCGCTGTTTGTGATTCTCTTATTCATTCTTAGAATTGATCTGACCACATCTTATGACTGGTTTGAGCCAAGCGGAAGAACAAAAACTTTGTTAGTCTGATAGCTGAGAGAGGAAGGTATGCTTGCGAAAAACCTTTCCCTGTTTCAATTTGTCACGTTGATTTTTAGTTGTTATTTTGTTGTTGTCATCGTTGTAGTTTTTGCTCTTTGGTTTTTGCTTTGATTCTTATTTTCTGAAACTGAAAAAGAAAATGGGGAAAAACACATTAGTAGGAGATGGAAGACATTATTTATTTATTTATTTATTTACTTACTTCAATTGCGTCAATAGTTGCTGAGTATTTTGGTTGCTTTCCACTACTAGCCTAATGGAGATCTTAACAGCCTTACGTCGCTACATGTTCGTCACCATCAATTCATGAGCATGGCGCCACATACCCTGATACCCTTCTGTAAAAGAAAAATATGATTTATGTGCATACATTCAATTGATTAGGAGTCTCATTTTGCCCAAGTTAGAGGATGATGCTGAGTTGAAAGTCAACCTATACCCTAGGCTCATTCGATTCAAATTTATGCCCTTACACATTAGTTCACCTGGTGGCCCTGTGGCCTTGCTTGTCAACCTCTGGTACTTCATCCTACGCTTAAAAGAGCGCATCGGCCGTTTTAAGTTCAAATTCATCCTCCTTTTTTTTTTTTTCTTTGAAAATACCATTGATTCGAAATTCTAACTTAAAAATGTCAAATTTTAATGAAGAACACTCAATCTTAGTGAATTTGTTGAAATTTGAAAGAAACCGACGAGTTGGGAGCTCAAGATATATACGCTTTTTAGGAAAATATTGGTTTGCGTCCTGATTTATCCTTTTCTCAATAAAAAAATCCGGTTGAGTGCATTCCAACAAGTTGTTGGTTTAAAGAAGTCGGTTCAGCTTTTTTTTTTTCTTAAAATCGACTCACGCAAGTACTTTTGAAGCTGTACATCTCCTCCTCTTTCTTCACCCAGATCTGTTCCTCTTTTTTCTTCCCTTCTTTCTCCTGAACCATTACAAACCCTCTCTACATCTCCTCTACAAGTCGCACATGTCTCCATCATCACGTAGTCATCATCTTCATCCTTTTCTTCTATTTCTCCTTCTCCTTCTCCTTCTTCTTCAATCTACTGTTTTTTATTCAAATCAAACAAGTTATTTTCTGTAAGCGAGACATTTAAGGGTTTTGAAACAAAAAGAAAAATTATTTTGATGAGAATTGATAGTTTTTGGAGTTAGGGTTCTGATTTGGAAAATTTAAACAATTGATTTGAGGATGAAAATTGGGGATATGTTGGGTTATGATTTTTTGTCAAAATATTATAGTGGAAAATTTTTTATTTCGGGATTTGTGAATAAGGGTTTTGATTTAAATTTTTTTATCAACTTTTTCAACCTTTCTAGCATGTTCCAGTCTTGAGAATTAAGAACACCATGAATGTCTTCTTAATCTTTTCCCTTGAGTTTTTTCTCTCACCTGTGGAGAAAAGAAAATTGAGAACTGAAACTGTTTTAACCAAACTACCCACAAAGAGGAACCGGTTCAATTTAAACTTAGTTTTGGTATGAACTAGGTAGCTTATTTAGTTTTGAGCCGGCCTGGCCCAAATCCTTAGATTCCCAAACAGACCCTTGGTTTTGAAAACAGAACCATGTTTGAAAAGCATCTTTTGGAAAAATCAAAATATAAGGGTTAAAAAAGGCTTTTGTGGATCATTCTTGAGCAAAC
Source organism: Liquidambar formosana (assembly GCA_039720395.1). NCBI lineage: Eukaryota > Viridiplantae > Streptophyta > Magnoliopsida > Saxifragales > Altingiaceae > Liquidambar > Liquidambar formosana. The sequence goes on along the minus strand of CM077820.1, from coordinate 49,456,464 downwards.
CTAATTAGGAATTAATCAAACCTTAAGCTAATCTTACAAAGAGATTCTGCATATATGTCCCTAAGATTATAACGGAACTCACCAGGCGAGAATTGGAGGACAAATGGATATTTGACGAGGTAAAATGACTAAAATGCCCAACCACAATGCTCTATTTCTCCAACCATATTCATCCAAACTCCATCAGAACTCATACGAACATGTTTCCCTACTCTCAAAAGAAACAAACATAATAAATGGTAAGCAAAACAAATATCAAAAGATGCATGCGATCATAAGCTTCATGACAAGGATAAGAAGAAGTGAAGGGATATGAAATTAAAATGGGGGTGTCTACACCAAGTCTCCATGGAATAGATAAAATTTGTTTGTTAAATTGAAAAAATTACCCTTATGTGATTACTTAAAGCAAACATGGACAAAATAAAGGTTTTTATGTAAATTCTAGACTAACCAACAACAACGAGGGTTCGGTTATATATATATCAAAATAAACAAGGCAAGTCTTTCAATATGTAATTTTTATATAGTCTTTCCATATATGTAGTATTTTGGCTTCTTGCCATAGTTAGTAAATATGCGTATCATATCTATTAACACGCGTAAGTACTTAAGTTTTAAAAAAACTCCCATTTGGTGTACAAAATTTAAACTTAACAAAAAAACTTCTTGTTTTAATAGCATGCATATCATTCGTGTAGTTAACATAAGTTAAAATAATTTTAATTGTAATAGTTGAAATTTGATCCTGCTTCAATCATTAGCAAAACCACTGTAACAAAAAAATTAAATTAAATTAAATTAAATTGTGGAATCAAGATCTAATTTTTGAATTTTATTTTTGTAATTATCTACATTACGGATTAGATAATTAGAAATACTCTTTTACCGTCTATAGAGCATGTTTGATATGAGTTCGAAAAGAAAATGAAAAGTATTGTTTGGTGCTATTGCCAGAGATTTTTATTGGTACCACGACATTGAAATATCAAAATCTTTAAGGGGACAAATTTACCATTTCTAGTCAAAAGCATTGAAAGAATTTTTAATTTATTTTACTGTACCTAAACTACCCCTCAGGTTTATTCATTGACCAAATAATAAATAACACTTGTATCTCTCTCACATGCACAATGCCAGACACCTATCACGACTTTAATGGGTGTGGCTATTTACACAATATTTTTTTCTTTTACGCACATCATTTAATGAGAATTATTATTATTATTGTATCATTGAGTAAAATGACTGTTAAGGACAAAATGATTTAAATAAAAACATAAATTTGCTCTACACACCCATTGCACAACCATAATAATGAAAACTCTTACACTCAAAAACCCTCGCCTTAATCAGTTTAAATAATCAGTTCGAATGCTTCTAGTGATGAAAGGATGTGGTTTTTTTATTTATTTTATTATATCTTATCCTAACTTTTCTTTTGATACTGAAGAGTCTAATGCATTGGGACCCGGTGGTATGATATTTTGTAGAAAAATGAATGATTCAATAAAACTGTAAATCTGTAATGAAGGTTACCAAGAAAAATTTACTGTCAATAAATTATCAAACTTGAATATCCTGTGGTTTTGTCCAGATATTGACTTACTGTTATGCGAGCTCCATATTCATAGCATCTCCCTCCACAATCTCGAAGGTGACACAAGACGTTTGTTCTCTCTCTCCTTACTCCCTATACTCCTCATTTTGCCATCCACAGCTACGGTATACTCTTCACATTCATTTCTTGCAGTGATCTACTGGGGAAGAAAAACAAGAACTCTGTTCCTTTGATAGCTAAGAAAGGTAAGCTTGCAAAAAACCTTTCCTTGATTTCAATTGTCACGGTTAATTCTAGTTGCACTCTGACAGAGTGACTGTTATTTTTGTTGCATACTTCCGTGTATAGCAAGTTGTTGAATTTTAATTGGTTCGTCGGTGGACTCTGGAATATGGATTACACCCACAAGACTCCTGCCTTCTTACTCCAATTTTTTTTTTTAAATAAAATATTTTAAAAAGGGCTTATTATATAAAAATATTTTAGTGTAGCAAATAGTTGGCTTGTCTGCTTTTTGTCTTCTCTCTGAATAGGAAAAGTTGTCTGGTGTAGGTGGATTCACCATTCATCCACTCACTGTCAATAGCACCCACAACACATAGGGCTTCTTCCTTCTATAGTTCTATCTTGTTATCAAGGACATAATGATTAACTCAACCAGGACAGCGCAATGAGCGGTCAGTTTGGAGCGACTCAAAGGGTAACTGTTTGGAACCCAATGATTTGATATCTGGGGGATTATTATCCAAGGTTAACAGATTATGGAGAGGGAGGTAGGTGAGATCAGTGAGATCGGTGTTTTATGTAGTTTTAGACTTTTAGGAGAGGACTAAACCACAGAGTGATAGGTGTCTGGCGTTGTGCGTGTGTGTGTTTAAGAGTGATGTGAGAGAATTGTTATTTATTTGGTCAATGAGTAACCAGAGGCTGCAGGGTAGTTAAGATAGAATCAAATAAGGGTAAATTGTATTTTAGGGTCCAAAATTTAAATTACATCAATTTAGTATCCGAATTATTAGTTGAGTTGTAATTTGGAGTCCGCGGTCAGAATTTTTTGTACCATCTCTACTTTGTCCTTTTTATGGATTTGAAAACTTATTTTACCTTTATCAACATCTAATAAATCTTTATATTTATTTTCATCAAATCTGAATCACTCTATAATTAGATTTAAGATTTGTAAATGGAAAATATAAAAGTTTATTTGATATTGATAAAGGTAATATAGAGAGAAAAAGGTAAAAGTGATTTGGATCTTGTCAAAATATAAATATTTCTTAGATGTTTATAGATTGTGCTCTCTCTCTCTCTCTCCTCGTTTAGTCTATACTTCTCATCATACCATCTACTGTTTAGTCTTGTATTCATTGGCATACAGTTTTGATTCTCATATTCGTTCCTAGAGGCTCGCCTAATCTTTAGGGTGGACCAAGTAATCCAAGAGTCTCTTTCCAAATAAGAGGTCTTGGGTTTAACTCTAGCCACTCTTCTTCAAGGCCACCCCTATCGACTTATGTCCTATAGTTGCCCAGTACATATGGGACGAGAACTAGATAGAGGAACTTCCCGATATAACTCACAGTGGAGCATGAAAAATATTTATTTTATTGATGGAAAATAAAATGGATCCCATTTTAAGTCTTGATTATTTTTGGAACTTGTATCAATAGTCACTTGTTACTCGACTAGGACTCAGGAGAAAGGAGCCACACACCAAAAAAAAGAATATTAAAAATTAAAAAAATAATAATAATACACTATTTGTTAACTACATTTATACCACTAGAATAGACTCAATATATAAATTTAAGGACAATAATTGGCTCTTCACACTGAAGGAGTAACTCCTCATTCCTCCCACTCATATTACGTCACATGTAATAATTAATTTTAAAAAATATGGATATGTGAATACAGATACGTAGACACTTGAATACAAATATATAGACATATAATCATATTCATTTGATACATAAACACACACACACACACACACACACACACATATATATATAGACACATAGATGTATGTCTATAATAACATAACATAGAGATACATGTACATAATTAATTTTCATTCGTTTGATATATACATGCCATAATATGAGTGGGAGGGAGGAGCAGTTGCTCTTCCATTGTGAGGAGCCAAGTATTTTCCTAACTGCGAGGAGCCAAGTATTTTCCTAAATTTAATTATGTGGCGCACGTCTTGGATTACACCTAATTTCCGAAATAATTGAAAAATGGGAGAACTCGCGCCTAGAGGGACGAGGGTGCCCTGATATAGCAAATGGATCCGAAGAGAATAATACTCCATCAAGGATTGGCTTACCCAATAAATTAAAAAATAAAAAGTAACTGATCATCAAACTTGATTATGTGATTTGCCAACAGTTTTCAAGACCTTAAATTCAAGTCCTGCATTTATTATGAGTGATGATTCTCATATTCGTTTTTGGCATTAAATTGATCTGCAGGTGATGGCGGACGTTATTACTTTGATTGTTGGTGCAGTTACTTTGTACTTGGTTAATCTAATTGTTGGTATAGTTGCTCCGTACTTGGTTGGTAAGGTTGCTCCGGAGTGGGTTGGTAAAGTTGCTCCGATATTGGTTGGTCTTTTTGCTGCAGTTGCTCCGTACTTGCTCGATCCAATTGGACGTGAGATGTTTTACTACCATAGCAATATTAAGAAACTTAGTGAAGAAGTTGACGAGCTGCAGAAAGTGAGTGAACCCATTAAAGCTGCTTGGACAAATGCTGGTGAAATCGAACTTAATGTTCAAGAGTGGCTGACGAGTGTGGATGAGATCATTAAAAACGCCCTGAAATTTCTGGAAGACGAAAAGAAAGAAAATGAGGGATTTTTCAATCGATTGTGTGCATGGCTTAATTTGAAGTCATGGTACCAGAAAAGCAAGAAAGCGAAGCAAACAGCAGCAGAAATTGTACCTAAAATCCAAGAAGGTAATCAATTGTCTTCTTCTGCCCCTCCACGAAGGATAAGGATCCCATCTGTAGAAGGTTATGAAGCTTTTGAATCAAGAATGCCAACTTTGAAGAAAATTATGAAGGCACTAAGTGATGCCAATGTCAATCTGATTGGGGTATATGGGATGGGGGGTACGGGGAAAACCGTGCTAGTAAAAGAAATTGCGAGAAAATGTGAGGAAGACAAGTTATTTGATAAGGTTGTAATGACAATTGTATCCCAACCTCCGAATGTAAGAAAAATTCAGGGAGAAATTGCTGACAAGTTAAATTTGACACTTAAGGAAGAGACTGAATCTGGAAGGGCAGGTCGGCTGTGTGAGAAACTAAAGGAATTACTGGTGGATGAGAAGAAGAGCATCCTTGTTATTTTAGACGACATTTGGGAAAAACTTGACTTGGCGGAAGTTGGAATTCCTTTCGGAGGGAATCACATCAGATGTAAAATAGTGATGACGTCTAGAAATCGACTTGTATTATCTAATGAGATGGATACTCAACAAGATTTCAGCATTGGAGTGTTATCTGAAAAAGAAGCATGGGATTTGTTTAAGAAGACGGCAGGTGATGTTATATTTTTTATTTTAATTAATTTATTCCTTTTATTATTCATTTAATTTTAATATTTATGGTTATGTATTTTTTTTTTTTTTTTTTTACCATTATTAGACGATTAAAATGGTTACACCGTGTTCGATGGGCCTTTTAATTATAAATAAGACTAGAAGAGTTACACTCAAAGATCTCACTATAAGCCCTAGTTGTACCTGGTTTCATTAGGATCGGAGAGGAGGAAAAAGGTTGAAGAAAAATACAGCTCAGTCTCTTTCTTCCTTCGCCTTAATATAATTTTAAGCTAGTTTTTGAGAGATATACTTTGAATGATTTGGAGATTTTTGTGAGATATGCTTTGAATGATTTTGAGCACAGGGACAAGATTTTTGGGAAAGTCTTAACTGCATATGAGGCTTCCTAAAGGATCATAATATTTTGAGGGAGGACCGTCAAGCAATCAAAGTTTAGAAAGGAGTGCATCTTTTGCGAGGACAGTTCAAGACACGTCCCTCGTCTAGGAAACAAGCTTTTCTGAACTCTAATTATCTGACTAAATTATTATATTTGTTAATCAATTAATTAATATTATTGCTGTTGTTATTCTGTCAACTAAAATTAATTGGGGACATCTTATTCTGCCAAAAATGTACTAAAAAAAAACTCAGCTCTTGCCGAATAGGGCTGGCCCAAACCTTCAATGATGATTCTAATGAGAAAGTAAAAATAATAATTTTTTTTTCTTTGGTATATATACCTTTGTTACATATTAATATATTACGTTATCCGATGAAATTTATATATTTGATGTTGTAATAAAATGGATGCTCTCCATGAGGAGCAAGGATCTTTTCCTTTCCAATGGATGGTCCATTGAAATCTGAACCGTTCATATCATATGAGTCCCACATGTTTTGGTGGATCCCTTATGATTTGAACAATCCAGCTTTTAAATGGAGAGAATCTCTTTCCCTTTTTGAGCTATAGAAGTTGTCTTGAGAATATTTGAATTTCTTAGTCTTTTACCAGTAGAAGGATAAATGATAAATAAACAAATTTGAGATTTTTTAGTCTACCGATATCTTAAAGATTTATGGGGATTCAATCTCGGTTGGTAGATCTGAAACTTTTGATAAAATAGTTCAACTTATATATATAATAAATTTTTTGTGACCTTTTTGACAATATGTAATGTGGCGATACCACATTAATATATTGACACATTAGTAAAAAGAAGAAAAGTAAAATTAAAACATGAAATCTTTATATAAACCTTCCCAGAGATATAAGAAATTGAGTTTGCTTTGTTATGAATTTTTTTTTCTTTTATGGCTGACGTGTTAACATTATGACGTGGCCTTTGTTACATCATATTGCCATGTTAGATGATCTGTGTAATATGGTTGAAGTAGCAGTCTGGCTAGCAACGCTCTTATATAAACTTTGCTAGAGTCATAAAAAATCCTAAATGATAGAAAATTTGTAATTCTTTTATTCTATAAATTCAATGTAATATTTTTGAACTCAAAATTTAGGTCTGAATTTTTATAAAGCATTTGTAGTTACCCTCCCGGGGAGAAATTTTCTTAGATCTTGTTTTGGAAGTATATTCTTTTTATGAATTTATAGACGACGTTGAATTTGAAACAGATCGAGTAACTACTTAGAAAAATATAAAACTTCAAATAAATTTTTTATTTTTAAATCTTTGAAACTCTAACTAATAAAATGAAACAAAATTACTTCTATTGTTGCAAGGTGGTTTAATAAACAATTTTTGATGAAGTTTTGTATTGAATTTGTAGAATATAAGAATTTGATTGTTCCACTATTGAAGTAAATAGATGATAATTCTAGTGAACTCTCTTGGCTAAGGAAATTATATAATCTCTTTAAAAGGGGTTGAATTTAAATTTTTTTTAAAAAAATGAAATAAATTATCATTTAAAGATTTTTAGAAATAAATTTAATTATGAAGGTAGTTGGTCCTTTTAGTCAAACCCTCATGTTTTGAATCGATTTACTAAGAACATGTGGCTGTCTTATAATAGGCCTGTATTTAAAACTTCGTATTGCATAAAAAGGTGTTCTGCCTATGGAATAGAAATGAGGGGCTTATCCTTAAACAATGTTCCCTATATTATCTTTGTTGTTTATTATTATTATTGTTATTGTTTTGTTGTTTCCTATATATATTTATGGAAAAAAGATAAATTTAATTATCTTTGTTGTTTATTATTATTATTATAATTGTTTTGTTGTTTCCTACATTTATGAAAAATTCCCACTCTTATTTCCAACAGGTGATTCCATTGAAACTTCTGAACTAAGTGGTACAGCATTTTGTGAGCTTTTTGAAAATATGTAATGATGTATTTTAAGGAAAATGCTTTCCGAACAATATCTTTAATCATATTATGTAAACAGTCTAATGTAGAAGTACCACGTCAATATTATATAAACCATCCCAGAGTTAAGAAATTGAGTTTTTTTATTCTTCTTTGCTGGCATGTTAACATTATGACGTGGCATTTGCCTCATCGCATTGTCACGTCAGAGTTTTTTTTTTTTTATTAGTACATTGCCATGTTAGATGATCCCTGTAATGTGGCTGAAGCAACACTCTTATATAAGCCTTGCTAGAGTTATAAGAAATCCTAAAACATTAATGTAAGATTTTTGAACTCAAAATTAAGGACATGCATCAGAAAGTGTGCTCTAATAAAACACTATCAACTAAACAAAACTTTGGAAAGAAAAAAATGTAAATAAAGATCGACCCTATTAGGATAAATTTTTGGCTCTGCCACTAAATCTATCATCTTAGAATGGGAAAAATCAAGAGAATGGCAATCATTATTACAAATATATGAGTGGAAATTCGAAAGAGATGCATTTCATGGATTTCTAAAATTGACCATATAGTATCATTTATGGTGATGACTCAAAATATTTGAAATAGTCCCATTCAAAATGGTTTTAATTTTCATTTAGGTGATCAAACATGCCATAATTAAATTGTTTATATTTTATTATCACCATTATTATCATTAATTTTATGCTAACTAAATTTACCGAGACTTTGACTTATTTCTAACAGGTGACCTCATCGAAGCTCCTGAACTAAAACCTATAGCCACTGAGATAGTTGAGGAATGTGCTGGTTTGCCACTCGCAGTTAAAGCAGTTGCAAATGCATTAAAAAATAAGGATTCTTCTATTTGGAGGGATGCCTTGGTGCAACTACAGTCGTCTGGCGCTACAAACATTGTTGGAATAGATCCAAAACTCTACTCATCTCTCAAGTTGAGTTACGATTTTTTGGAAAGTAATGAAGTGAGGTCATTATTCTTGCTTTGTTGTCTCCTTCCAGAAGATTACAATATTTCAATCCAAGACTTTTTAAAATATGGCAAGGGTTTGGGTTTATTTCAAGGCACTTTGAAAAAATCAAGAGACAGAGCACATGCATTGGTCGCTCACCTCAAAGGTTCTTGTTTGCTGCTGGATGGAAACACTACTGAATCCGTCAGAGTTCATGATGTTGTTCGTGATGTTGGTATATCTATCGCATCCAAGGATAAGAATATGTTAATTGTGCGGAATGAAGATCGATTGGAAGAATGTGCGACAGAGGAAAGACTCAGAAATTGCCCTGCAATCTCACTGCCTTACAGCAATATTCAAGAGCTTCCCAAAGAATTGGAGTGTCCAGAACTTAAGTTCTTTTTGTTGTTAAGCAAAGATCATTCTTTGGCAATCTCAGACAACTTTTTTGAAGGGATGAAACAATTGAAAGTTTTAAATTTGACAAATATACATTTTTCATCACTACCTTCGTCACTTTATCTCCTTTCAAACCTTCAAACATTGTGTCTGGATCAGTGCAGGTTACGAGACATAGCTAGAATTGGAGAACTAACGAAACTGGAAGTCCTTAGCTTTGCGAGTTCTAACATCGAAGAGTTGCCAAGAGAAATTGGACAATTGACTCATCTAAGGATGTTAGATTTGAGAAATTGCTCCAAACTGAAAGTAATCCCACCCAATGTCATAGCAGGATTCTCTCGATTAGAAGACTTGCATATGGAAGAGAGCTTTGTTGGATGGGGGGTTAATGGCAATGCTAGCCTTTCTGAGTTAGAGCACTTGTCTAGCTTAGTCAATTTAGACATACATATAAGAGATGCCATGATTCTGCCAAAAGGCTTGCGCTATGAAAAGTTGCTGAGATACAGAATATTTATAGGAGATGGTTGGGATTGGTCTGGTGAGTATAAAACCACAAGAACCTTGAAACTCAAACCCATTGCAAGAATTCAGCAGGTGTTTGGAATACAATCATTGTTGAAGGGAGCCGAGGATCTCTATTTGGAAGAATTAAAAGATATAAGAAGTGTTCTTTACGACTTAGATGGGGAAGGCTTTCCACAGTTGAAGCATCTCCATATCCAAAAAGGTTGTGAGATCGAATATGTCATCAACACAATGGAATGGTTACCAAACAAAGCCTTTCCTAACTTGGAGTCATTGTTTCTTAGCAATCTGATTAAGTTGAAAGAAATATGCCAGGGCCAAATTCCGCCGGAGTGTTTTAGTAACCTAATATCGGTGAATGTGGCAAGTTGTGGTGGTTTAAAAAATCTGTTCTCGTTATCCATAGCTAGAAGACTTTTGCAACTCAAAACACTAATAGTCGCAGAATGCAAGAGCATGGATGAGATTGTTGGTGAGGGAAGAGAAGGATCAGAAGGCAACAATGAAGCAATGGATGAGCTTATTTTCCCTCAATTACGCTTATTGACACTATGGAGTCTGCCAAAGCTCACGAGCTTCTACTCCAAAGGGATGACAAGGCCTTCCCTCAATTACACTCCTACAATTGATGCAGGTTCCGGAGAGATCATTTCAGAGGGCGAGCATGATATTCCCATACCACTTTTTAATGAAAAGGTACTTTCAATGTGCTGGTTGGTTCCTTTCATTAGTGCGTCTATTAATTACATACACTCTATTATGAGAAAAAAAAAAAGGGGGGGGGGGGGGGGGGGGGGGGGAAGACCTGGAAAAAAAAAAGAAAAGGAAAAACAAATTAGTTCCGCAAATTTCTCTAGCACGAGGGCCCTTTTTTTTTTGTTTTTGGTATGGAGCAAAAGGGTTTCAAATTACCTACATTGTGTCAAGAACACATTAAAGAAGGGTATTAATTTAATTAAGATTTTCAGCAAAGGGTACCTTGCATAATCAGTGGTGCACCAGTGCAAAACCCACCACTAAATTAGTATGTTAAGCAAAATGCTTATACCCTTCCCTTCCCAGAGACGCAGCCTTAGAACCAACCTTAAACCCCACTCAGGTCCCAATAGAAGCAACCAGAAGGGAAAGCCCAGCCTTCCCTTGTCAACTCCCCGAGACAGCTTTTGGAATCTAGCGCTACTTCTTACTGAAATAGCTTCTTTAATTATCTAACATCCATGATTGAGTTGTTTCTTACTGAAACTTCTCTCTTCCCATTCTTTATTTTTTATTTACATTCGGTAAATATATTCGCCATGAATTAATTTGAAAAAAAGTACTATATGTTGTTGTTGCCTTAGTACTTAAAAGATATTTGAAAACCTTAAAAGATATTTGAAAAACTGTAACTCTAACACATGGGCATTTTTTTTGAATCCCCCTTCATGATCTTTTCTTTGCACTTGTTCAAAATATTCTTTAGAAGTATAGTAACAAGATAAAATCAAAACTATGTTACTAAAGGTCATCATTTTTTTCTTTTCCCTTTTTTTTGGGTACAATTGGAGGAGTTCGAACCTTTAACTTATCTTACTCCTACCCTTTACCCTACCCTCGCTCACCACTAGGCTAGTCCCAATGTCTTAAGGTCATCATTTCTTTCACTGATTTTCATACTATGAAATTATGGTAATCAAGTGGTAAGATTTTTGAAGAAGTGAATAAATTGACATTAAGAAGAATCAAAATAATCACACCTCACCTTATTGGAGGGGGAAAAAAAACATTGCAGAGGAAAACTAGGTTTGCCACTAGCCAGCGTGCCATTGTAATTTTGTTTATTTTTTTATTTTTTTATTATCAGTAAATGAAAAATTAAATGTAGGACGACTTTATGTAGATTAAGATTCAACCCACACCTTGTGTGAATAATTTGCTTTGTTTTAGTGTACCAAACCCTGCACCCTACTCATAATGACTTTACATCTGTTCCAATTAATTGTCAAAATTTGATATGGTTACACGGCCATTTTAGTGCATGCATCCAAGGTTCTAATAATAGATAACTTTACATGTATAACTTTGGGCACACGTCCTAATTCATGTTTCTTCTTTCCTTGTTCCCTTGTTTTTATTTTTGCCATTTTAGTACGTGTCTCCAATTACGGTTTTAATCAAAGATGCCTTTACATATAAGCCAATTGTGGTGTTGTATCCTCTATTATGTTTAGTTATTATTCAGAATATCAATATTAACAGAGAATGAGGTCAATTGTGCAGGTTGCATTTCCCAATTTGGAGGTATTATCTATTCATAATGTTAATTCCTTGAAAGAGATATGGCCCTCCCAACTCCTTGTCAATGACGGTACCTTTTGCGAACTAAAATCCTTCGGTGTAGAAAGTTGTGAGCATCTATTGAACATTATTCCATCCAACATGCTGATGAGGCTTCAAAATATGGAGAGACTGAGTGTATCCAGATGTGGTGCTTCACTAGAATGTATATTTGATCTTGGAGGGCTAAATGACAAGGAAATGCATGTGGAATTGAGAGATTTGGCTATAGAGAATCTCCCGGGGTTGAAGCAGATATGGAAGAAGGATCCTCAAACAAATTTTCTCTGTCAAAAGCTAAGTTCACTACAAGTTTACGAATGTGGAAATTTGAGAAGTATCTTTACAACTTCCATGGTTAAAAGTCTTAAGCAACTCCAAAAATTGTCATTACAGAAGTGTGAGATGGTGGAAGAAATTGTTGAAGAGGAAGGAGTAGAAGAACAAGCAACAGATAAGATAGTGTTCCCTCAACTAACCTCTCTAACTCTTGAAGATCTACCGCTGCTCAAGAGTTTTTGCCAAAGGAGTCATATTTTAGAATGGTCATCCTCCAAGAAATTGGACGTGTGTGAGAGTGATAACGTGGAGATATTTGCTTTGGAATCGAGTAGCTTCAAAGAAATGCGTGGGAAGGACCATCTTGGAACTCCAACGAAACAACCCGTGTTCTTGGTGGACAAGGTACGAGCCTATACTCAAAATTTATTTATTTATTTATTTTTTTGGTAAAGATCATTTTACTACTCTTAACTTTTCTAAAAATCCCAATGTGGTACCTAAACTATTTTTTCTCTTAATTTAATACCTAAATTTCATTGTCGTGCCTAAATGTGATCCCGGCTCCAAACGCCATCCAAATACTTAACGGACACATCACGTGCTGAAACGTAGCATCGTATGTGTAAAGGATGGTAAAAATATAATAGTTGAATAAACACTTTTAGTACCCTACACTTTTCATTTAGTTCCAATTTAGTACCTAACCTAAAAAAATAAAATAAAATCAATTTCATTAAACTTATGCTTGGACCAAATTGTTACAATTCAGTTTAGTTTGGATGTCAAAGTAAAAATCATCATCTAATTTGATATCCAAACTAAGCTGAATTGTACCAATTTGGTCCAAGCATAAGTTTAACGAAATTGATTTTTTTTTTTTTTTTTTTTTTTTTGGTGGCTTCTACTACCTCCACCATGCCTTTTGTAGGTATTGCTGCCTTTTTTAATCCAAGTTCATGTCTTTTAATTGTAGGTTTTCATGTAAATATCCATCATCCGTAGGTTTAAAAAAAAAATCATTTTTTTTTTCAGAAAATAAATCAATTTTGTTAAAACTTATGCTTGAATCAAATTGTTACAATTCAATTTAGTTTGGGTATCAAATTAATTTTTTTTTTTAGTTTAGGTATTAAATTGGAACTAAATGAAAAGTATAAGGTATGAAAAGTGGTTATTTAACAATTATGTTTTAACCGCCTTGACATGTATGTTTCATCTGGGATGCCACATGTCACTCACGTGATGGCACGTGATGTGTCCGTTAAGTATTTGGATGGTGTTTGGGGTTGGGACTACATTTAGATCCTGCTATGAAGTTTAGGTATTAAATTGGGAGAAAAAATAATTTAAGTATCACATTGAGATTTTTGAAAAAGTTCAGGGTATTAAAATAATCTTTACCCTTTTAAAAAAAAATATTTTAGTTAAGGTATGAACATGATATTAATTTTCTATTCATGACAGTAACGCAATCAAGTGTGATAAATCAATATTTAAATTTTAAAATAATTAAAAAAAATGGTAAATAATTTAATTTTACGCTTGAACATGGAAGTGGAATCATATTCACTAGACTATATATATATATATATATATATATATATATATATATATATATATATATATATATATATATATATATATATATATACAGAAGTGATCCCATCAGCACGTGCTGATGTAAGTTACATCAGCACTATGCATTGGGAGTTGTACCCCTTGCATTGATTCAATGCACCTCACATCTCACTAATGCACAAGGTATAACTCCCAATGCAGGTTTTGATGTAAGTTATATCAGCACGTGCTTACCTGATCATCATCCTATATATATATATATATATATTTTCCATTAACAGTAAAAACGAAAAGAACAAGGTTTTATTTGGATTTCAAAATCATTCAAAAAGCCTAAATCCCACGAATTCCTAAAATGCATTTTGTAAAAAAAAAAAAAAAAAAGGAGATTGTTTTTGCTCCACAAGCCCCAATCCTTTCATCCCTAAAACATGATTTGGAAAAATGAAAAATATCTAGCTTAATAAAGCGAGTAAATTAATAGGCATAAGATTTCATGGTTGACTTTTGTCGGCTGGAGATGGATCAGCAATTGTCGGCGGGGAAAAGAACTGCCGAGGATACTATTGGCTTTGAGTGGCTTCTTGTGCTGATATTTTTATTGAAAATACTATTTTTTATGGAAAACTAGGTAGCTGAGCGTGCCACTGTAATTTTATTATTATTATTATTATTATTTTATTATTATTATTTTTTTTTTCATATTTTGGGAAAAAGAAGAATTAAATGTAGGACAACTTTATGTAGATTAAAATTGACAACCCATAAATGACTGAATTAATTGTCAAAAATTGATATGGACACACGTCCTACAACCCACGCCAATGTGGAAATATTCAATTGAGGTTCTAATAAAAGATATATGCCTTTACATGTAAGCCAATTGTGGTGATGTACATATCCTCTATTATGTTTAGTTATTATTCAGAATATCAATATTAACAGAGAATGAGGTCAATTGTGCAGGTTGCATTTCCCAATTTGGAGGTATTGTCTATTCGGAATGTTAATTCCTTGAAAAAGATATGGCCCTCCCAACTCCCTGTCGAGGACCATTCTTTTTGCAAACTAAAATCCCTCTGCATATCAAACTGTGAGCATCTATTGAATATTGGTGTATCTAGCATGATGCTGAGGCTGCGAAATTTAGAGTCACTGGAAGTACAAAGTGGTAATCTTTCAGTAGAATACATATTTGATATTGGAGAGTTAAACGATATGGAAAGGCATGTCCTAAGAAGCATTCCGTTGAGAAAGTTGAGTGTAGGTGATTACCCAAGGTTGAAGCAGATATGGAAGACGGATTCTCAACTGAGTGGATATTTCCCCTTTCAAAACCTAACTTCACTACAAGTTTTTTCCTGTTCTAATTTGAGGCATATCTTTACAACTTCTATAGCCAAGAGTCTTGTGAAACTCCAAGAATTAGGAATAGGGAACTCGCAAAATGTGGAAGAAATTGTTGGAAATGAAGGAGTAGAAGAAGAATCAATGGGTAAGATAGAGTTCCCTCGACTAACCTCTCTGACTCTTAGAAGTCTACCGCAGCTCAAGAGTTTCTACGAAGGGATTCTCAAAGTAGAGACATTTTCTTTGGAATCAAGTAGCATCGAAGAATCCCATGGGAAGGGCCACGTGGGTACTCCAACGAAACCCCTATTCTTGGTGGACAAGGTACAAATCTGTACTCTGTTAGTTCACATATAAATTGTGAAGGGATCCCTCCATTCATAACTTACTCACATGTTTAATAATGATAAATCAACATTAACTAACATTTTCAAATAATTCTCAAAAGATTTGTGGCTTACCAATGCTACCAAGGGGTTAGGGATTTGGATAGAGTTAACTGTTAAGTCTAGGGTTCACCTTTAGGACTAGAACTAATTAACATAATCGTTGTCTCCCGGTCACACCAAATTGTCATAGGCAACATGGCATGCAGCCCCTTTGATAGGAACACCTTTCATATTTCTTTACCATATTGGCTTGTGAATAAGATTTTCATGTTGGAAACTTTAATTTTAGTGGTCATGATGTGGAAATTGAAAAGGTAATATTGGAGTTGAGTTGATTGGATTTGAGTAGTTTTACGCGAAATTGAATTTATAGCTACCTTGTTAGGAGTGGCAATGTGGCACTTCTTATTAAGACTTTAAAACCAACTCAACTTAGTTAACCCTTATTTTCAATTACATGTGATTGGCTATAGGAATCATTTTACGTCCTTCAATTCTATCAACAACTATAATGCTGTTAAATTCTTAGCATAGATGTCCCTTTTCAATACTTTTGTCCATGTTATTTTAGGCCTCCTTCATCCAATTCTATCAAGGGCCCCGTATAGGCAATTAAATTCATAGCATATGTTTCCTTTCTCACTTCCCGCCTTTGGCCACATTATTTTAGGCCTTCATCTCTTGTTCTATTAAGGCCTTCGACTTGAATAAAGGTACTTTTACATACAGGTGCATTCATAGGTTTTTTTTACACATGACCAAACCACCCTAAGTAAACGAAAAGATGAACTTAAAAGTAGGATGAATTTTTGAAGAAATCACTTAATGAATTTAAAAGTTCCCAAATCATATACTTAATTAATATTCCTCAATATATTAGAGTGCCATGACGTACTTTGGGATTGATTGTTCTTAAAAATTAGGAAAAAAGCAAGGAATTTGGAGGAAGTCAAGGTTCTAGACAAAAAAAAATGAGAAGGAAAGGAGAAAAAAAAAAAAAAGAAATGGAAAACTTTCTAGTGATTGGTTGTCTAGGGAAAAATGAGAGGAAAGTGAAAGGGTTCCTCTCAGTTTTCCTTTGTTTGGTTGTTAAGAGAAAAGTAAAGAGAAAGGAAAATATAGTAATAAAAGGAAATTAATTATCATATTTACGAGATAATTGTGTCCGGCGATGGCTATTAATCGGTGCTCAATGGAGGTCGGTGGTTCACTAAGGGGACACATCGTCAAAGGGGAAGAGAGGTGAGAGAGAGACTGTGAGAGGGTTGTTTCCTTTTTAAAAGAGACTATGGAGAATTGAGTTTGACAAAATTTTTCTCCTTATTTTCCACACTTTCCTCACATTTTTAAATAGAAAATGAGTATGCCATTTTCCTTCCATATATATATATATATATATTTTAAATTTATTTCCTTTTATTTTTCCATTACAACCAAATAGAAGAAAGTAGAATCCGTAATTTTTTTTTTTTTCCATGGTAAAATCCGTGAACCAAACAGAGGGTAAAGGAAGGTGAGTAATGTGTTTGTATTTTAAATTACAAGGAATAGATGGAATTGGTTTGTGTTTTAAAGGGTAAATTACACTTAAGGGTCCAAAGTTTGGGTCAAGTTTCACTTTAGGGTTCAAAGTTTAAATCGCAACAATTGAGTACTTGAATTATTAGTTGAGTTGCAATTTGGGGCTTGCCGTCAGAGTTTTCAGTATTATCCCTATTTTACCCATTTTGTTGGGTTTGAAAATCCTATTTTACCCCTATTAACATTTAATAAACCTTTATATCATAACCACATCTGGATTAATCTACGATTAAATTTGTATTTTGTAAATGGAAAATATAAAGGTTTATTACATGTTGATAGAAGTAATATAGAGAGAGAAAGAAGATAAGACTAATTCAAATTTGGTTAAAATATAAAAATTTATTAAATGTTGATAAGGATAAAATAGAGTTTTCAAACCCATAAAAAGGGCAAAATAGAGATAATACTGAAAATTCTGACAGCAGGCCCAAATTGCAACTCAATTAATAATTCGGGTATTGAATTAAGGCGATTTAAATTTTGGACCCTAAAGTGAAACTTGACCAAACTTTGAACCCTAAAGTGCAATTTACCCTATTTTAAATTACAAAGAATACATGAATTGGTATTATATTACATTACACACAAAGGCATAAAAAAACAGAAAAAAAACATGAAAATAATGTGAGATAATTAATGGCACACGCATCATGAACAGAGTAAGTATCCAGGTTTCATTTTTGAATTTTAAATCTCAAAGCTTAGTCCTCTCAAATTCTCATTGATTTAATTATTGGCGCATACTTTCAGTATATCTTGTATATGGGTGTCGGCCCTTTTATGCGAACAACTGGCTGATTTCATTAAACTAAGGATAGGGGGTCAATCTGGTTTTTATAACATTATTTTAAACATTGCACGTTCCCCATTTTGTCCCTATATTTAAGTGAAACTTTGACATGATTTGGACAAGAGTAATAAAAGAGATGCCTTGTTTTTGTATTTGTTGGGTAAGTATTTGTTGAATTATTTCAAAGAACAAAAACATTTTATTTTATTATTATTATTTTTTTGATCAACAACTCAAAGAACAAAACCTCTTTCTATTGTTTCATGTAGTATTACCTATTTAAGGACTTGAACCCAGGATAAGAGGGGAGAAGTGCCATTGACCACAAACTACTTTCTTTGTGTATTTTTTTTCCCGAATAGTTTTAAAGAATAACATCTAAACTTCTCTTGTCTTAATAATTTACCAGGTTGCATTCCCTAACCTGGAGGAATTGCACTTGAGGTGGATGTCTAGTACGAAAGAGATTTGGCAAGACCAATATCATGCAGCATCATTTGGCAAACTAAGAGTTCTAGAAGTAGTTGATTGCAAGATGATGAAAGAAGTAATTACAAGCGAGGGAGGAGAAGAGACAGATGAGACTATTTTTAGTCAATTAAACTCTCTTAAACTAAGAAACTTACCAAACCTCACAAGCTTTTGCGCAAGGAGTAATACTTTTTCTTTCCCATCCTTAGAACAAGTGTTGGTGGAAAAATGCCCTAAATTGAAGACTTTCTCTCACGGAAACTTACACACACCAAACCTGGACAAAGTGCATGTACTGTCAAACAAGAATTGGTCTGAAATAAAAGTACTGCGGGACAAAGGATTTTGGAAGGGAGACCTTAATACGACCATACAATACATGTTCGAACAAAAGGTATGTACTATCGGAGCCAACATTTTCTTCTTTCCCTATTTCGTTCATACCATGATAGCTCTACAAAATAGGCTAGCTTTTCTTATGTATATATTTTGATCTCCACTCTCTGCTCACGATTCACAAAACATTGTGAATATATTTTGCTTTCCATCTTGCCTTTAGAATGCAAGTAATATGATCATTTGTTCAGAATTATATTTTTCTTGTTATTTATTTATTTATTTTGCCAAAAGCTCTTTAAACCTTTTGAATTGAACGATGGCTCTAATAAATGCTTTTTTGTTTTTTAAAAAAAGTGACGTGTTTTGAATAAAAGAGGTCACAACATCGCAGTAGTATTGGGTCTGTAAGAGAGGTCCAATAGCGCATTGCCCATTATAAAAAGGCCCACTACATGCATGGTGGGTTTTTTATTTATTGTTTTTTGTTGGAGGGTAGCTACTGCAACCCCTCAACGATTTTATTTGTAAATCTCACTTTTTTCATTTTTCAAGATTTTATGAAAAATATATAAGGTTTTTATGAAAACTATTTACGTAGACTACTAGAAAACATCATTTTGAACAACTTTGTAGAAGAAAGAAAATCTGTCGTTTAAGCGGACTTTTTGGTCATTTAAAATTTTTGTTTCTGTAAAAATGAAAGAGATTGTAATTATAAATTGCCAAAAAGTCTTCTTAAATGACTAATTTTTTTTAAAAAATTCTTGTACAATGTTATTCAAAATGATATTTTCTAGTGGACTACGTAAATACTTTTCATGAAAACCTTATACGAAGTATATTTTTTATAAAACCTTGAAAAGTAAAATGAAATGAAGTTTCCAAATAAAATTGAGGGGTTGCAATGATACACCGGAAAGCAGTACGCAAGAGCCAGTGCATTGTTCGCGTTGTCTAAGAGAGGTCCAATAGTGCACTGGCCCTTGTACACCAGATCATGATCATTACTGATACCAAAATGTTCTATTTTGACACTTGGTCGCTTACTCATGTGCTACTTTGAAGCTACTAAATACGTTTCGTGAGAACATGTATTTATGCACAAAGAGTGATATAGTGCTTTGGGTTTTGCAGATGGAGTTCTTAAGACTCTCCGAGCTGTTCGAGTTGAAAAAGATATGCTATGACCAAATTCCAGTCGAGGCTTGCTATGTACGATATTTGGTGATGGAGAAGTGTGCATCCCTATTGAATGTTGTCTCATCTAATATGCTGGAAAGCTTATCCAAGTTGGAAAAAATCACCGTGGAAAGTTGTGATTCACTGGAACAAGTGTTTGATCTTGAAGGGCTAGACTGTGATGAAAATCGTGATAGGCTACTCCCTGATTTAGAAGAAATGAACTTGACCCAGCTTCCTAAGTTGAGGTGCATATGGAACAAGGATCCTAAAGGAATTTTAAGCTTCCTAAATCTAAATTGGCTAAACATACAAAAGTGCGACAGCTTGAGAAATCTGTTCTCTCCTTCCGTGGCTCTCGATTTGCAACTCAGAAGATTGGAAATAACAGATTGTCTTAGCATGGAAGAGATTGTTGAAAAGGAAAAAGGAGCAAAAGAAGAAGCAATTGACAAGATCAGCTTTGTGTGCTCAAGTATTATACTTCAAGGTTTGCCCAACCTCACAAGTTTCTATCCAGGAAATCATACTCTAGAGTTTCCATGGTTGAGAAGAATGAAGATAGTTGGGTGTCCTAGAATAAAGACATTCACTTCCACAAATGAAGGCTTGCAAGAAAGTTTTGGCGATGGCAACCTTGACATTCCCAGTGCACCACTCTTCATTAATAACAAGGTACGTTAGACTTAGACCACAATTTTCATTCTTAAATTCAAAAAGAACTATATATCCATGTAAAACGTTTTTGATGGTTCGTCCAGCATTCTTAATTGCCATTACATATCAAAAGGACTTGATATACATACAAAGTCCGAAATTTTGGTTACTATGAAAAAATTGATCGGAATTTACCCACTCGATGAAGCCGATCATGTTGTGGTCTTGAAATTTTGGTTACTATGAAAAAATTGATCGGACTTGATTTCTCGTATATTTTGGTTACTATGTGAAGCCGATCATGTTGTGGTCTTGAAGCTAATTAACAAAATTTGATACTCTCAGTTGGCTTCTCTTCAGCAAAAGTGGGTTTCTTCTTCCCCTGTTCCTGTATTTTCTAGTTTTCTTTTTAGCACGTGTCCAAGGTTCTAATCATAGATATCATAAAAGGCATCCCGCTCACACCCAAATTGCTATAGCCTATAGGTTATGTCACCTACGTGGCAACCTCTTGAGTACATGATAGAGTTCCTTGACAGAGAACAAAGATTTATATCATATCCCGCAACCTAGAAGTCCATTACAAGGGAAGAAAATAAAAACCGTAGTCTAGAAATGCTGCAACGGTCATAAAATGTTTTAGTGAGGTCACTAGTACGATAAAAGTGCAAATGTCAGACTCTTTTTTTATAACTCCTTAATTTATTGAGCCAAGGTTGAGCAAAGTACCCCTTAACTCATTAAGCTTTTTAATGTTTTAAATACCCAAACTACTCGAACTCGGTTCCCATAAAAGGTTCATTTAATCGTACTTATAAAATAAACCAATTAGTTCCAACATTATTTTTAAGCTCAATGATTTCCCTAGTTAAAACTATAAAAAAAAAAAAAAAAATTATTTGAGTTTACTTAGGATATTAGAGTGCCTTAAGTACCATGGGTCTAACTATTCCTAAATTTATGAATTTAGGAGGAACTCAAGGTTTAAATCCCATCAAAAGGACCATTTAAAAGAAACAATTGGGATTCTTTTAATTACCAAAAAAAAAAAAAAAAAAAAAAAAATTATAGAGCCACATTAGCACTAACATGGACATTGTCTTTAACAATGTTTCCATATATACTATCAATAAAATTTGCCTTGAACAATGCAGATGGTATTTAAATACGAGAATTATATAAAATTTGGGACCAAAAATATAAGTTCCATTCTTAATTTAAATAGTTATAAAATGCTAACTATTATTTGATAATCCATCTATACCATAAAGAGAACTATATGGTAATTTTCAATCTCAATTGGCCACCTTTATTCCTATATAAAGAACAATATTGAAATCGTTATAGGAGGGTTAGGGGTGTATTATTATTTTAAACCACAAATGTATGGAGTTAGTATCAAATTCCAACGCACACAGATAGGGGTAGATATGAAGGTAATGTGAGATAACTAGTTGAATTAAGAGATGTGTGAGGTACTATTTAAGGGCATATATACACATCTCGAAGACCACCCTTTAGTTAATTATGTTATTTTCAAATCCATTTTGAATTTTTAATCGCAAGGCATAACTCTCTCAGACTCACATTTATTGTGGTCCCAACTATAACAAATTCTTGAGGTTTTAGCCCATTACATATTATGGCCATGTTTTTAACGCTCACTACTTCTTGCAATGCTAGTAGTGTGGCTGTTGTCCGCAATATATATTTTACTTCTTTTAATAGCTAACTTTGAATTTTTTTTACTTCAAAAATTTGACGTAACTAGATCTTACCAAATTGGTAAATTGACAGTAGTTGATTTAATTGGTTGAATTCATTTGAATGATTTTAATAAGAATTTGGACATTCATTTTAGTGATAAATAAAAACTTTAAAAACTGGCTTTAGTTGAACCATGACACTAGTTTTCACTTCAATTTATGATACTAAATTAAACGTACGTACGTCACAACCTATCATGTCAACAGATTTTAATAAAACTTTTATACTATTTGGACAAGACTGCCTATAGTACCTTTCTATACTACTATGTATTAGAATGTTCTATTTTGTAACATGCTTGTACAACGATCTTGTTTGTGTATTTCTTAAATTGTTTAAAAGAACCAAAGCTACACACTTTTTTTGTTTCAATGGTTTACCAGGTTGAATTCCCTTGGTTGGCGGCATTGAAATTGGAGGACCTTTACAATATAAAAGAGATTTGCCATGGCCAATTTCATGCAAAGTCATTTTGCAATCTAAGAACTCTAACAGTTCGTTCGTGTCAAAATTTAACACACCTGCTGCCATTCGCAATAGCAAAAAGACTAGTGCAAATTAAAAGCATAATTGTAGATGGTTGCGAGATGATGAAAGAAATAATTGCAAGGGAGGAAGTGGAAGCGGTTGATCATGAGACTACTTTTAGTCAATTTAGCTCTCTGAAACTGAAATGTTTACCAAACCTCACAAACTTCTGCACAGGGAATAATACCTTTTTTATTCCTATCCTTGGAACAAGTGTTAGTGGAAGAATGCCCCAAATTGAAGACTTTCTCTAACGGAATTTTGAACACACCAAAATTAGAGAAAGTGCATTTACGGGAGGACGAATGGGAATGGAAGGGTGACCTTAATACCACCATACAACACTTGTTCACACAGAAGGTATGTTTTATAAACCAACTGATTTTTACTTCAATCAAAAACCCCAAATACCAATTTCAATTAGGCTTTTTTTCGTATTTTTCTCTCCACTCTCCAGTAACGATTCAAAAAGAGTGGTCGATTGTCGGCTGCCGTCTTCTTCTTCCACACCAATTTCTGGTATGTGTGACTCAATCTCTCTCTCTCTGAATATATTTTGCTAAACTCATTGAGCTAGTTACTTTTTTTTTTTAATTTTAATTTTTTTTTATATTTTTAGTTTAATCAATACAATCATAAATTAACCCTTAGGAGATAGGAATAAAACCCACAGAACAGAAGCTATGCATTTGTGTTCTTCAAGGATCCCTGGTTTAAAATTTCTCCTGATGTTGGAAAATTCAGCATTATTTAAAGATTTTTAGGGTGCCTAATATTTTTATTTGATTATTTGTTGAATCCTTAAAATTGCAGGGAGATCATCTTTAGAAAGGAAGGACAAATGAGATGATTCATGTGAATCTTCAAGAAAAAGGCACCGTAGCAGGAGTGGAAGCGAGAGCCCACAATGCATATCATCAAATAGAGACATGGATAGGGAAAATGACATGGATAGGGACCAGGAAAGGCACTATGATAGAGATAGAGATAAATCTGATGCTCTAGAAAGCGAAGGGGAGGAGACCGAGAGAAGAGTGGAAGCAGGGAGTGGGATGATCATGATAGGAATAAAGACAGAGAAAGAGACAGATAGAAGGAAGTGAGCAAAATGAGTGTTCAAATTGTGGCATGCAATGGGAGATTTTTTTTTTTTTTTTCCTCAATGATGTGAAATATGATTATCCATCTATATCTATCAACAATCAGTACGAGAACTGATTTTTGTTCAACTATATTGGTTTCTCAAATTCCAAACTCAAAAGTTGTGCGTTTCAATGGTTAGTGATCAAAGTGCATTGTTGTTTCCAGTTTGTTCTGTGACTAAAATCACAGTTGTTTATCATTGATGGTCTTTTTGGGTACAACTTTTTTCTTGTGGAATTTCGGGGATACACATTTCCAATTTCATTGGGTATACAATTTGTATATCAGGTGCCGAGTATTGAGCATTCCTCTTTATCTTTTGGCCTTGAGACACAACTTGAAGGGGACATTGATTTGCATTTTCCACTTTTGAGGTAAAACTTTTTTCTTGTGGAATTTAAACGTGTTTTTTCATGGACTTAAAAAGGTTCTAGTCTTCTAAGAGGATGAGGATCATTGATAGAAATCATGATGGCTGTTTGGACTAGAACCATTTTACCTCAAAATGTTGATGACCCGGTCCACGTGTCAACAGCACAGCTCATGGAGAATACATGGATGCTAATTGGAGTCAATTTCTCTTTTATGAATCCACCACATAAACCTTACTAAACAACTTATGCGCTGTCTAGCTTCAATCCTTCGAGTGAAAATGTAACAAAGGAAAGGAAAAATGTAACAAAAAAAATTACACTGGATGGTGTAGAAACAAACAGTTTCTCTTCTATTTACCCATGGCCCATATATATTATGCCAAAAAATCTATGCATTCATTGTAGTCAATCATTTTTATCAGAAGCTACTATCAAATCTTTAGTCTAGAAACAAGCAGGAAATAAGAGACTAACAAAACCAGTTAGCTAGTTTTTTTAACCCACTTTTTCTCCATCTTCTCATAGTGACACTTTGAGCATACCTGCAAGTTGAATATACATGACATAATAGAGATTACACAGAGAAGGATCAAGTACTTCTTTTCACACCATCTGTTCATTTAGCTGTATCAGCAGACTCGGTGGTCTTAGCTTCTCTTGGGCACTGAGATACATATAGTTTGAGCTGCAAACAAGAAGGGACAAAGTGATTCAACAAGTGCATAGAACTACATGCATACAATTTATGCATACAAGAAGACTGCTAGCTGTTTTTATTAGCAAATCAACAGCCAAAACACATTCAACTCCAAATTGCAATAGCTGATTCAAGAGAAACCATTTCCATGCTTTCTTGCAGGCAAAAATGGCCCTTCAGTTTCTTTCATCAGTAGAGCAGTAAAGCATTGAAGTTTGTGTTCTTTCTTTTTGTTTTTGTTTTTCCTTTTTTCCCCTAAAGCAATTTAGGTCCCACTTGCAGAAAGCCATAAAACATTAAATAGTATAATTCTTGTCACCAGATTATGTCCTATGGGTTATAACCTTCCAAATGAGATATCAATAAACTTGCTCACACCCACACATTGCTGCCTCATTTACAAACTATCACTTTAAAGATCAAATGCAAGTTCTACCCAGCAAGGTGGGGAAAATGGAGAAATCACTACAACAAAATAGGGCATTTATAGCGTGCAAAAAACGCTGTTAATGACTTTCCACGGATTATATTCGTACGCCGTTAGGTGCAATGCCGTGGAAAGTCCAAGTTATCCACGGCATACATTTTACGCCGTAAATACCTTTTAACGACATACAAATGAATGCCGTGAATAACCTTATTCATGGCATTTTGAGGCACGCCGTAAATACCTTTTAACGACATACAAATGAATGCCATGAATAACCTTATTCACGGCATTTTACGACATACAAATGAATGCCGTGAATAACCTTATTCACAGCATTTTAGGTACGCCATCAATGAATTATGTACAGCATTGTTCTGCACGCTGTAAATACTATTTAACGACATGCACCAAAATGCCATGAATAATGCTATCCATAGCATTTTACGCAAGCCGTAATTGACTTTTCATGGCAGATAGTCTGCACGCCGTTAATTTTATTATTATTTATTTCTTAAATAGCTGGCATTCAGTACACCATGCTTCAACAACCTAAAATGGGCATCTGTAGCTAGCTATAGCAATACTAATAATCTAATAAAAATCTTTCATACAAACTAAAAATATATAGCTATCAACCCATTTATCTCTGGACCTTAAAGACGAAACCACAGAAGCAGTTTCTTCACTAGTTCTAAGATTCATGGTTTTTTGTTGAAAGCTCATGGTCTGTTGAAGACAACTTTGCATTTATGTGTTTAAAATGTGCTCTAACTACAAAAAGTGGAGAAAATTCTAGGTGAAGTGTGTGTTTGGGAAGTGGTAAAGTACGAATATGAGAGGAATAGTGGAACTTGAAGGTATTAAGCGTTGATGGGTACTTACAGAGAGCGATTGGGAGGAGTTGCTTTTGGTGGAGAGTGTCGTTGATGGTAAAGGAGGCCATGTGTGGCCATTGGAAGAGCTCTCTGTCCAGTTGATATGGGCTAAATATAATAAGACGGAAGTAGTGTGGATAAGTCCAATTTACTTAAATACCCTTGTCTATTCATTTTTATTAAAATATATATTTTTTAAAAAATAACTTAACTCGCTTTTTAAGTTTTCCAACATTTCGGTCATTGAATCAGAAAAACAAAAACAAAACCAAAAAAAGAAGTAGAAGAAATAATTGAAAGTTCAGAACTTTAGATATATCTTATATTTGATTCTCTGGGGTCCTTTTAATATCATGTGTACTTGATGCAATTTTGTATTAAACGTATTCCAAAATTATTAAAAGTTGTGGTATTCTAAAAGGCAAAAAAAATAATTTTGTTAAAATAAAGGGAACAAAAGATAAATTTTTATGTAGTCAATAATATGTCAGTGGCATTACAGCATAGTGGTTTCCTCCTCGTTTGATGAGTGAATGATCTTCAAATTTATAGTGAGGCATTGATATTCATTTGTTAATATTGGAGGTTTAGAGGTATAAGAAAGTTCTATCGATTGTAAAAAAATAAAATAATTAAAAATAAAAATAATAAAGAGTGGTGTCCCCAGTATCATTCTAAGCCTAGACTAGTCCCACGAGTTGCAAAGTCCACCCATAAATCTATTTATCTTGTAGTGAGGGACAACAACTTGGACACATAATCTCCGACTCTTAAGCCGTGATATTTTGCCTATCTTATAGTGAGGGGGCAACAACTTAGAATTCAAAATCTCCAATTGTTAAGCCATGACGTTTTGCCTGTAATTTAATTGAATGAACTAAAAAACTGTGCAATGTAATTTACTATAAAAAAGTGCCCAGTTGATCAAACAAACTAAGAAAGTACCATATTCCTAATAAACAAGGTTTTTTTTTTTTTGCCACAGGCCATTCCCAAAGCCTTAATATATTCAAACCCATGCTTACAGGCCACAGCACTTATAATTAACTCAACAGCATTCATGCAGTGAAGGTAACAAACATGGCCAAGGCACTATCATGAACAGCCTTTATCAGAGGCAATTAAGATGGATAGGCCTCCATATTATAAACAGAATTATAAATGAACTCTACAACTAACTCTGAATGAATGATCAATTATATGAAATAAACCTCATGATGATATAAGAAAAATATAATAACAGCCTGTGAATAATTCTATGCACTCACACAAACCAAGCAATCCAGAGGAATACCAACAATGCTTGAAATTGGTTTGGTAGCCTATAACTCAAAAGTATTTTTAGCAACTCATAATTAATCTTTCTATTTCCAAGTCCTTTTCAACTTTGGTTCCCATATGGTTAATGTCCATAACTCCATATTCAAATAAGCATGCATCTCAAGCTAGTAAACTAAATAATCCTTTTACAAGATACATTAAACTAAATATCAAGTAGTAAACTAAGTACCTACACTTACTGAGATGTTAGATTTTTTGGATTAAAATACATTTGCATGACAAAGACATGATAACAAAACAGGAATGATAGCTAAGATACCTTTACTATGTACAACTCAACTAGAGTTATCATCTTTAAAGACAAAACAATGATACAAATGACAACATTGAACAGAAAAGAGCCGCAATAAAATAGTTATATTATGGGAAACCTTCCATTTCTTGATCTTAATTCACATATCTAACCTTAGTTCAAAACAATACTTTTGAAAGCAAAACAATCAACTTTTCTAGCTCTATCTTCTCTCTATCAGTTATACAAAAAGAAAGGGAAGGAAAGAAAAGGATGGGGGCAATATATGGAAACCACAGGAACCATGGACAGTAAAGCTGTATAGAATGTTGATTCCAAACATGCCAGAAATTGGTCTCCTAATTTCTTGACTGTGTAATATATAGATTTTCCCATAAGTAATAATAACTTCTAAAACAACCCTCTAAGAGATCTCTTTTGAAAAGGAAAAACAAAACCTAAGCTAGAGTCCTCACAAAATTAAATCCATGTCAAATTAATGTGAATAAGTTGGTCAAGCCAAAAAAATAAATAAATAAATAATTGAATTTTGCTTAAATAAATAATAGATATTAAAGTTGTATTATAAAAATTTCTAAGATGGCCAATCTAACATAATTAAGTTCCTTGAACTTCAAGTTTTGGTATAATATAAAGAATATTGTATGTTTCATGCATATAACAACTATATAAAGATGAAAATGGCAATAGCTCAGCTGGTAATCACACATCATTCATACCTAAATAGCTCATAAATTGAGATTAATAAGAAAAATCAGAGTGTTATTAAACAATAAACACATAATCCAAGTCACAACTCACCGAGATTTGAGCAGAAATTGAAGTGAACAAAACCCAGATCACTATGTTTCCTTCAGAGCTTCAACACATGAAAACAAGACCCAAATGCAAGCCCAAAGCAACAACTGAAAATCACAACAGAAAATCATTTTTATAAATAATGGAGTCGCCATCTTCATCTTTTTGCTTTTATCAAAAAAAAAAGAGGAGAGTTATTAAATCACAAGTACACAACAAAACAAGGAAAAAACCATTGTTAATACCCCATGCATAAAACCCCAAAGATAGTAAGCCCAAAGCTTATACAACGAGCACCCCGATAAAAAGCCCCAAATGCAACCAAAGACAACTGAAGGAAAAACCATTGTTAATACCCCATAAAATTCCAACAAAAACATAGCAAAACAGGGAAAAATCCATCACCACAATATCAGTCTAGGGAGCTCCATGAGGAGCTTCTTCCCCTGCACCCCACCCTATAACATGGAATCAGGAACCTCAGAAGCTTATGTTTAACATGGAATCACGAACAGAAATTTATACCAATATATATTAGTAATAATTGTGGGGTTATCATTAGAAAGATTACTGTCATAAATTTTAAGTGACATGAAGTAATCTGAACTATATAGCAAGTTAAAGAAGAAGAACCTTTGCCAAGTAACCTCGGAGGTCATCAGGATGACTAGAGATGAGTCCATCATAAACAGAAACAGCGTCACTAATATGGCCCCAATCTGAGTAGGCTTTTCCAAGAAGTAGCTCAACCTGAACATAAAAAATGCAAGAAGAATATGACCTTATATTACAAGAAGCCACTGGACCTTAATGTAACATTGCATACTAAGAATTTAAAGAAGCCCGCAGAATATCTGATCTAATGTAAAAATGCATACTACAGAAAATTCTTCAAAAAAAAAAAAAAAAAAAGGCAAAACTTTTAGTGCCAAATAACAGTGTTAAAAAATCTAACTGTATTTGGTGTGCCTGTTCTTTCTGTATTCTTTGACTAAATTAATGGCCAGAAGCTTCATTTTCTTTTATTTTGTGATATCTATTTCTTTCTACCTTATTTTCATTTCCAAGAACTCACACACAAACCAAACACATTACCTTTGGCATTTCTGTTTTCCTCTTTTTAAAAAAAAATTAAAAATGCATCCAATTATCCAAATGACCCTGGAAGTCAGATATTTAATTGGCCACATGGTAGATTGGTATTATGGCAGTCATCATAAAACAAATGCCATTAAAAAAATATATATAAAATAAGCATGTTTACACATTTCTCTCACGTCAAGAAGATAAAAAATACCTGCAAAACATGAAATGTAGCAATTATGAATTAATTTTATATATATATATATATATATATATGTAGATATTCTACTCATAAATTCTGAATAAGAATGTGTAGTAAAAATCAAATTATTTAATTTAGAACATGATTTTCATTCTCACCCCCCCCCCCCCCCGCTTTACTTTTACCCAAAAATTAAATGATCTGGTCTCCGAGTACTTATTTACTTTTATGTCTGTTACAGATCATATCTGTATAAATGCTGTAATTGCAAATTTTGGAGTATTTTTCTGTCCATGTCTCAGATTCCATGGCATGCCCTTGTCTAGCTTGGACCGACATGTAAAGGAGATAAGAGAAAAGCTGATCATCTGTGTGCCAGAACAGCAAATAATGTGGTAAAATATTTACACAATCAAGAATGTCATGAAAAGCATAAACTTAGACCTGGTTTATATTTTGCAGGAAAAAGTGCTGGTTCACTGTAATAAAATGGACACGAAATTGTATTAAGAAAAAGGCCTTTTCTACAAAGAAGCAATGAACATGAGAACTCATGTTAAAATGTAAATACTTCCTATTGATGATTACAAAATACTCTATTATTTTTTGCAGAGGCGTAGAAATATTTGATAGACATAGGGAAAACATCTGTCTTCTGTTATATGTCTTAAAAAAATAAAAAGTCTTTTAGAAAGAATTAGAGAAATAAAGAAAGAGTTTAGGAACTCATAATCTTCACATTTTTCTGAAGTAACAGAAGAGCCAAACCCACAAAGAAGAATGACTAATGGTGGAGTAAAACCTGGGAATGAGCAATCACAAAATTGCCAACTGGAACAGGGCAGGATGTCTCCCACAGAGGTCGTGGGTCTCACTGTGAATGTGCAATCCGAAGTATGATAAATCAATAACCAATTTTCCTCCACAAATGTTTTCACCTGTAAATTAAAACCAAATAAAATTAAAAAATTAAAAATGAAAGTAGGAAAAATATATGGTAATCCTGGTAGTATCAGAATGAAAACCCCATAGAATTCTCTTTGAATGACATGCAAATGACAACTTGAGGGGAAAAGTCCGAGAATACCAAGTTTAAGGCTGTGTTTGGTTCTCAGAAAGTGCAAGGGAAAAAAAAAGGAATGGAAAAAAAAGTGGAGGAAAAGAAAAAGGAAAGGAAAATTAAAAACTTTCATGTGTTTGGTTGTCTTGGGAAAAATAGGTGGCAAGGAAAATGAACTCCTGCCACAAGCACTATAGCTGATACAGTACCTACAACCACATTAACAACAAAGCCTATTAACAACAAAGCCTAACTCACAGGCAATACATCAAACACAGAGGCTACACCATCAGATAACGCAGCAACGAGATGATAATAGAACCCCTGAATTGCCATGGTAAAGCAGACTACATATTCAAAGAAAAACCTACAAATCCACCCAAAGGGGACCAATAGCCCACAGAAACAGAGGAAGAAGGACACCAACAGCAGCCCCGACTTTGAGAAGGGAGATGATAGCCCAACCATTCACGTCCTCTCATCGATTTACACAGCCTAGCCATTTCTATAAACAAGAAAACATAAACCAGACAGAGAGAGAAAGAGAAAGAGAGTACCATGAGAAATCACCCCAAAGCTTCAGCTCCGAATCGTCCCAAACTGCCCCAAAGCTTCAGCACCGAATCGCCCCAAATCGCCTCAAAGATTCAACACCAAATCGCCCCAAATCTTCAGCCGAGCAAGAGCCCTAGTTCTTTCCCTTCTTTCTATGGTGACGAGCCCTAGTTCTTTCTCTTCTCTAGTGACGAGCCCTAGTTCTATTCCTTCTCTGGTGATGAGCCCTAATTCTTTCCCTTCTTTCTACAGTGACGATGGAGTTGAGATAGAAAAATGAAAAGGGGAAAGTAACCAGGAAACAAAAGGGTGAAAATGTGGCCAAAAAAATCCCCCGCGTAATTTTCCCACTTACAAGCGCTTATTTTGAGAAGCCATGAAAATGATTTTAGCAAGATGTGAAAATTGACAACATTAACGGCGTGCAAAAGAATGTCGTAAAATAGCTTATCCACGACGTGCCGTCTTTGTACGCCGTTAATATGGTCTCCTCTCCCTACATTTACGGCATTTAATTTTGGCATGCCGTTCCAAAATAACCTTATTAACGGCATGCCATATGCGCACGCCGTTAATATGACGCCGTTAATACTCATTTTTCTTGTAGTGAATGATGAAATGTAAATACCTTGAAGTCTGACAAATCAGCAACTACATAGTTTGGCAATTTCTCCAGCATCACAACATAACCACCTGCACCATAATGTTAAGTGGCATTATAAACAAAAAAAATTATATGTGCAAGCATTTGCAATCGTACCCCATCATGCAATAGTTCATGCATTTGTTCTCGATCCCCTAGCTCAAATGTTGGGGGACTAAATGAATCATATCATATTGCACGGGTAAGACTACAATAGTCAGAATTCAACATGGGTATGGAGTGATAAATTTGGGAAGTTTAAAAATTACAATTTCCAGACCCAGCAGATTAACTCAAGAAAGCTTGTAACCCAACCACTTGGAGCTCCAAGAAACCTTTTTTCACCATTCCACTATATCTAGGGCTATATTTTCTTTTTAATACACACCATCAACCTGCATTTTAGTTGGAATTCCTCCTGTTCTTGTGGTATTTTCAACATAAATAATACAAAATTTCAATCTTTATGCTAGTATGAGTTTAGCTAAAGCCTTTGCACTGACTTCCACCTAATGCTATGTGAAACTAGGCCATATGCAGACACAAATGGAGTTGCAGACATGGTGTATGTAAATAATATCGCACAAATTAATTAAATTTAAATGATATAGTACACAATATTATATCTTAGAGATAGCACCATAACATGTTTAAGCAAAAGCTCTCAGAAGGGTCTTTATGTGTGGAACTGAAACAATATCACTCAACATTGCAATAAAACAACAAAACAAAGAATAATTCAATTAAATGGAGGGTAATGCTACTTTGCCCCACACTTTGCCCTATACTTTGCCCTACTTAGTGCATTTGGAAGGGTAAAGTTGTGGGACCCACTGATATGATTAAACCCTAAAAATTGAAACCCTCCCAAATGCACTAAGTAGGGCAAAGTGTGGGGCAAAGTGTGGGGCAAGGTAGCATTACCCTTAAAGGGAAACTCCAAACAGAACATAAACATATTGAATCTCAAAGTGGAAAGCAAACCAACCTTTGTGAGTATGGAAACCAATCGATTTGCAGTTCTTAATTTCCCTTGTAGTAATCTCTTGGGGCTCGTTTTGATGAAAGAATGTCGAGGGATGACGTGTGCTTCCCTCGCATCGCCCTTCCTAATCCTAGTATCAGTCCCAATGCCATTTTCTCCTCTTTTTTTCACACTAGAGAAAAAAAGTTCATACAAAAACAAGGCGTCTATCCACAAATAGGCTCTACGGTAATCTCATCACGAACAACCCCCATTAAAGCAAAAAATAAAATAAAAAATCTCCATCTTATATTGATTAATAGTTTAGCAAACAAGAGCAGCAGAAAATTCCAACAATCATCTTTACATTCCAACACCTCAAGAAGCGTAACATGAAACATTTAGCAAACAAGAGCAGCAGAAAATTCACTCCCCTCATTCGCAGAATATGGTAAGAGTACTACTGTCAACCATTATACAGCATATTTCCTCCATTGTAGAGCTTGTATGATGCAAATTAGAACTTATGCAAGAAAATCAAAAAAGAAGAATAAGAAGAAAAAGCAACAAAAATGGTGCACAAGTTAGTGTTAAAAAATGGGTTAAACATTAGGGTTCAACCGAAAATGTTTATCAAAAATGGCCATCAAACATTGAACAAATTAGTGTATTATATATATATATGTATATAGATATATATAGATATATATCCACCAGAAAATATATACATATACAAATAATACAGTTTGTATAGAGAGAATATACCGTCGATGGGGGCACCGCGCTAAGCACACACACAGATAGAGCTGCGGCGACGGCGTGGGCTGTGAGTTTGTTCCGTCCCTATACGATCCTTAACAAAAATTTCTGGATATATAAGCGTTTGGCATCTTTTTCCGAGTATAGACGACCTATGCCACCTGGCAGCCACGTGTACACATTCACTTGGACCCTGCTTTTTCTCCTGCGCCACTCTCCACCTTCGCCAGTCGTCTTCTCCGGCACGTATATACAACCGACCATGGGTGATGGATGCAGTGATGCACCAGATCTGAAAAGTAAAGGAAACAAAAAGAGGATAGCTATCATTAATTAACCGAAACCAAGAAGAAAAGGGGAGAAAAAAAGGTAGATCCATCTTTGATCAAAGGGAAGTTAATCATCTGGATCTGCTGCATATAACAGTAGGAGAAAGAAAACAAAACCCAAAAGAAAAATAAAATAAAATAAAAATGAAGAAGAAAGAGAGAAGATAGCCATGGCCGGCAACCACGAAAGCCATGGCCATGGCTTTCTTAATGTGACACACATAAAAAATATATAAATAATAAAAAAGAAGAAGGATTTAAACCTTCTTTTTCTCCGGAAGGGAGATTTTTTTCCCAAAATCTCCATTTTTTTTTTACGGAGAAGTCGTCGCTGGTGTTTCTGTCGTTGCCGAGGTTGACGAAGGGCGTCGGCCATCAACCGTGTAAGGACCTGTAAGGACGCCATGGTGCTCCTTCTCGCCGGAATGAGCCGCTGCTCCTTTTCGCTGTCAGAGGGTATAGCTAGGACCTGTGTGGGACCCACAAGAAACTGTGCCTCCTGCCACTTGGCGGCCACGTCATATAAGTCATATATAATCGGAATAAATTCCGAAGGTATATAACTCCAGAGTCCAGAGTTGTTTTAAAGTAGTCCTACATGCACGGTAAAAAACTCCAAATACTTGTTTTGGGTATTTTAAAATTTCAAATCAAAACATTTAAAAAATATTTTAATATTTCTTTGAAATTTACCAGTTTGGTCGGAAAAATTGGTGACTAATTCCCCTGCTTTCTTCCTTTCTCCTTCTTCTTCTTCTATTATTATTTTTATTATTTTTGGGTGGGGGTGGGTTTTAGAGGGATTAAGATTCAGTGCTAAGCTGATCTCGATCGTCTATCTCAGATTTGGATGGTTGAGATTGAAAGATAAAAAAATTACCAAAATGCATTTATAAGGATAACCTTTTTATTTTTCAATTTTAACTGTCTAAAATTGATATGATGGTCGAGATCAATTTGACAAAGTGCTGAGCTTAAAACTGAATCCACTCTCGATTTGAAGAGCCTGCTCAACTAAATTTGAACCAATGGTGGTCGTGGAAGACTCTACTCTTGGTAACTAATCTGAAGTAACAATACAAATCTAGGCAAAGAATTTGTTATAGGGCAACACCTGTCCTTCCGTGTGAGCATGCCCCACCTCATCTCTCTTCCCATCTCCATTTTGCACATCAATTTTTTTTTTTTTTTTTCCCAAACGATAGAAAATTTTGCACATCAATTGATCACACCTTTTTTTCAAATTTTTCTTTTGGACTAGGAACTTGATCACTTGTTATAGGGCTATCTTCCATAAACCGACGTATTCATGTAGACCGACTTATTTGTGTGGCTTTAATTCAATTTTTTTTTCTTTTCTTTTCTTTTTTTTAATGATGAAACCTGATCCATGTAAGACCTCACAATTAAGGTTCATGAGAATTATGAAAACCTTGTTTCGATAGCCCTATAGGAATAGTAAGAGTCGAACTTAAGACTTCTTTCCTGAAACAGGATCTCTTACCAACTGAGTTACCTTTAGAATTTAAAATTTCAAATTCATTTTTTAACCGACTCTATTTTATAAACCAAATATATATCCATATAAAGGTAATGCATTGTATGGTATTCTTTTTGTTAAATGAAATTTTATCTATCGAGTGAATTGCAATCGGTGCTTTATTTATGAGTTGTGAGTAGCATTGAGCTTTTCTCTTGTTAGCGCTTTATTTATTTGCTATGAGTTCCATCAGGTTTTCCCCTGTTTCTGTTTAGTTTTTGAGAGAACAAAATCCTAGCACAATATATATTTGGTTGGTTGCGATATAATAATTTGCTTATCTTGGGTGCTGCTATATAGGTCGAACTTGGTAAGAGAGAATAGTTAGTCCAGAGACGTGTCATTAATAATGCGGACAATTTAAAATTACGCTACCTAAACTAAACTCTCTCGCTATTTGAATTGACCAAAATACCTCAATAACTATTTTAAAACAATTTAAATTTCAAGCTTTAAAATTTTCTTATCGAGACTTTTGAATAGAATTTTTTTTTTTTAAAAAAAAAATTTAAAGTTATGTTACAAAAATCAAGCTAAATTTACATCAAGTTACGTTACGAAAATCAAGCTAAATTTACATCAAGTTAAGTTCCCCAGGAAAAGGCAAAAAAAAAAAAAAAAAACACGGTTGGTGATATTATTCTTGGCACAAACAGCACTTGAGAAATCTATAAATAGGGTGTCAATAGAGCCCCTGGAGAATTATAATCCTTTTCTTTTCTTCTCATCATAATCCTTGGAGAATTACAAGGCAGTCAGGCCAAGGTACAACATCTTCCCTTCTGACAATATTGCTGTTCTTTAAATTTCGGTTTCTTATGGAAGTCGTTTTCATTTGATTTTCTCAAGCTGCAATTGAATATTTGTTCGAATGTGGTTTTATTTATTAAGAATGATAAGAATCAAATTGCAATTACTTTAAACCAAAGTTGAAGTCAAGTAGCAGTTAGAAGATTATCCAAACCAATAATAATATGGTAGGTCACAATGCTACAAAATCCAGTCCTCACATTCATCCAAAAGTGTGGCACCAAATTGAATGAGAGATATGTAATCAAAGGAAAGTAAATTTAATTTGACCAGTGACGTCGGATAGCTATATCATCGGGACAGTAGAATTAGAGCGAGTAACCTTTGGAATCAATTCTAAATAGAATTGAATTGAATTGAATTGATTTAGAATTCTAATTAACCTGTTTGGAATAAAACAGGCAAATTAGAATTCTAAATCAATTCTAATCAATTCTAGTGTTTGGAATGATGCTGAAAATGAATTCGATAATGTGAGTTTCTTACAGTACCCTGTTTGATATAACTCTTGATAATAATTAATATATATGTTGTTACAAGAAAAAAGAAAAAAAAATCAATATAAATTATTCCAGTGAGATTGCCATGAATATTGTTAGAAATATACCACATCCCACATCGATTAAATATCGAGCTAAATATGTCTTCATATACCTATTTGGACTTCCACTTAAAAGCTTAAGCTTGTAAGTTGGAAACTTAACATAGTATCAGAGTATGTCGTTCTTGGGCCTATTGAACCCGTATTTGTTGCCCACGTGACAGGCCTATGTTAAGCTTACACATGAGGGGGAGTGTTAGAAATATACCACATCCCACATTGATTAAATATCGAGTTAAATATGTCTTCATATACCTATTTAGACCTCTACTTAAAAGTTTAGGCTTATAAGTTGGAAACTTAACAAATATAGCTTCCTTTAATTTTGCCATGGACGACCCAAGAGAAGGGAGGCATTGTGCAAGCTAGAGAGGAGAGGGCAAAGGACGTTCTTAACATATGACTTAGATTAAAAGGGTTATATATATTGGAAGGCTATCAAAAGAGGCTTTTAATGAAATGAATTCTAGCCACATCCCTCCACTTTTGGTGAGATTTGCAATTCTGCTAAATTGACAGCAGCTAAAAAGACACCCTTTCAAAATAGGTTGCAGCCTTTACGAAAAGTACACGTTAAAGACACCAAGTCTCCAACTGAATCCGAATGGTTGCTAACCATTTTTTTAACTTACTCACACAGTCCTCTGTTTTTGCCCTTTTTCCTTCCTCTGTTTCTTTTCGTTATATATATACAGAGGTGATCCCATCAGTACGTGCTGATGTAAGTTACATTAGCACTATGCATTGGGGGTTGTACCTCTTGTATTGATTCAATTCCCCTCACATCTCACTAATGCACAAAGTACAACTCCCAATGCAAGTTTTGATATAAGATATATCAACACGTGCTTACCTGATCATCATCCTATATATATATATATATATATCTCCATTGTATAATGTAGGTGCATATGTCTTTTGTTAACATATATGGATTAAAGCATAAGATTGATGATCATGGCCGTCCATTGATGATCATCCCTCTATGTAAATATATTAAACATAAGATTCAGCATAAAAAAAATAATGAAGTGACACCAATAAGTAACCAAATTGGATCAACATAAGACCAATATTAAAGTAAAAATTGGAAATTAAAATAATTAAATATTAAAGAAGTAACCAATGTAAATCCATTCTATTTTAAAATGAGAAAAAAATAAATGGACAGCGAAATTGATGAATGAGTGGACCCACAGATGGAATGTTTAAGGGAAGAAAAATCATATATTTGAATGATTAAAAGCATGTAAACACGTTCTTCACTTAATCATATTCTTTAATTTAGGGTATTCTTCTTTCAAAACAAATAGTAAATCATTTAGATGCTGGAAATTTAATGCCTCATGCAAACCAGATTGCAACGCTGGAAATTTCCATTGATTATCACACTATCAAAAGAATGCATGTGTGTGTTTACCAAGCATCTTTTCATATATAATCTTAGAGGGTGAGAGAGGGAAAGGGGGAGAGAGCCCATAGATAGAGGCACGTTGGACATTTTAATAGATATAAGGCCATGTTTGTTTGGTTGGAATGGAATGGGTGGGAATGGAATCCGATTCCATGCTCAAAATAGTCTGGAATGAAATGAGATTGAAATAAACATTGCAGAATGAATATCATTATAATTCACTATTACTATTTGATTCCATTCCGATATAATTACCTCATCCAAACATGTTGTTTGGAATGAATTGGAATGAGATTCCATTCCATCTATTCCATTCCAACCAAACAAACATGGCCTAAGGGTAAAAAAGAGTAGAAGAAGAAAGGTTAGAGTAGAAGAGGAAGGGTTTGATACTAATACAATTAAGTATTTTAATTTTGATATTAAGTACTCTAATTTTATGATACTAATACAATAAGCTTCTAATTTTATGATAGCGTTGGCATGGATTTTAATATAAAAATAAAAAAAAGTTCTGAATTTTTTAAGACGCGACTAACGTTGATATTTTATGGTGTATAATAACATTACGCACTTTGAATTACACATGTACAAGCCCAATTCCAAGGTCTCATGATTTGAGGACATTTGTTAGGTTACTGTTAGATTTCTAAATAAGGGTGCTAACAAGTTTTTATTTTTTTTTTACTTTTTAGGATGAAGATGTTATATGTAAACATGTCTTTGTATCAAAGAAGAAAGAAGCGTTGTAGACTTGTAGTTTTCTAAGAACGTAAGGTACCAATATACACGGTAAATTTAACAATTAAGGATAAAAATGTATTGTTAATTAAAAGTTTTTCTAAAATAGAGACTTTTATAAGTAGTAAAATAAAGAGTAACAATACATAAGACCACTATTAGAGGAGCAAAACATAAGACTACTGATTTGGAATAAAGAGTAATGCAACATTGACGTTCCCGGCGCAGCCCTCTTCATTAATAACAAGGTACGTTAGACTTAGACCACAAAAGGCATTCACACTTGATGAATTTATGACTAAAACTAATGCTAAACTTATTGATCCGAGTTGATTTTTCGTATATTTTGGTTACAAAAAGATATGAAGGTAATGTGAGATAACTCTCTTAAATTCTCATTTATTGTGGTCGAAATATATACACATCTCGAAAACCACCCTTTAGTTAATTATGTTATTTCCAAATCCATTTTGAATTTTTTAATCGCAAGCCATAACTCTCTCAAATTCTCATTTATTGTGGTTGAAATTTAAATTTCATGGACCTTGGTCCCATCTATAATAAATTCTTAAGGTTTTAGCCCATTACATATTATGGCCATATTTTTAACCCTCACTACTTTGTGCAATACTATTAGGGTGGCCGTTGACTGTTGTCCGCAACATATATTTTAGTTCTTTTAATAGCTAGTTTTGAAATTTTTTTGCTTAAAAAATTTGATGTAACTAGACCTTACAAATTGGTAAATTAACAATAGTTGATTTAATTGGTTGAACTCATTTGAATGATTTTAATAATAATTTGGACATTCCTTTTAGTGATAAGTAAAAACTTTCAAAACAAGCTTTAGTTGAACTTGACAGTAGTTTTCACTTCAGTTTATGATACTGATTTAAACGCCACAACCTATCTTGTCCAAGGATTTTAGTGAAACTTTTATATGATTTGGACAAGACTGCCCACAGTATTTTTCTATACTGCTCTGTATTAAAATGTTCTACTTTGTCATATGCTTGTACAACTATCTTGTTTGTGTATTTCTTAAATTGTTTAAAAGAACCAAAGCTACACACTTCTTTTGTTTCAATGGTTGCCAGGTTAAATTCCGTGACTTGGAGGAATTGGAATTGAAGGACCTCTACAGTATAAAAAAGATTTGGCAAGGCCAACTTCATATAGAGTCATTTTGCAAACTAACAACTCTAATAGTTTGTTCATGTCAAAATTTAACACACCCGTTACCATTCGCAATAGCAAAAAGACTAGTGCAAATTAAAAGCATAACTGTAGATGGTTGCGAGAAGATGAAAGAAATAGTTACAAGCGAGGAACGAGAGGCTAGCCGATCATGAGACCACTTTTAGTCAATTAAGCTTCTCTGGAATTGAGAAGTTTACCAAACCTCACAAACTTCTGCACAAGGAGTAATACCTTTTCATTCCCATCCTTGGAACAAGTGTTAGTGGAAGAATGCTCTAAATTGGAGACTTTCTCTAACAGAAATTTGAACACACCAAAATTGGAGAAAGTGCAAGTACAGGAGGACGAATGGGTATGGAAGGGTGACGCGACCTTAATACCACCATACAACACCTATTCAAATTGTGGCAATATGATTCTTCAAATTGTGGCCTGCAGCTAGTAAAGCAGAATTCCTCCACCAGAATGAAGTGGAAATCTGTGGGTTTGTTATCTTTGGAGCTGCTCTTCCAAAATTGGTGGTGGTTGGAACGATGATGAAGAGAAACAAGGGCTTAAGATGGTTTTAACTTTTAGAGCATCTACCATGGGAGAG
Source organism: Liquidambar formosana (assembly GCA_039720395.1). Lineage (NCBI taxonomy): Eukaryota > Viridiplantae > Streptophyta > Magnoliopsida > Saxifragales > Altingiaceae > Liquidambar > Liquidambar formosana. The sequence goes on along the minus strand of CM077820.1, from coordinate 49,415,466 downwards.
TTTTTTTCCTTTTTCCTCAATGATGTGAAATATGAAAATATCCATCTATATCCATCAACAATCGGTAAGAGAACTGATTTTTGTTCAAGTACATTGTAGGTAGTATGTAATTTGGTTTCTCAATTTCCAGCTGTTTTTCCTTTATGGTCTTATTGGGTACCGCCTTCCCTTTAAGGTGAAGTCAATATGACATTTGATTCTGGGATACATGTGTCCAATTTCATTGGGGACACGATTTGTATATCAGGTGCCGATCGATTATTGAGCATTCCACTTATCTTCTTGCGTTGACACACCACTTGAAGGGGGAATTGATTTGCATTTTCCACTTTTGAGGTAGAACATTTTTCTTGTGCGATTGAAACTTGTTTTTTGATGGACTTAAAAAGGTTCTCGTTTTTCTAAGAGGATGAGTGTCCTGATAGAAATCATGATGGCTGTTTGGACTATGGGCCTACGTCCCTCTGCCCTCAGAAAGGCCCCATGACCCAACCACTTATGGTCCAATAAAAAAAACCTCGATCACAGCATTTGCCTTAAGAGACTGGATTTACTGAAATTACAGTTGTGCGTATTAATGTGAATAATCACATGTTGGATATACCCATGGATAGAGCTAGAGTAAAAATCGGTGGAAGACCTCACAGTTGTGCGTTTCTGCCACAATACTTGTTGTAACACCAATTTTTCTAGTTAAAACTAGCAAATCCAATCTGGCATGAAGCTAGCATAGGAGTGGTTTTTTGTTTGTTTTTTTGCACACTTATTTGTATTCTTAATAGACAAGGCATCCATGGCAGAATGATTAAAGCCTCTAACTCATAATAAACAACTTCTCAGATTCAATTCTTAATTACTAGGTACACAATTTTTCCCAAATGAAATAAAAAATTGAATTCATATAGTAGAAAATATATCTCGATCATGTCAGCACGTGTTTATATAAATTATATCAAAACCATTTCTTATGGATTGTACCTCATGTATTGGTCCAATGTACTTTATAACCCACTAATGCATGAAGTACAACTTTCAATACGGGTGTTGATATAAGTTATGTCGTTTAGTACATGTTCACTTATAATATATATTTTTAAAATGTTAGATGACCCGGTCCACATGTCAATAGCACAGCTCATGGAGAATACATGGATGCTAATTGGACTCAAAGGCTTTTTTATGAATCCATTACATAGGGTCAGCTAAACCTTACTAAACAACTTACGCGCTGCGCTGTCTTGCTTCAAATGTAACAAAGGAGAGGAAAATCCGTGCACTGACCCCCATCATATTCCCTCCTTCAATCCAAGGTCGCAAGGAATCCCGAAGAGAGGTTGCCTGCGTGAGGGGAAATCTCGTGAATCGTGATGTTGCTGGCCTGGGGTTTTTCTAACAAGTTTGCATCAAACACGTACCAAGTGATACTAACCAAATCTTGCTTTTTGATTGAGTCTTCATCTGGGTACGAAATTCATAAACTATATTTAGCATTGCTCTTCAAAAAATTCCCAAAAGGAAAATTTCAAAGAGTAGCACCCAATGCAAATTTAAACCACTTAAGTTCATGTATATACTATTCATTTTGAGCATCTGCCATTGCCACTTCCAGTCCTTCTCCAGCAAGTTCCTCCGCTTCTTGGGATATTTCACGCGATATAATACATCAAAGAGACAAGAAATCAGTGCGTATTAGAAACAGAGATTCACACAATTCCTTTGGAATTAAAGAATATGAAGGGGGTACTTTTTGGGGGTTGAGAACCTCTTTTACACTTGGAGGGCAATACAATACATAAACAAAGAAAAATTTCACATGAATGTGGCGATCGGAAATGTAAGAAAAGGAAGAGGAGCGACGGGAGCCATTGTCAATTGCTTGGTCAGTGTTAACACATTCTTTTGGACAGGCAGTTATGATTAGGAGGCAAAAATTCGAACATATGATTAAGCTTGTATGAGCCAACTTAGGCAGAGATCTCTTGAAAGTGCCCTCTTCAGAATATCAGTGGTTTAAAACTTTTGTTAAGTTGGTAGCGAAGAGAATGATAGCGAGAGAGAACGATCGTCGGTGGCAGCGAGTGACTATGGCGGTGGTGAGAGGGGTTTATGCCGGCATCGATGGTGTAGAAAGCTGAGAGAGAGAGAGAGAAGGGTGAGACTGTGAGTGATGAGTGCAAATTCCCTTGAACCACAATCTTTCAAGTTTTTGGAAATTTTTCTAGTCTGGAAAGCGCTATTAACAAAAACGCTTTCCGAAATAAAAAGCGCACTTGAGAAAAACGCGTTCAGTATACATAAAAGCGTAATTTCTTAAATTACGCTTCATGTATAGTGAAAGCGTGTTTTATAAGTGCAAAATTGAAACAGCTGTAGAGAACAGTCGCTATGAAAAGCGAATTTTGTAAATGTGCTTCATTTAATTTAAAGCGTGTTCTATACATGCGCTTTCAATCGTATTTTTCATTTTTCCATGACCCATTGAAAGAGGGAAAAAGAGCGAAGGTGTTGGGAAATAGTGCATTTTTGTTTTATGGGTTGTATAGAAAACGGCGTCATTTCAAAAAACATTGGTGTCGACTTACACTGTGCTACAGAGGATGTGCAATTCAAGCCCGACACTTATCAGTTGGCCAAAGGAGTCTCAACAATGGAAGCTATAGTGGAATTCTAATGACCCTCTTTCTGGCGGGAATTATCAACAGTTTTCAATCACAGCAGGCCTGCTGTGTGTTCGTATGATAGACTCATGGTTCAATAACCAGAAGCAGCCAAGGTAAATGGTGAACCTTTTATGCATTAATTTGGTATCACATTCTCTAGCGGGGTACTTAAATGAACTTTTGTTATGTCATTTCCTTGAAAATAGAATTGCAAAACTATTGCATTTTATGTTGCTACCGATCCAAATGTGCAGCTCAGGTTTTCTTAATTTAGTATGAGTAAAAGGATATAAGATTTTAATTCCAACAATTCTCAACCTTCTCGCAGCTTTGCATTGTGTTCTTCAAGGTATCCTGCTTTAACATTTCACCCAATGTTGCAAAATTCAGCATTGTGCAAATATTCTTTGGGTGCCTAACTAAAAAGATTGCCCTTATCGTATAATACTGATTTATTGTTGGCATTATTATTTAATTATATGTCAAACTCCTTAAAATTGCAGGGAGATCATCTTTAGAGAGGAGGGAAAGACGGGATGATTCACGTGAATCCTCAAGAAAGTGGCACCCCAGCAGGAGTGGAAGTGAGAGCCCACAATGCAAATCATCAAACAGAGACAGGGAAATATATATATATATATATTTGTTTTCCTCAATGATGTGAAAAATGAAAGTATCCATCTATATCCATTAACAAATCAATAAGAGAACTGGTTCTTGTTCAACTATTTTGTAGTTAGTGTGTAATTTGGTTTCTAAAATTTCAAACTCAAAAGTCGAGTGTCTAAATGGTTAATGATAAAAATGCATTGTAGTTTCCAGTTTGTTTTGTTACTGAGATCAGCTGTTTTCCCCTGATCTACTCTCTTTTCTTTTTAGGTACAGCCTTTTTCTTAAGCTTCCATGTGGGTGCAAGTCAATTTTACATTTGATTTTGGGAATACATGTTTCTAATTTCATTGCGGACACAGTTCGTATAGCAGGTTCTTGACCCTCAGCATTCCGCTTGTTTTTTGGCATGGACACACTGCTTCAAGGGGAATTGGTCTCCGTTTTCCACATTGAGGTAAAACTTTTTCTGGTGCGATTGACATTTGTTTATCATGGATTTGAAAAGGCTCTAGTTTCTGGATATAAATCGTTTAAAAATTATTTTTGGCAAGCATTTTATCATCCTTCCTGTTTGTCGCGCCTCTAACCAGAACAGAATTTTCGATTAGTTGAATTAAGCCAAAATTGAAATTACATGAAGATCTTTGTTGTGGTCCTTGTGGACATGCTCTTTATTTCTCATTATTTTTTATTTTATTTTTTTGCTCCTTTTATTTATCCTTTATTAGGGAGATGTTAATGGATAGTAGGGTGTTACATTTTCCCTTTTTGGTCCTTTAAATTTTTTATGCTATAAATCTTTTGGCCAAAAGTATATATATTGGGACATTCTATCCAATTAATATCTTGGAACATGAGTGAGGTCATTAATTGAATATTCTGCATCAAATAATACACTAGATATCCGAGATGGAATGAAAGTTGAAACCACAACTTTCCATTTCTTGAGCTTTAAGTTTAAGGACATATTGGTTAAGCTCTTGTGGTTAATAGATTGTAGATTATGTTTAGTGGGTAATGTTTAGTAGGTAATGTGTAAGTACTAAGTAGAATAATTGCAATTAATGACATAACCTTGAGGGACGGATTGAGTGGTCCAAAAGTCTATGTCTATTGCTTAAGTCAATATTTTCCACTCTTCCTCAAGGCCACTCTCATTTTTAGTGATGTTAGGTGGTATGGCATATCTTTCATGATCTGCTTTTAAGATAAAATCATAAAAATACAATAATTTCAAATTTTTATTATCATTATTTTTTGAGTAAAATACTAAAGTTTAGGGTAAGTTTTATTTTAGTACCCTAAAGCCCTAAACTTTAAAAATACAACTTCTCACCATTTGTTTTTTTTTTTTTTTTTGATAAACAGGAAACTAATATAATAAATTTGAACAGTAACAACAAGAACATCACGTGGGTATAAAAGGTCTTACCAGTTACCATTCACTAACTAGTAACTTGTCACAAGTTTTGAGGATCTCAAAAACAAATAAAAAGTGATGACAAGTCACAAGTTTTTAGTTGGGGTTAATTTTAATTCGTTAGTTTTAATAAAGTAACTTTCAAAAACTGACACCGAAAAAGCAAAAAAAAAAAAAAAAAAAAAAAAAAAAAAAAAAAAAGGAAGAAAGAAAAAAAAAAAGAATAACTTTTAAAAAAGGAAATGGCAATGGTTGAATGTAATGCATTTTTTTTTTTGATAAATTACATTTACACCCCCTTAGTATATGATAATTACAGATACACCTCTACTAGTCTTTGACATCCCTTACTTTACAAAATATACTACAGTGACACATCCTCGAGCTCATCACCTAGTTAATAATTCCATCCAAATTGGCTTATGCCATGTTTATTTTTTTCAAAAATACCTAGATTACCCTTACATACTTATTGTTTGATCATTTAAACAATTTAATTCTACATAATCTCATCTTTGATGTTTTCCTAAACAAACCAAATACTTTCATGTTTTTCTCTAATTTGTTAATATTAAGGGCTCAAAAAATAAAAAATTGTTAACGTATTATTTATTTATTCATTTATTTTTGGATAAAGAGATGATAGAATTAATGGCTAAAAAGAATAATAAAGCAACTCACACCACAGCCAATAACTCTTTAATAGATCTTTCAAAACTTTGTTTATTTTGATTGTGCCAAATTGTTCACATTACCCTCATGGCTAACTTTATCTCATCCTCGTTCATATTAACTTCCCAACAGTATCATCCTAGCTTGAATAGTTAAACTAGAGCATTCCCAATAATATTTTGAGGGTAAATATCTAAAATATCCCTTAGAAAAATAATTATATCCAAAAACCCCATATATATATATACATAAAGTAATTTGTCTATCTAAAAAACCCAAATAAATTTATAGTATATCTAAAAAAACCCAATACTGTGAAACACGGGTATCTTCTTGGCTTCTGGTATCTTCTTGGCTTCACATTTGTGCTTTTCTTTTCTTCTCATCATAATCCCTGGAGAATTGCAAGGCAATCAGGTCAAGGTACAACATCTTCCCTTCTGACAATATTCGAAGTCGTTTTCATTTGATTTTCTCAAGCTGCAATTAAATATTTGTTCGAATGTGGTTTTATTTAATTATTAAGAATGATAAGTATCAAATTGCAAATACTTTAAACCAAAGTTGAAGTTAAGTAGCAATTAGAAGATTATCTAAACCAATAATAATATGGTAGGTCACAATGCCATAAAATCCAGTCCACACATTCATCCAAAAGTGTGGCACCAAATTGAATGAGAGATGTGTAATGAAAGGAAATTACATTTAGTTTGACCAGTGACGTCGGAGTTAGAGTGAGTAACCTTTGGAATCAATTCTAAATAGAATTGAATTGAATTGATTTAGAATTCTAATTAACCTGTTTGGAATAAAACAGACGAATTAGAATTCTAAATCAATTCTAATCAATTCTAGTGTTTGGAATGATGCTGAAAATGAATTCGATAATGTGTATTTCTTATAGTACCCCTGTTTGATATAAACTCTTGATAATAATTAATATAAATGTTCTTACGAGAAAGAAAAAAAAAATAAAAAATCGATGTGAATTCTTCCGGTGAGATTGCCATGAAAATGGTTTCCTTTAATTTTGCGATGGACGACCCAAGAGAATGGAGGCGTTGTGCAAGCTAGAGAGGAGAGGCCAACGGACATTCTTAACATATGACTTAAATGAATTCCAGCCATATCCCACCACTTTTGGTGAGATTTGCAATTCTGCTAAAAAGAACACGTTAGAGACAAGTCTCCAACTGAATCCAAACGGTTGCTAACCGTTTGTTTAAAATTTGAAGTAATTTTGGAGTAACCGTTAGAAATGGTTAGCATATTCCCACAGTCCTCTGTTTTTGCTCTTTTTCCTTCCTCTGTTTTTTTTTTCTTTCTATATATATATATATAACACAGTTGACTGACATGCTAGCTAGCACTATGTGCATCATAGCATCTCATTTCTTATTTATTTCAGATGACTTAACTTGGTGCTTTCTGGCCAATGCCCTTTGGAGTTTAATGGCCAATGCTTCCTTGCCTTTCGTAAATTTAAAATTTCTGGATTGTAATGATGACGTATACATCCGTCCAACACTTTTATACGATGGCCGATGTGCTCATTAACTAGTGGTTATATAAATCCACGGTGATGCGGCTGCAACTGCAACCATACTGCGTTAGTTTCTGAACTGAATATGTGGTCATCTTGGTGAAAATACAGACCTTCAAGTGGCAAGAGTACATTAGCTGGCGGAGGAAACTAAATGAAGCGAAGGCGAGTGCTGCAGCCCTCAAAGCTAGTATCAGTGGAGTGAGCCAAGAAGGAAAGCCGCCTCCGCACAGCAAATGGAAAGCCTTCTTTCGAAGATCACCTCTAGAAGATGTGGAGGCTGTAGTCAAGAACTACATTTATGATAAAGGATTTTCTCACAATGTTCACGAGATCATCTCTCCCCTCTCAACAAGATCTTCATTTCAGCGAACCAAATTAAAGTCTGGCTGAAAAATGTGCTTTTAAATTGGTCTTCATTCATATTTGGATGTGGTCTCTTTCAGATAGCTAGTTCAGTGGCTTGGTAAACCTGTTCTTTCATTTCGATCAGATTTTCAGATGGTTAGCCAGAACTTCGAGGGGGAAAGATGGTGTAAAGTCAAAGAGCCTCATATCTCATCATTGGTATTACCTCGTTGCTATGGCCTGTTGCAGCCAATGGGTACTGGAGATTATGATTGAGATTTTCTTTTTATCTTTTGAACGCGCATCCCATCTCATTTTGTAAGAGTAGCATTACAATTTTCCCTGGAATGAAACAGTGAGAAGATTTTTTTATTTGTTTATCTTTAGCAGTAATAGCAGAACTTTATAAGACTACGCATTCCTTGCCAGCTTGCGTAATTTGATATTTAATAGGGAGGGTATGACATTGAGCTTCTCACTGGATTGGAGCAAAATCCCATACCAGGATTCAGACACTGATTGGATCGACATGAATTTTAAGACACATACTCTACTGTTGGATAAAAAATTCCTAGAAGGATCCAATACACAAAATTTAATCATAAAAGGCCATGTGGTTTAATAACACACCAATCAAAGTTTGATGTTCTCACTTGTTCGACTTCTCCATCAACTTCGGTCATAGTATGTAATTTGGTTTCCGAAATTTCAAACTCAAAAGTTGAGTGTTTCAATGGTTAATGATCAAAGTGCATTGTAGTTTCCAGTTTGTTTTGTTACTGAGATAAGCCGTTTTCCCTTGATCTACTACTGTCTTTTTGGGTACAGCTTTTTTTCTCAAGCTACCATGAGGGTGTGATTCATTTTTTATATTTGATTTTGCCACTTCGGGAATGTTTCCAATTTCATTGCGGATACAGTTTGTATAGCAGGTTCCAGCTGACTACTGAGAATTCTGCTTTTCTTTTGGCATCAACAACCTGCTTGAAGGGGAGATGATCTGTGTTTTCCACTTTTGAGGTAAAACTTTTTATTGTGTGATTGGATTGTGTTTTTCATGGATTTAAGAAGGCTCTGGTTTCTGAGAGGATGAGGGTTAGGATATAAATCATTTAAAAATGATTTTTGACATGCATCTTTATATCATCCTTCCTGTTTGTCGCGCTTTCAACCAGAACATAATTTTTTTTTCCCCTTTTCATTCAGTAGTTGTCGCTGATGGTGAAACACCACCTCTAGTTGTATATATAAAGGAGAGAGCATTGGTCCCAGCTCCTCATAAAAGAGAAATTCTTACCCCAAACTCTTTCATAATGAAGAAGAGGAAGGAGCAGGAGCACCAACTCGGAGCTTCTGTGCATTGTCAATTGCATTTTTCTTTACCCCCTTTTTTTTAAATTTAAAAAAAAAACATTAATTAATTTAATCCAATAATAAATTAGTAATAGTCAAATTAAATTACTTAAAAATGATTTGTTCATGATGATTTTGGTCATGGACTATATAATTGTTCTGGCTTACAATTAGACATCTAACAATCTAACATGCATGTGACCTGAGTCAGGCCTAGCTGCACTTCTTTCCTGAGGTTTACATTGTATATCTTTCATGATCCTTCTTTAAATTCAAAATACAAAAAGATTCAAGATTTTTATTATTTTAGGTAAATTGTAGAAAACCCCCTGAAGTATGGGGTTAGCAAATAACCTCTTTTATATTTTAATTTTATCAATATGCCTTCCTTATGTTTTAATTTTTGGCAATGTGCCTTACCATCACTTGCCGTTAATGAAAATTGATGAAAATTAGTCACGTGACTACGCACGTAATACCATTAACAAACCAGTGTTACCCAAAATTGTTAGAACTCTTGCCAAAATCATGTCTAATTGGGTGACCATCGATGATTGGTTTTGTCTTCCAATTAAACTAGAATGTACATTGACAAAATTAAAATATAAGGGTTTATTTGTTAACCCTCCCATACTTCACGGGGTTTTTTATAATTTATCCTATTATTTTTCTAATCGGTCACTTTCACCCTGGAGAGAAGAGTGGGTAAACGCCCCCCGCTAGTCTAGTTGACTGTTGTGATGGTGTGAAGTAAAGAAAGTTGGATGCTATGATGTCTCCCTGGCGGGGCCATCTCTCTTTAACAATGTGGACTTTCTGGGTGAAAGGGCCATGTCTCTTTCATAATTTTGCCTTGGATTCCTGGGTGAAAGGGCCATCTCTCTTTAATAATGTACACTTTCATAAAGGTGATGGTATAAAGGTGATGGTGATAGCCGAATGTGAGATGCATCCATTTCAACCACACACAAAAATAGAAAAGAGAAAGGGGATGATGAATGCATGGTAACAGCTGGAATGCACCCGTGGCTGCTGTCTACTTTGGCTAGAGTCCAAAATAATTGCTACATGAGTAGATTGAAATTTCTTTGGCACTGCTAGATGTTTAGATGCAAATTTCTGTGGCACTGTGATAAGAGACCCGATTTACTATTTTTTTTTTCTTTCAAGAATTAACCCACCCCTAATCCTAATATCAACAAATGAATATCAATGCTTGCCTATAAGTTTTGAACCAAAATCGTTTACTTAACAAATTAGAAAAATGCCATTAGAATAACGTGCCATTAGCTCAATTTACTAAAATTAGTCTCTACATTTTGTTAATTTCTTACATCTATAGAATTTCATAAATTTGTGTGGGAAAAATCTTAGGATGAACCCAAAAAAAATAAAAAAATAAAGAGATCACAGTCATTATAGCTATTTGTCCACCCATGGTTTTATAGTAAATATAATGTCATGCTTGAATCCTGCTCAACAATGGCATCATTTTTATCCCAACTTGTCTATCGTAGGTAATAGTTCTTTAATATTTTGTAGAAAAAGGCATAATTCATAAGGTGACACAATACATTTTTTGCTTTATCCATCTCCTTACTCTCTAATTCTCTATACTACTCATCTTGCCATCCATGGCTTAATTAAGATATAGTCTTCACATTCATTTTCCATAGTGACTAAGAATCATCCTTGGCGGTGACCTACTAGTGAAGAAAAACAAGAACCGATCTGTTGCTCATTTGACAGTTAAGAGACGGAGGTAAGCTCGTGAAAAACTGATGCAATGTCTCCCTTATTTAGGTTTTGGGTAAAAAATTGAGTGGAAATTAAATGAAAAAAAGACTATAAGAATGAGTGAATAATGAGCACAAGAGAAGGATATAGTGTTTTTTGATGTTTTTTCATTCAATTTTCACTATAATTTTCATACCAAAACCTAATTAGGAGTACATTGTATTGATTTTTTTTCTTTAGAGGGTTATGTGAAATAGGGCTAAGCATTAAGGGGTTTCTTGTCATTTACCCTTTTTAATAAGTCCATAAAAAAACTTTTACTCCGTCCGTCTCAAATTGTTGGAGCCACTTTGACTAAGTACGCATATTAAGGTGAGTTATTTAATATAATGTCATGTGACTCATTAGATTTAATTTTTCAATTTTACCCTGTTATTTTATTTTGCCTCGTGATTGGAGTAGTTGTAATTTTAAATATATGAAGGGACATATTGGGAAAGTCAAAAAAATTTGTCTTGAGTAAAAAACATTTTGAGAGTTTTCAAAATGAAAATTGTTATGAAACAAAATGGGACAAAGGGAGTATAAAGGTTAAAGACGATGGCTGAATGTGAGATGATGAGTAATAGCAAAAGAGAAAAAAAAAAACCAAAAAAAAGAAAAAGGGTGAGATGAGGCTATAGGCTAAGGGTTCGAATCCCTCCTATTGTACTGAGAAAAAAAAAATAAAAAATAAAAAATAAAAATAAAAGAAGAAGGTGAGATGAGAGTGCATGACAGCTGGAATGCACCCTTCAACATGTGCAATCCCCCATCCCACATCCACATACGGGCAATTATCAAACCCTTTTAATTCAGTATTAACTGTGATGATATAATGTTACCAACACAGTGGGTGGCTATCGTTTGTCAAAAGGGTTGTGAAAGTTTACTTAAAAAAACCTACTTTTACTATTTTTGTTATTGTAATAAAGATCTTGTGGGTTCGGTGATCAACATGTAGGCGTTAATCAACTCAACTTATTTTGTTATCTTTGTGCTTGGGGAATTGACGTAGCTAGTGAGGCTCTCACTGAGGAGTGTCAACTCATATATTACCTTCAGAATAGGCTTTAGATAAGTAAGAACAACAAACCTTAAGGGGTGGATTGAGTGGTCCAAAGCCTCTTGTTAAACAAGAGGTCTTGGGATTCATTCTCACCACTCCCCCTCAAGGCCAATCCCATGAACTTTGGTCCTGTAATTGACTGGTGCATGTGGGACGGGGTATTACATGTGCCTAAGAGATTAGTTAGGTGCAAATCATCTGGAACCTCGTGATATATAAAAAAAAAAGGAAAAAAAAAGTAAGAACTACAAAATCATTCATCATCAACACAACTTTTCACATTCACACCATTCATGAGATAACTTTCCAAATGATTCATGCTATACATCAGCTACAAAATCTCGTAATGCACATTGCTTTGAAAAAAAAATAAAATTATTAACCCATAATATAAAAAGGGAGCAATTTGAAATGGTGGAAATGTTTTCCTACACTTGAAGTCACAATTTGTATGTTTTTGTAGGAAAAATCATATAAGATGGTACAATACCGGATAAAATTATCACATTCATCGACCACATTGTATATCTTCCATGATCCTTCTTTAAGTTCAGAATACTAAAAGATTCAAGATTTTTATTAGTTTTTCTAATTGATCACTTTCACCCTGGAGAGAAGAGTGGGTAAATGCCCCACGCTAGTCTAGTTGACTGTTGTGATGGTGTGAAGTAAAGAAAGTTGAATGCTATGATGTCTCCGAGGCGGGGCCATCTCTCTTTAACAATGTGGACTTTCTGGGTGAAAGGGCCATCTCTCTTTAATAATTTTGCCTTGGATTCCTGGGTGAAAGGGCCATATCTCTTTAATAATGTAGACTTTCATAAAAGTGATGGTGATAGCTGAATGTGAGATGAATGCATTTCAACCACACACAAAAACAGGAAAAGAAAAAGAGGATGATGAATGCTTGGTAACAGCTGGAATGCACCTGTGGCTGTTGTCTATTTTGGCTAGAGTTCAAAAGAATTGCTACATGTTTAGATTGAAATTTCTATGGCGAAAGAGACCCGATTTATTATTTATTTACTATTTTTTTTTTCAAGAATTAACCCACTCCTAATTTCAATATCAATAAATGAGTATCAATGTTTGTTTATAAGTTTGAACCCAAAATCGTTTACTCAACAAATTAGAAGAATGCCATTAGGATAACGTGCCATTAGCTCAATTTACTAAAATTAGTCTTTACATTTTGTTAATTTCTTACATCTATAGAATTTCATAAATTTTGTGTGGGAAAATCCTAGGATGAACCCAAAAAAAATAAAAAAAAATAAAGAAATCACAGCCATTATAGTTATTTGTCCAGCCATGGTTTTATAGTAAATATAATGTCATGCTTGAGTCCCACTCAACAATGATGTCATTCTTATTCCAACTTGTCTATACAAGTGTAACAGTTTGGGAATCAGTGCTTTAATATTTGGTAGAAAATGGCATAATTCGTAAGGTGACACAATACATTTTTGCTTTATCCATCTCCTTACTCTCTAATTCTCTATAGTACTCATCTTGCCATCCATAGCTTAATTACCATACAGTCTTCACATTCATTTTCCATAGTGACTAAGAATCATCCCTGGTGGTGATATGCTAGTGAAGAAAAACAAGAACTCGATCTGTTGCTCATTTGATAGTTAAGAGACGGAGGTAAGCTCGTGAAAAACCGATGCAATGTCTCCCTTATTTAGGTTTTGGGTAAAAAATTGAGTGGAAATTAAATGAAAAAAGACTATAAGAATGAGTGAATAATGAGTACATGAGAAGGATATAATGTTTTTTTTAATGTTTTTTCATTCAATTTTCTCGAATTTTCATACCAAAACCTAATGAGGGGTACATTGTATCGATTTTTTTTCTTTAGAGAGTTATGTGAAATAGGGCTAAACATTAAGGGGTTTCTTGTCATTTATCTTTTTTAATAAGTCCATAAAGAAACTTTTACTCCATCTGTCCCAACTTGTTTGAGCCACTTTGACTAAGTACGCATATTAAGGTGAGCTATTTAATTCAATGTCATGTTACTCATTAAATTTAATTTTTCAATTTTACCCTATTATTTTATTTTGTCTTATGATTGGAGTACGTAATTATAATTTTAAATATATGAAGGGGCATATTGGGAAAGTAAAAAAAAAAATTGTATTGAGTAACAAACATTTTGGGACTTCCCAAAATGAAAATTGTTATCAAACAAAATGGGACGAAGGAAGTATAAAGGTTAAAGACGATGGCTAAATGTGAGATGATGAGTAATAGCAAAAAAAAAAAAAAAAAAAAAAAAAAAAGAAGAAGAAGAAGAAGAAGAAGAAGAAGAAGAAGGGAAGAAGAAGGTGAGATGAGAGTGCATGGCAGTTGGAGTGCACCCTTAAATAGGGTGCAATCCCTCATCCCACATCCACATACGGGCTATTATCATACTCTTTTAACTTTGGGGATAGTTCCTTTTATGGGGTTTCGAACCCTTAACTTTTTTGAAGGCGCTTGTCAAGGATCGGTTAGCCTAAACGGTTAGCCTTTGCCATTAGGCTAACCCTTTGGGATTTTGTCCGCTATTGACTTGGTTAAAGTCCAAAATAATTGCTACATGATCGATTACATTGAAAATTCTAAAGGGTCTATATGATAAGAGATTTGCTTTTGCTACTAAAATTACAGTCTCTTCCAAGCAAGTGATATGGTTTCATTTAACCAATCAAGTTATAACCAAATCATTCTATACAACTCTCTTACATTTATAAAATTTCATAACTTTTGAGTGGGAAATTCCAAGGATCACCCACAAAATATCACAGCCATTGTAGTCATTAGTCCACCCACGAAAATGACACCATCCTTATCCCAACTTTTCATTTTAAGAGTCTAACAGATTGGGAGCGAGTGCTTTGATATCTTCGTAGAAAAAGGCATGATTAATTCAGTATTAACTGTGATGATATAATGTTACCAACACAGTGGGTGGCTATTGTTTGTCAAACTTGAATATCTTCTTTGTCACTTACCAAAACGAAACAAAAAATATCTTCTTTGTGAACACAGTGGGTGGCTGTGGTTCAGTGAAAATTTCAACTTCCGGCCTTTTGCATCAGGGCTCCTCACCTTACAATAAGGTTTTCTCTCCTTAATTACTCTCTGCTCTCCTCATTTTGTCATCCATAGCTACCATCTGCTCTTTCGCTTTCATTTTCCTTAGTATTAGAATTCTCCTACTCATTCTTGGCAGTGATCGATCTGCTGGTGAGGAAAGAAAAGAACTCTGCTCATTTGATAGCTAAGAGAGGGAAGTAAGCTTGCAAGAAACTCTGCTCGTTTAATTCTAGTTGCACCCTTTTGTTCTTTCGTTTTGCTTTGAATCTATTTTTCTCAAGCGGAAGAGAAAAAGTTTACTATCAATAAATTATCAAACTCAATTCTTGTTGCACTCTGTTATATTTAATTGCATATTCTCTCTCATGATTCTTGCATTTTTATTTTCTAAGTAGTGATTCACATATTCGTTTTTGGCATTGATCTGCAGGTGAAGACTTCTGATCCGCTTATTGGTTTGAACAAAAGAACAGAAGAAAATACAAAAGTGGGTGATGGCGGATATTACTGGTTCAATTGTATCAGCAGTTGTTCCGTACTTGGTTGCTCCAATCCAACGTGAGTTTGGTTATCTGTCTAACTACCATAGCAATGTTGAGAATCTCAAAAACAAATTTGAGAACTTAGAAGGTTTGAGAAGCACGGTGGGGCAATTCATTGAAGCTGCTAGGAGTCGTGATGAAGAAATCCGCCAAGATGTTGAGATTTGGTTGACACGAGTAGATGGGATCATCGAAAAGGCAAGAAAATTAATTGATGAAGAAGACAATTCAAATAAGAGGTGCTTCATTGGATTGTGTCCTAATTTGAAGTTACGCTACCAGATGAGCAAGAAAGCGAAGAAAACAGCGGCAGAAGTTGAACCTGAAATCCAAGATGGTGGGAAATTTGACAAATTTGATGGTGTGTCTTATCCTGCCCCTCCACCAAGGATAAGGATCACACCTATGGAAGGTTATGAAGCTTTTGAATCAAGAAAGCCAACTTCGAAGAAAATTATGGAGGCATTAAGAAATGCCGATGTCAATCTGATTGGGGTATATGGGATGGGGGGTACGGGGAAAACCGTGCTAGTAAAAGAAATTGCGAGAAAATGTGAGGAAGTCAAGTTATTTGATGAGGTTGTAATGGCAGTTGTATCCCAACATCTTGACAAAAGAAAAATTCAAGGAGAAATTGCTGACAAGTTAAATTTGACGCTTAAGGAAGAGACTGAATCTGGAAGGGCAGGTCGGTTGTGTGAGGAACTGAAGAAATTTCTCATGGAAAAAAAGAAGAGCGTGGAAGAAAAAGAGAGCATGGAAAAAAAGAAGAGCATCCTTGTTATTTTAGACGACATTTGGGAAAAATTTGACTTGGCGGAAGTTGGAATTCCTTTCGGAGGGAAATACAATGGATGTAAAATAGTGATGACGTCTAGAAATCAACATGTATTATCTAATGATATGGGTACTCAAGAAGTTTTCAGCATTGAAGTGTTACTTAAAGAAGAAGCATGGAATTTGTTTAAGAAGATAGCAGGTGATGTTTTATTTTATATTTTATCACTCACCCCATCCCACAAAGATAAATCGGATCATCTTTGAGAAAATACACAGATGCATTGACTTGTTGCCCATTAAACTTTTTTTATTTTATTTTTAAAATACCAAAAGTTTATTTCTCTTATTTGGGATTTGGTTTTGTATTGAAAGTAATTTTTAAAATAAGAAAGAGTAGTATAAGAAAGTTCAAAAAATTTATAATTTGACTTTTCAAAGTGGACAAATATTTTGAGAGCTTAAAAGTAGCAAAAATAGCGAATCTTTGTGGGATGGAGGGAATATTTATTTAACCTTAATATTATGGTTATTTAATTTTGAAAAATGCTATCGATTCTAAAATATTTTCTTATGACGTGGCTATTGATATGACACTCATTTAAAAAGCACAAAAAATTCGTTGTGCAGGTGGCGTATGAATGTTTCTAGGTCATTAAGGATAAAAATTACAGATGAATAACTCTACATACTCTTTAATTTGTATTTCTATTTTTACCATTGTTTTACCGTTAAAGTGGTGGTGTTTGATGGACCATTTAATTATATAGAATACTAGAAGGGTTAGACTCAAAGATCTCAATATAAGCCCGTATTGTACAACACCTCCATACATAAGGAGAAGAGCAAAAAGGTGGAAGAAATACGGCTCACTCTTTTTAATTTCTTCCATCTTCTCCATATAATTTTAAGCTAGCTTTCACATATTTAGAGAGATAAACTTTGTATGATTTGGAGAATTTTGTTATATTTGTTATTTAACAAGCTTTTCTGAACTCTTACTAAATTGTTATATTTGTTAATTAATTAGTATTATTATTGTTGTTGTTGTTACTCTGTTTACTAAAATTAATTTGGGACATCTTAGTCTGCCAGAATCATAGAGACTAAAAGAGACTGCTCTCGCCAAATAGAAAATCGTTGGTTCTGAGAAGAAGTTGTCCTGCCAATATTTAAATTTCTTAGTCTTTTCCCTTAAAGTAGAAGGATAAATAATAAGTGAACTTTCGATAAAACTTGTCTATAGAATTATTTTATTTTATTGATTGAATTTTGTGAGATTTTTGAAAATATGTAATGATGTATTTTAAGGATAATGCTTCCCGAAGCATCCCTTTCACCATATTATGTAGACGGTCTAATGTCGAAGTACCACGTCAATATTATATAAACCATCCCAGAGTCAAGAAATTGAGTGTTTTTTATTCTGTCTTTTTTTTTTGCCCTTTTTGCTGACATGTTAACAACATGACGTGGCCTTTGTCTCATCACATTGCCACGTCAGAGTTTTGTTTTATCAGCACATTGCCACGTTAGATGATCTATGTAATGTGGTCGAAGCAACACTCTTATATAAACCGTGCCGGAGTTATAAGAAATCTTAAAACATTAATGTAAGATTTTTTAATTCATTTTATGAATTTATAGACTTCATTGAATTTATAGATCTAACGGAGTATTTTGGAAGTATATTCCATTTTATGAATTTATAGACTTCGTTGAATTTGAAATAACTACTTGGAACGTATATGACGTAAAATAAAATTTTTGTGCCACAGAGCTGAGAATAAATTGATCTTGTAAATTTTGACTTTACTCGCTTTTGAAATTTTTTTATTTTTAAATCTTCAAAATTTCATTAAAAAATAAAATAAAGGTCTTTTTGGATTGTGCTTTCAACACAATGTAAAATTTCTTAAATTATTTAATTTCGAATTGGACGCCAAAAATAAAAAAGTCCCAAAACAGACCCAAAGTTTACTTCTATTAAACTTAGGCTTTTCTAAGCTCTAGTATAAAAACTATTATTATTAATCTCAGTATCATCATTGTTACCTTGTTCCCCAAATTTACTGGAATTCCCAACTCTTGTTTCTAACAGGTGGTTGTATTGAAGATCATGATCGAGAACCTATAGCACGTGGGATAGTCGAAGAATGTGCACGTTTGCCGATTGCAATTGTAACAGTTGCGAATGCATTAAAAAATAAAAGAGTGCCCATTTGGAAGAATGCCTTGCGACAACTAAAAATGTCTACCCCAACAGGCATAAAAGACATGCATCAGAAAGTGTACTCAACTCTAAAGTGGAGTTACGATTTTCTAGAAGATGAGGAAGCGAAGTCATTATTCTTGCTTTGCAGTCTTCTTCCAGAGGATTATCGATTCTCAATCCTCGACATTTTAAAATTTGGTGAGGGTGTGGGTTTGTTTCAAGACGTCAATATGTTGGAAGATGCAAGAAACAAAGTAGATACATTGGTCAATACACTCACAGATTCTTCTTTGTTGCTGCATGACAACACTACTACTGGTTTTAGAATGCTTGATATTGTTCGCGATAAGCATTTTAGAATGCATGATATTGTTCGCGATGTCGGTATTTATGTCGCATCCAAAGATAAGCAAATGCTAATTGTGAGAAATGATGAACTGGCAGAACGGATGACGAAGGAAAAACTCAGAAATTGCCTTGCAATCTCACTACCTTACAGCAGTATTCATGAACTTCCCACAGGTTTGAAGTGTCCCAAACTCAAGTTGTTCTTGTTTTTCAGCAATGATCGTTCTTTGAAAATCCCAGACACCTTTTTTGAAGGGATGAAACAACTCAGAGTTTTAAATTTGAGAAATATGTGTTTTCCATCACTACCTTCATCGCTTCATTTCCTTTCAAACCTTCGAACATTGTGTCTGGATCATTGTGTGTTCCAAGACATACCTAAACACAACCTAGCTAGAATTGGAGATCTGAAGAAACTGGAAGTCCTTAGCTTCGAAAGTTCAGACATAAAAGAGCTGCCAAGGGAAATAGGGCAATTGACTTGCCTAAGGTTGTTAGATTTGAGTGATTGTTTCAAACTCAAAGCAATCCCACCCAATGTCATAGAAAAATTCACTCAATTAGAAGACTTGTATATGGGAAATAGCTTTGTTGGATGGGAGGTTGATGGCAATGCTAGCCTTGCAGAGTTAAAAGACTTGTCTCGGTTAGTCACTTTAGACATACATATAGAAGATACCAATATTCTTCCAAAAGACTTGCCCTTTGAAAATTTGATGAGATACAGAATATTTATAGGAGACGGTTGGGATTGGTATGGTGACTATGAGACCTCAAGAATCCTGAAACTCAAACTCAAGACGAGCATTGAGCAGTTTGGACTGAATTTGTTGTTGGAGAAAACTGAAGATCTATATTTGGGTGAAATGAACGGAAATAAAAATGGTCTTTGCAGCTCAAACAGGGAAGTCTTTCCACAATTGAGGCATCTTCATGTCCAAAAAGGTTGTGAGATGGAGTATGTCGTTAACACATTGGAATTGATTCCGGACAAAGCCTTTCCTGAATTGAGGTCCTTGTTTCTTCACAATCTGATCAACTTGAAAAAAATATGTCGTGGCCAACTCCCAACGAAGTCCTTCTGTAACCTAAGAATAGTGGAAGTGAAATGTTGTGACAGTTTAGAAAATCTGTTTTCCTTGTCCGTGGTAAAAGGCCTTTTGCAACTCCAAACACTAAAAGTAAATAAATGCAAGATCATGGATGAGATCGTTTCTGAGGCAAGTGAAGGATCAGAAGGCAATAATGAAGCAATGGGCAAGATTACGTTCCCTCAATTGCGCTCGTTGGAACTAGATACTCTGCCAAAGCTCTCAAGCTTCTACTCCAAAAAGCAGACTAGTAGGCCTTTCAACAATTACGCTCCAACAACTGATGCAGGGTCTGGAGAGATCATTTCAAAAGATGAGGATGATATTTCCATACCACTTTTTAATGAAAAGGTATGTTCAGTGTGCACGTCTATTAATTACAACTTTCTTTAAGATTCTCAACATAAGGGTACCTTGCTTAATTAATAGTGCACAAATGCAAAGCCCACCACTGAGCAGGTTAAGGAAAAAGCTTATACCCCCGAGACCCGACCAGAAGCAGCCAGCCTTAAAACCAACTCGATACCCAAGACTACTATTGGCATCTAGTTAGTGCTAGTACTTTTTAAAACTTTTTTTTTTCTAACTCATATTTTTGAGTGGTTTTCTCTGTTCTCGACTTGGCCTGTTTCAAGCTTTTTGGCCACCTAAAATCACTTTTACAACTAAAAATCACTTATGTTTAATTATCTTACCCATTAGTGATTATGGGTTATAAAAGGGATTTTGGGAGAAGCTGGTCCATGTTTTTGCTAAGAAGTTGACCGGGAAGTTGATTTCCCTTTAATGAAACTTTTCATACTTCCGAACATGCCCTCCAACTTTTGACATGGAAAACAAAAAATACCAATCATATCCCTTTTTGGACAACGAAGTTGTATATATGCCTGTGATCATCGTCTTAATTTGTTCCCCTTTCGAGACCTAGGTGAAGCTCTCTCCTCCATTGTGCCTCTCTATGGTAGTGGCCCTCTCTATCATTTCTCTCCGGCGATGGCACTCTCCATCGTCCCTTTCTCCGGCGACAACACTCTCCCTCACTATTATCTCTATCCGCAGCCTTTATACATTTATCTCTCTCTCCTAATTTCAATTTTTTTTCCATAGTTTTGGAGAAGCCCCTATGAACAACATCCCAATGTCAGTTATCTCCCGTTGTGAATATTTTTCTTAAGCCTATTATGGTCTGACTTAGTAGATCCATTGTTCGAAAAAACATCACATTTATTAGTCATTATTCAGTGCACTAACTGCAACAAAATATAATTGAATAATGTGCAAGGTTCTAGAGGAAAAAAAAATTGCAAAAATAAGAAATTATGAAGGTTTTAGAACATTCATGAGTTCAGATTTTTTTTTATTTTTTTATTTTTTTTTTCTATTCACTTTTTCTCTCTTTTTTCATGTTGGTTGAATTTTAATCTTTTGTAACTATGTTTACCATTTGTCTACTAACTCTTTTTGAGTAGTGACTCATTGGGATTTGAAAGTTCAAGTCATTTTTTGAGTAATTATTGAGCAGATTTGAATGAACAAAGACACTTTAAAGGAAAAATTATAGAGGAATTTTTTATTTAATTATTTAGTGGAAGCGATCAATAGAGGAATTAAAATATTGTGAATAAATAAAGGAAATTTAAGGGGCAAAAAAAGATATATAAAGAATAGAATATACTTGGCTACCCAATTGTTAATGATATAATCACACTTCACCTCATTTGAAAAGAAAAAATAATAATAATAATACGTTGCAGAGGAAAACCGGTTGGCAAATTTTATTATTATTTTTTCTTTTTCCTATTTTGAGAAAATAAAGAAATCAAATGTAAGACAACTTTATGTAGATTAAAATACACAACCCACACCTTGTGTAAAAAGTTTGCTTCCTTTCTGGATACAACCCACGCCTACTTGTAAATATTCAATTAAGGTTCTAATCAAAGATATATGCCTTCACATGTAAGCCAATTGTGGTGTTGTACCCTCTATTATGTTTAGTTATTATTCAGAATATCAACATTAACAGAGAATGAGGTCAATTGTGCAGGTTGCATTTCCCAATTTAGAGAAATTGTATATTTGGAATGTTAATTCCTTGAAAGAGATATGGTCCTCCCAACTCCCTGTCCATGACGATTCCTTTTGCAAACTAACTTCACTACAAGTTGGTTTATGTCATAATTTGAGGCATATCTTTACAACTTCCATAGCCAAGAGTCTTGAGCAACTCCAACAATTACGAATAGTGTACTCGACAAATGTGGAAGAAATTGTTGAAAATGAAGGAGTAGAAGAAGAATCAATGGGTAAGATAGTGTTCCCTCGACTAACCTCTCTGACTCTTGAGGATCTACCGCAGCTCAAGAGTTTCTGCCAAGGGATTCTCAATGTGGAGACATTTTCTTTGGAATCAAGTAGCTTCGAAGAATCTTGTGGGAAGGGCCATGTGGGTACTCCAACGAAACCCCTGTTCTTGGTGGACAAGGTATGAATCTGTATTCTGTTAGTTCACGTATAAATTGTGAAGGGATCCCTCCATTCATAACTTACTCACATGTTTAATAATGATAAATGTTGATGCAAGTATTTTTAAGTTCGATGATAAAATCTAAAATTTCACATTGCAAAAGTTTCCCTTGAAGCCCCAATCTTTATTTAAATAACAAAATCATTCCAAAATCCTCATTCGCTCAAGTCCTAAAAAATATTTTGAAAAAAAAAAAAAAATATATATATATATATATTTGGCTTCAAAAGCTCCAATCTTTTTGGCCCCAAAATATCATTGAGGAAAAGAGTTATCATCAGCCTTTGTGGCCTATCGGTGGTATTAGGGTGGGTAAAAGTTTGGTTAGTGTTAGGTTTAAGAGTTAATTATTCCCCTTCAATGTAAGGACCCAATACAAAAACGATTAAATTAAAAGGCCTAAAACTTAATGGTGTACTTTTTCTTCCTTTTTTTTCCTAGCCAAAAAAAAAAAAGTAAAAAAAGTGGCTGTAGAACTAACCACCCCTCTATAAATCCAATAACTCATCCTCAGGAATAGAACTAACAAAAGTGTTATGTCTCCTTGTCACACCAAATTGCTGTGGGCAACGTGAAAGCCCCTCTTACAACTTTCACGACATAGAGTGGAGAGTACCACAGGTCAGCAAGATACCTGCATTCATAAGTTTTTGATACATATGGCCGTACTACTTTAAACGATGATCTTATAAGTAGGATGAATTTTTGAAGAAATCGATGAACGAATTTAAAAGTTCCTAAATCAGATACTTAAATTAAAGAAATATTAATTGATATTCCTCAATATATTAGAGTACTGTCATAAGCTTGGGATCGATTATTCTTAGAACTTGAGAGAAAAACAAGGAATTTGGAGGAAGTCAAGGTTCTAGACGATCGTTTGAAAGACAAAATTAAAAAATATTTAATATCATTTTTTTTTAAAATTTTTTTTACCCAAAAGTATCTTTTTACAAAAAAATTGAAGGTGAGAGGAAAAAATGCAGCACCACGTCAGCACAAATGTGGATGTTGTCTTGAGCAATGTTTCCATATATCCATTTATGAACTATGAGAATTACACAAAATTCGGATGTGGATTAGAAGTTAAAATTGGGACAAAAATAAATGTAATTTTCATTCTTTAAAAAAGCCATATATAAATTTGTTACTCCACTAGTAAATTATTTGACAATCCATCTATATTACTAATAAAGAGAACTCTTTGGTAATTTTCAATCATCAATATGCCACCTTTATTCCTAAATAGAAAATAAAGTCTAAGTTAAAGGAAGGTGAGTTATGTGTTTTTATTTTAAATTACAAGGTACGGATGGAGTTGGTTAATATTTTAAATTATGAAGAATAAATGAATCGGTATCACATTACATTACACCCACAACCTAAAAAACCAAAAACATGAAAATAATGTAAGATAATTAATGGCATATGCATCATGAACAGAATAAGTATCTCATTGATTTAATTATTGGGACATACTTTCGGTACACTCGTGTAGTCCGAAGTCTAATCAATTCTCAAAGTTGAGATCGTTACATATTATGCTCATTGTTATAGTGGTCAATACTTTTGTACAATTCTCTTAGGGGGCAAATGTGCACAGTATTTTAATTATATTAACAGTTCTAAAATTTTAAACTTAAAAAATTTGGCGCAATTAGATCTATAGAATTAGTTAAAGTAATGAATTTAATTGGTTGACGATTTTAATAAAATTTGAAATTTCTTTTTACAGAAACAAGAAAGGCTAACCAACCTTAAACCCCACTCAGGTCCCAGCAGAAGCAACCATAAGGGAAAGCCCAGCCTTCCCCGAGACAGCTTTTGGCGTCTAGCGCTACTTCTTACTGAAATTAGCTTCTTTATCTAACTTTCATGATTGACATGTTTCTTACGTACTGAAACTTCTCTCTCTTTCCATTCTTTATTTTTCATTTACATTCAACAAATATTCTCCATGAATTAATTTGAAAAACAGTACAATATGTTGTCGTTGCCTTGGTTACTTAAAAAGATATTTGAAAAACTGTAACTCTTAACACATGGGCATTTTTTTTGAATCACCGGCCTTCATGATCTTTTCTTTGCACTTGTTCAAAAGATTCTTTAGAAGTATAGTAACAAGATAAAATCAAAATTATGTTACTAAAGGTCATCATTTCTTTCCCTTTTTTGGCACAATTAGAGGGGTTCGAAACTCTGACCTATTCTATTCCTACCCTTTATCCTATCATCGCTCACCACTATGCTTGTACCAATGTCTTAAGTACATCATTTCTTTCACTGATTTTCATACTACGAAATTATGGTAATCGAGTGGTAAGATTTTTGAAGAAGTGAATAAATTGGACATTAAGAAGAATCAAACTAATCACACATCACCTTATTGTAGTGGAATAAAAACATTGCAGAGGAAAACTACGTGGCCACTGGCCAGCATGCCATTGTAATTTAATTTAATTTAATTTTTCTTATTTTCGGTAAATGAAAAATTAAATGTAGGAAGACTTTATGTAGATTAAGATTCAACCCACACCTTGTGTAAATAATTTACTTTGTTTTTGTGTACCAAACCCTGTTCCAATTAATTGTCAAAATTTGATTTGGTTCCACGGCCATTTTAGTGCATGCATCCAAGGTTCTAATAATATATAACTTTACATGTATAACTTTGGGCACACGTCCTAATTCACGTTTCTTTTTTCCTTGTTCCTTTGTTTTCGGTTTTTGCCATTTTAGGACAGTCCGATTATGATTCTAATCATACATGCCTTTACATGAAAGCCAATTATGGCGTTATATCGTCTATTATAGTATTATGTATTGTTATTATTCAGACTACGTACCTATTAACAAAGAATGAGATCAATTTTGCAGGTAGGATTTCCCAATTTGGAGGAATTGGTTATTCAGAATGTTAATTCCCTGAAAGAGATATGGCCCCCCCAACTCACTGTCGATGACGGTTCCTTTTGCGAACTAAAATCCTTCCGTGTACAAAGTTGTGATCATCTATTGAGCATTATTCCATCCAACATGCTGATGAGGCTTCAAAATATGGAGAGACTGACAGTAGACAGTTGTGGTAGTTCACTAGAATATATATTTGATCTTAGAGGGCTTAATGACAAGGAAAGGCATGTGGAATTGAGAGATTTGTGTTTAAGAAGTCTCCTAGGGTTGAAACAGATATGGAAGAAAGATCCTCAGACAAATTTCCTCTGGCAAAAGCTAAGTTCACTAGAAGTTTTTAACTGTGGAAATTTGAGAAGTATCTTTACAACTTCCATGGTTAAAAGTCTTAAGCAACTCCAAAACTTATCAGTAATGACATGTAAGATGGTGGAAGAAATTGTTGAAGAGGAGGGAGTAGAAGAACAAGCAACGGATAAGATAGCGTTCCCTCTACTGACCTCTCTAACTCTTACAGATTTACCGCAACTCAAGAGTTTCTGGCAAGGGAGTCATATTTTAGAATGGCCATCCTCCAAGAAATTGGTCGGGATTGGGAGTGATTACATGGAGATAAATGCTTTGAAATCAAGTAGCTTTGAAGAAATGTGTGGGAAGGACCATCTTGGAACTCCAACGAAACAACCCCTTTTCTTGGTGGACAAGGTACAAGCCTATATTTTTCATTTTTCCAAATCATGTGTTTAGGGATGAAAGAATTGGGGCTTGTGGAGCAAAAATCATCCCCCCTCTTTTTTTTTACAAATATTTTTCAGGATTTCGAGAGATTTAGGCTTTTGGAATGATTTTGAAATCCAAATAAAACCTTGTTCCTTTCGTTTTTATTGTTAATGAAAAAAAAAATCTATTATATTCTAGTGAATATGATTCACTTCCATGTCCAAGCGTAAAATTTATAAATAAAAAAAATAATAATAATAAAATAAAATAAAGATATTAAATTGCCACTGGACTAGCCTAGGAACCTAGTAGTGAGGGAGGGTGGAAAAAATAATAGGAAAAAGATAGGTTAGGGATTCGGATCCATCCCAATGTACCAAAAAAATAAAGATAATAAATTAATAGTCATAAGATTTCATGGTTGACTTTTGTCGGCCAGACAAAGAACAACAATTGTGGGAAAGAGAACTATGAAGGAAACTATAATTGGCTTCATGTGGCTTTTTGTGCTAATATTTATATGAAAAATACTATTTTTTGAAACTTCTCTCTCTTTCCATTCTTTATTTTTTATTTACATTCGACAAATATTCGCCATGAATTAATTTGAAAAACAGTACTATATGTTGTTGTTGCCTTAGTACTTTAAAAGATATTTGAAAAACTGTAACTCTAGCACGTGGGCATTTTTTTTGAATCCCCCTTCATGATCTTTTCTTTGCACTTGTTCAAAAGATTCTTTAGAAATATAGTAACAAGATAAAATCAAAACTATGTTAGTAAAGGTCATCATTTCTTTTCTTTTTTTTGGCACAATTGGAGGGTTTAAACCTCTAATCTATCCTACTTCTATCCTTTACCCTATCCTCGCCGATCACTAAATTAGTCCTAAGTCTTAAGGTCATCATTTCTTTCACTGATTTTAACTTTGGGCACACATCCCAATTCACGTTTCTTTTTTCCTTGTTCCTCTGTTTTTGGTTTTTTCCATTTTATATAATACGGTCCGATTAAGGTTCTAATCACACATGCCTTTACATATAAGCCAATTATAGTGTTGTGTCCTCTATTATGTTTAGTTTTTATTTTAGACTACCTAGCTATTAAAAGAATGTGGTCAATTTTGCAGGTAGGATTTCCCAATTTGGAGAAATTATTTATTATGAAAGTTAATTCCTTGAAAGGGATGTGGCCCTCCCAACTAGCTGTCGATGACGGTTCTTTTTGCAAACTAAAATCCTTCTGTGTTCTAGATTGTAGTGGTTCACTAGAATGTATATTTGATTTCGGAAGGCTAAATGACAAGGAAAAGCATGTGGAATTGAGAGATTTGTCTTTAATGCATCTCCCAGGGTTGAAACAGATATGGAAGAAAGATCCTCAGACAAATTTCCTCTGTCGAAAGCTAAGTTCAGTAAAGGTTTCTTACTGTGAAAATTTGAGAAGTATCTTTACAACTTCCATGGTTCAAAGTCTCAAGCAACTCCAAAAATTATCAATAAGGCAGTGTGAGTTGGTGGAAGAAATTGTTGAAGGGGAAGGAGTAAAAGAACAAGCAACAGATAAGTTAGAGTTCCCTGAGCTAACCTCTCTGACCCTTGAAGTTCTACCGCAGCTCAAGAGTTTCTGCCGAGGGAGTCTTTTAGAATGGCCATCCTCTAAGAAATTGGACGTATCTGGGAGTGACAATGGGGAAATATTTGCTTTGGAATCGAGCAACTTCCAAGAAATGCGTGGGAAAGACCATCTTGGAACTCTAACGAAACAAACCCTGTTCTTGGTGGACAAGGTACGAGCCTATACTCAATTTTTATTTATTTATTTTTTAGTTAAGGTATGAACATGATATTAATTTTCTATTTATGATAATAACGCGATCAAGTATGATAAATCAACATTTAAATTTAAAAATATTTCAAAAAAAAAAAATATATATATATATATATATATATATATATATATATAAGGTGACTAATTTAATTTTACGCTTGAACATGGAAGCGGAAGCATATTCGCTAGAATATAATAGATTTTTTTCATTAACGTACAATAAAAACGAAAAGAACGAGGTTTTATTTGGATTTCAAAATCATTCAAAAAGCCTAAATCCTGAAAAATATTTTGGAAAAAAAGAAAAGAAAAAAAGGGGATGATTTTTGCTCCACAAGCCCCAATCCTTTCATCCCTAGAACACGATTTGGAAAAATGAAAAATATCTAGCTTAATAAAGATAGTAAATTAATAGCATAAGATTTCATGGTTGACTTTTGTTGGCCGGAAAAGGAACAATAGTCGTCGACGTGGAGGAGAACTGTGAAGGACACTATTGGCTTCATGTGGCTTTTTGTGCTTATATTTTTATGACAAACACCTTTTTTTTTTTTTTTTTTTTTTTTTTTTGGTAAACCAGGTAATAGAGCGTGCCACAGTAGTTTTATTATTATTTGTTTCTTTTTCCTATTTTGGGAAAAAGAAAAATTAAATTTAGGACAACTTTATATAGATTAAAATTCACAACCTACACCTTGTGTAAATACATTGCTTTGTTTTTGCACCACCAACCAGCTACTTCTTTTGACAAAGTGGTGCTTGCTTTATAAAGATATATATATATACACGTGGATGATGATCAGGTAAGCGCGCATGTACTGATATAACTTATATTAACACCCGCATTAAGAGTTGTACCTTGTGCATTAATGGAATATGAGGTACATTGAACTAATGCAAGGTATAACCCCTAATGCATAGTGTCGATATAACTTATATCAACACGTGCTGATGGAAATATAACCACATATATGTGCATATATATCTATATATATATATATATATATATATATATAGGATGATGATCAGGTAAGCACGTGCTGATATAACTTATATCAAAACCTGCATTGGGAGTTGTACCTTGTGCATTAGTGAGATGTGAGGTGCATTGAATCAATGCAAGAGGTACAACCCCCAAAGCATAGTGCTGATGTAACTTACATTAACACGTGCTGATGGGATCACCTCTGTATATATATATATATATATATATATCTTATCCTTCCATTTTTATTTATTTATTTATTTATTTATATATCTTATCCTTCCATTTTTATTTATTTATTTATTTTTTTAAGAAAAGAGCTTGAGCATCAAAGAGAAGTCTAACATCCCAACAATGTTGGCACCTTAGACTCTCACAATCATCTGCATCAAAGCTCTAGATATTATTAAGAAAAGAAAATTGAATAAAAAAATAGAACAAGAAAAAGAGAGTCTGGTCTTGGTGACTCATAATGTCACAATCCAGCTCACAACAAAAAGAAAGCCTAATGATCGAGGACGAAATCTATGAGAAGGTAAAGAGAACATGTCAGGACAGATAAAAAAATCCAACTCTTTAGGAGAAGCCCACCACCATTGAAATCTAGAAAATTGAAGACCCAAGTTAGCACATTTATCCACAGCAACATTGCCCACTCTGTATATGTGACTAAATTGAATTTTCATGTACTGCATATAATGCAAACAATTAAGTCATTTAATCCCTAAATCCCATGGAGGAGCAAACTCTTTATTCCCGAGACACGAAATTACAGCACTTGAATCACACTCCAGCCAAATATACCTCCACCTATTTATCCAAGCTTGTTCAATGCCCGTTATCACTGCTAATAATTCAGCATAAAAAGCATTTTTAACGAAGCCCTTACAAGTCCTGAAAACACCTCCTATTGCAGCTAGACCTGGATTGCCTTTAGCAAGACCATCTGTATTAAGTTTAAGCCAGTTAGGGGGCGGAGGGAACCATCTGACTTTAGTAATAGTTGGAGCTCTTTGTGGAACACCAGCCACTCCCAGTCTATGCAACACTAGCAAGTCATTTAGCTCATTTGATATGCCCAGTACTGATTTTACCAATATCAACCAGAAAAGATTCAATACAGAGGCAAGTCCTCTTTAAAAGAGGTCTTTTCTCATCATATCTAAAAGAATTTCGTGCATGCCAAATAGAGAAGAATACCAACATAATTGCAGCCTGCCACAACTTGAATACCTGAGTGCTCATGTGTCTAGCCATAACTGTGTTCTAAAAGTCAACTAAGGAATCAAATTGAAGATCAATAGAGACATGAAAAATAGCAGCAACCCAGTTCCAAATATTTCTCGCAAAATCACAATGCAAGAAAAGATGGATCGCATCCTCCGTATGACTAGACTTTTTACATAAACTACAGCAAGAAACGACTGAAATACCTCTCTTTTGAATTTGGTCATCAATAGGAATGAAGGATTTCCAAAGATTAGTAGACCATGAAGTAAGAAGCTTGGGGGATCTGCAAAAATCATGGGCATCGGCAAAAATTAATTTCCCATTAGAACTATGAATCCAAACAAGAGTATCTTGAACATCCATCACAGGGAGAGTCACTGTACCAAATCATGTACTAGACTCTTATCCTTCCATGAATTCACATCTCTACGGTCAATAAAATGGGCCACCACTTCTTTTCTTTGCAACTCAAAGCATTGGTAGTTGCAGCAAAAAAGCACTTGAATTCGGCGAGTCGGCAGATAAGTTTTCCCACACACGACGGGCTGACGGCGCATGCGCACCACCATTATAATTTGAGCCACACATACTAACACTATTAAATTCATAGCATATGTGTCCTTTCTCATCAGCTTTGGCCACGTTAATTTAGGCCTCCTCTTGTTCTATTAAAGCCTTCAACTTGAATTAAGTACTTTTATATATAAGTACATTCATAGGTTTTTGTTATACATAATCAAACTACCTTAGATTATGAATTCAAAAGTAGGATGAATTTTTGAAGAAATCAATAACGCAATGTTTGGATAAGAAATTTCTATGTGGAATTTGTTTTTAAGATGGAATTTGTCAAATTTTTATAAGGAGTTCCATTCTTAAAATTTTATAAATTCTATCTCAAAAGCAAATTCCACCTAAAAATTCCCTATTCAAACATAACATGAACGAATTTAAAAGTTCCCAAATCAGATACTTAAATAAAGAAATATTAATTGAAATTCCTCAATATAATTTTAATTGGGATTGATTATTCCAACAAATTAGGAGAAAAGCAAGGAATTTGGAGGAAGTCAAGGTTCCTTTCGAAAGAGAAAATTCAAAAATATTCACAGTACCAAAAAATTGAAAGTGCAAGAAGGAAAAAATGCGGCGCCACGTTAGCACTAACGTGGGCATTGTCTTGAGCAATGTTTCCATATATCCTTTTATCTAATTGAACTATGAGACTCACACAAAATTCCCATTTAAAATTGGGACCAAAAAAAAATTGTAATTTTCATTCTTTAAAAAAGTCATAAATTTGTAAATTATTTGATAATCCATCTATATATACTATTAATAAAGAGAACTCTTTGGTACCGTTCAATCATCAATACGCCACCTTTATAGAGTCTAAGTTAAAGGAAGGTGAGTAATGTGTTTTTATTTTAAATTATAGGGTATAGAAGGAATTGGTTTGTATTTTAAATTACGAAGAATAAATGTATTGGTATCATATTACATTACACACACAGGAATAAAAAACAAATCTGGTTTTTATAACAATTTTTTTTTTTGGGGGGGGAGGGGGATGTGCCACTAGGCTGAAAAGCCATTGACGACAAACTACTTTGTTTGTGTATTTTATGAGTTGTTTAAAATAACAACTAAACTTCTCTTGTCTTAATAATTTACTAGGTTGCATTTCCTAACTTGGAGGAATTAAAATTGAGGACCATGTCAAGTATGAAAGAGATTTGGCAAGACCAATATCACACATCGTCATTTGGCAAACTAAGAGTACTCGAAGTAAAGGATTGTGAAAGTTTAACACATGTACTGACATTCGCAATAGGTAAAAGTCTAGTGCAAATTAAAAGCATAATTGTAGATAATTGCAAGATGATGAAAGAAGTAATTACAAGCGAGGAAGAAGAAGAGACAGATGAGACTACTTTTAGTCAATTAAACTCTCTGAAACTAAGAGACTTATCAAACCTCACAAGCTTTTGTGCAAGGAGTAATACTTTTTTATTCCCATCCTTGGAAGACGTGTTGGTGGAAAAATGCCCCGAATTGAAGACTTTCTCCTATGGAAGTGTACACACACCAAAGCTGGACAAAGTGCATGTACAATCGGGCGAGGACGATTTTGGAGATAACGAAGATGACGAACTGCTGCTGCTGGACAAAGGATTCTGGAAGGGAGACCTTAATAGGACCATACAATACTTGTTCGAACAAAAGGTATGTACTAACAGTCAACATTTTCTTCTTTCCCTATTTCGTTCTTACCATGATAGGTTTACAAGAATGGGCCGGCTTTTCTCATGTATCTTGAACTCCACTCTCCGGTCACGATTCACAAAACATTGTGAATATATTTTGCTTTCCATCCTACCTCTAGAATGCAAGTAATATGATCATTATTTATTTATTTATTTTGCAATAAGTTCTTTAAGCCTTTTGAATAGAACTATTTCTCAGTACATACAAGGCCTTTGGCCATCTTTTTTTGTAATTTGCTTCCACACACACATCCATGTAGAGTTGAAACCAAGATCCCCGCAGTCTCCACATCCTATTGGCATGGGACATGCCATTATACTTGAAGATCATTTGCATCTTTTTTTTTTTTTGTTATTTACTATTGTATATTGTTGCCTAGCCATGTCAGTATGTTCCCTGAGCAACTCTTTTGTCCATTAATCACCTGATGCCAATCATATATTTTATTGATGAAATGTTGGCAACCTTTGAACCTCCTCCATATTGTGATGAGACTTGCAAGACTGTAATCTATTTGGTTGAACACATCCAAATTGGAACGGAGTGAGTTCTTGATTTTTGTTCCTTTAAGGTTGTAATCAATGATTATAAATGTGCATCAATTTTATTAAATTTTAATTAGTTTTATGAAACTACTTGTTGATTTAATTTTTACTATAAGAATAGAATAAATTTGGGCTAATTAATGTAGTTTGTTTACTAGAAAGCTTGAATTGATGGAATTTGAATTACATACTACCAACCCATGCTATCAAATTTTATTGTTAATTATGTGATTATAAAGAGTGTTGAAAGTTTTTCAGAAAAGTTTTAAAAACCGTTTGAATCTCAAAAAGGAGGATAAAAAATTATTAAAATGCACAATAAAAGGACAATTAATGGACAAACATTTTCCTTCTCATATTCAAAACGAAAACTGTCCATACAAGCTATACATCCTTTATGGTTCGTCCAACAGTACCCTTGGCCATTATACTATAAAGGACTTTACTTAAATATAGGCACAAGTGTAGAGATTTTTTATTTGCCACATGGATATGTCCAAGGAAAAACCAAACATAGGCTGATAGGCATGGCATCTGATGATGGTCGTTCGATCATTTGACACATGGACATGTCCTCAACAATGTCTCATGTGCCAGCCCACCAATTATAAAGGGGAAATGCTTTTGAGCCTCTCATGACCAAACCCCAAAACCACCCATGACGTGGTTTTAATAAATGCTTTGTGTTTTTTTAAAAAGGTGAAGTGTTTGGAATAAAAGAGGTTAACACATCGGGGGTGATTTTGGGGCTATAAGAGAGGTCCAATTGCGCATATAAAAGGTTTTCATGAATACATTTCATGTAGTTAACTAGAAAACATTATTTTGAATAACTTTGTGTATTAAAAGAAATTTTTTTCAAAATTTGTCGTTTAAACGGATTTTATGGCTATTTATAGTTTTTGTGTAAAAATAAAATAGACTATATATGGTCAAAAAGTTTTCTTAAATGACAGTCTTGTAATAGTGCACCAGAAAGCAATACAAAAGGGCTGGTGCATTATTCACGTTGTCTAGGAGACAATAGACAATTGGACACTTGTCAAATATTCTATTTAGATACTTGGTCACTTACTTGCATGCCACTTTGAAGCTGCTGAATTGTTTAGTAAGAACTTGTATTTATGCACAAAGAGTAATGTATTGCTTTGGGTTTTACAGATGGAATTCTTGAGATTCTCCGAACTGTCCGAGTTGAAACAAATATGTCATGACCAATTTCCAGTCGAGGGTTGCTATGTACAAGATTTGGTGGTGGAGAAGTGTCCATCCC
Organism: Liquidambar formosana; assembly: GCA_039720395.1. Classification (NCBI taxonomy): domain Eukaryota; kingdom Viridiplantae; phylum Streptophyta; class Magnoliopsida; order Saxifragales; family Altingiaceae; genus Liquidambar; species Liquidambar formosana. The sequence continues at coordinate 49,381,662 of CM077820.1, read as the reverse complement.
TGTTGAATGTTGTCTCGTCTATTATGCTAGAAAGCTTACCTAAGTTGAAAAAAATCACCGTGGAAAGTTGTGATTCGCTGGAAGAAGTGTTTGATCTTGAAGGGCTAGACTGTGATGAAAAACGTCGTGCCCTAGTCCTTGATTTAGAAGAAATGAATTTGACCAGGCTTCCTAAGTTGAGGTGCATATGGAACAAGGATCCTAAAGTTATTTTAAGCTTTAATCTACTTCAGCTAAACATAGAAAAGTGTAACAGCTTGAGAAGTCTGTTCTCTCTTTCCATGGTTTCCAAGCTTCATAACTTTAATGGACTGAAAATAATAGATTGTCTTAATATGAAAGAGATTGTTGAAAAGGAAAAAGGAGCAAAAGAAGAAGCAATTGATGAGATCACGTTTCAACTAGGCTCTATCATTCTTCAAGGTTTGCCCAGCCTCACAAGTTTCTATCCAGGAAATCATACTCTAGTGTTTTATTGGTTGAGTACAATGAAGATAGCTGGGTGTCCAAGAATAAAGACATTCAGTTCCACAAATGAAGGCTTGCAAGAAAGTTTTGGCGATGGCAACATTGACGTTCCCAGTGGAGCCCTCTTCATTAATAACAAGGTTCGTTAGACTCATACCACAATTTTCATTCTCAAATTAAAAATGAAGTGCTCGTATATATCCATGTAAAACGTTTTTGATGGTTCGTCCAGCATGCTTAATTGCTATTACATACCAAAAGGACTTGACATAGTTACAAAGATATCAGAATTTACCCACTTGATGAATTTATTAGTCCATTATAGAAAAAATAAAAATAAAAAACAAACGTAGTCAAGAAATGCTGCAATGGCCATAAGATGAGTCAAACTACTCAGAAGTTGAATTAAGATAGGCTATTTTACTCGATAAAATGCTCTTTTGAGTTCATTACTTTACCAAGCCAAGCTTGATAGGCCTTCCACTCAGTTCCGTTTAGTTCGTTCACAGCGCTAAATGCTACTACCTATAAGCTAGAAAGGCAGTCAGAGGAGTGGATTGGATTTGGCCAGTTTCAAACCAAATTAAAGCCATAGCCGTTTAATTGGTTAGGAGTGGCAACACTACAGGTTTGGACACTTGCAGATTTTTCAAAACATGAGTGATTAATTACAAGATTAACATGGAAACTCACTAGAAATAAATTAGGATTATCTTGGAAACTCTCTAGAAAATTTTTTGGAACTCTAGTTGAAATTGCTTCAGAAATTAAAGTGTTGTGATTTATTGTTCCTAAAATTAGATTGAAATTTTGAAAAAAAAAAATCAAGGAATGAATTTAAAATTTCCCTAGTTAAAACTATATAAAAAAAAAAAATTATTATTTGAGTTTACTCATGAGATTAGAGTGCCTTGACCGTGGGTCTAACTATTCCTAAATTTAGGAGGAATTTGGAGGAACTCAAGGTTAAAACGCTGTCAAAAGGACCATTTAAAAGAAGCAACTGGGATTCTTTTAATTACAAAAAAAAAAAAAAAAAAAGAGAAAAAGGAAAAAAAAAGACATGATATAAATCAATAAGACCAGATTTCTTTTCTTTTGTTTTATAATAAATTTAACAAAAAAATAAAAAGTTACCAAAAATTAAAGCCTCTGAAAAAATACAGAGCCACATCAGCACTAACATGGACATTGTCTTTAACAATGTTTCCATATAAACTATTAATAACATTTGCCTAGAACAATGCACATGGTATTTGATATACTAGAATTATATAAAATTTGGGACCAAAATATAAGTATCGTTCTTTAAATATATAGTTATAAAATGCTAACAATTATTTGATAATCCATCTATACCATAAAGAGAACTATATGGTAATTTTCAATCTCAATTGGCCACTTTCATTCCTATACGAAGAACAATATTGAAGTCATTAAAGGAGGGCTAGGGGTGTATTATTATTTTAAACCACAAATGGATGGAATTAGTATCAAATTCCACCGCACACACATAGAGGTGTAAAAACAAAAAGATATGTAGGTAATGTGAGATAACTCTCTTAAATTCTCATTTATTGTGGTCGAAATTTAAATTTTATGGACCTTGTTCCCAACTATAAAAAATTCTCGGGGCCTCTATTGGCACCCGAAGACTTGCTTTTCATCCCTCACTTATTTTACACTTTGAGGTTTTATGAAAAATATATAAGCTTTTTATAAAGACCGGACACTCCATTCATTAAAAACCATCATTTTGAACTACTTTGTAAAAGAAGTTTTTCTAAAATCTGTTGTTTAAGTGGAATTTTTTACCATTTATAGTCTTTGTTTCATAAATGGCTATAAAGTCTATTTAAACGATAGATTTTTGAAAAAATTTCTTCTGCAAAGTTGTTTAAAATGATGTTTTCTAGTAGATTACATAATTAGTTTTTATGAAAACCTTTTATATTTTTTCATAAAATCTTAAAATATAAAATAAATGGGAGATGAAAAGCAAGTCTTGGGGCGCCAACAGAGATCCCTAAATTCTTAAGGCCGGTTTGAGCCCATTACATATCATGGCCATACTTCTAACGCTCACTACTTCTTGCAATGCTAGTAGGGTTGCTATTGTCCGCAGTATATATTTTAGTTCTTTTAATAGCTAGCTTTGAATTTTTTGTACTTAAAAAATTTGACGTAACTTGATCTTGCAAAATTGGTAAATTGAAAGTAGTTGATTTAATTGGTTGAACTCGTTTGAATGATTTTAATAAGAATTTGGACATTCATTTTAGTGATAAATAAAAACTTCAAAAATCGGCTTTAGTTGAACCATGACATTAGTTTTCACTTCGTTTTATGATACTAATTTAAACATAACAACTTATCATGTCCACGGATTTTAGTGAAACTTTTATATTATTTGGACAACACTGCCCATAGTACTTTTCTATACTGCTCCATATTAAAATGTTCTACATTGTCACATGCTTTTACAATTATTTTGTTTGTGTATTTCTTAAATTGTTTAAAACAACCAAAGCTACACACTTCTTTTGTTTCAATGGTTTACCAGGTTGAATTCCTTCGCTTGGAGGAATTGGAATTGGAGGACCTTTATAGTATAAAAGAGATTTGGCAAGGCCAACTTCATGGAGAGTCATTTTGCGACCTAACAACTCTAACAGTTCGTTCGTGTCAAAATTTAACACACTTGCTGCCATTTGAAATAGCAAAATGTCTAGTACAAATTAAACGCATAATTGTAGATGGCTGCAAGATGATGAAAGAAATAATTGTAAGCGAAGAAGGAGAAGCGGCGGATCATGAGACTACTTTTAGTCGATTAAGCTCTCTAAAATTGAGGAGTTTACCAAACCTCTCAAACTTCTGCACAGGGAGTAATACCTTTTCATTCCCATCCTTGGAACAAGTGTTAGTGGAAGAATGCCCCAAATTGAAGACTTTCTCTAATGGAATTTTGAACACACCACAATTGGAGAAAGTGCAAGTACAGGAGGACGAATGGGTATGGAAGGGAGACCTTAACACCACCATAGAACACTTGTTCGTACAGAAGGTATGTTTTACAAACCATCTAATTTTTACTTCAATCGAAAACCCCAAAGACCAATTTCAATTAGGCCTTTTTTTTCGTATCTGTCTCTCCACTCTCCAATAACGATTCAAAGGTTTGGCCCAACCCATAAACCAGTCTCACGAGTTTAGGCCTTGTGCCCAAAAGGCGCCTTTATAAGAGGGTGTCCAGTGCCGTCTTATAAGCCTATCTTAGGTATCGTCCGCAACCGATGTGAGACACTAACATCCTCACCTTGGCACTGGCATGACCCTGGCTCTGATATCATTATAAAGTTTCCAACTTACAAGTCTAAGTTTATAAGTGGAGGGCCCAAACAGGTATATGAAAACATGTTAAATCCAATATTTGGGCGATGTGGGATGTGGTATTTTCCAATACTCTCCCTCACGTACAAGCTTAACACTGGCCTTGCACGTGGGCAACAAATACAAGCTCAATAGACTTAAGAACAACATGCTCTGATACCATGTGAAGTTTCCAACTTAAAAGCCTAAACTTATAAGTAGATGACCTAAACAGGTATATGAAGACATGTTAAACCCAATATTTGGGCAATGTGAGATGTGGTATTTTCCAACAATGCTGTGGTCTTGAAACTAATTAACAAAATTTGATACCCTCAGTTGGCTTCTCTTCAACAAAAGGGTTTGTTCTTCCCTTGTTCCTCGATCTATTTTCTGTTTTCCTTTTTAGTACTAGCTTGTTCAGGTTCTAATCATAGATTCATAAAAGGCATACCTAAGACTTGCTGAGTGGCCTTTTCTTCTTGTATTTTTTTATTATTAATATATATATTTTTAATCAATAAAATCATAAATTTACCCTTGGGAGATAGGAATAGAACCCACAGAACAGAAGCTATGCATTTGTGTTCTTCAAGGATCCCTGGTTTAAAATTTCTCCTAATGTTGGAAAATTCAGCATTATTCAAAAATTCTTAGGGTGCTTAATATTATTATTTGATTATTTGTCGAATCCTTAAAATTTCAGGGTGATCATCTTTAGAAATGAGGGACAGGTGGGATGATTCATGTGAATCTTCAAGAAAAAGGCGCTGCAGCAGGAGTGGAAGCAAGAGCCCACAATGCAAATCATCAAAAAGAGACATTGATAGAGACCAGGAAAGGCAGCATGACAGAGATAGAGATAGATCTGATGATAATTCCTCCTCCAGAATGAGTGGAAATCTGTCTAAACAATTTGACGGTTTATTTTCTTCGGAGCTGCTCTTCCAAAATTGGTGGTGGTTCGAATGATGATGAAGAGAAACAGGGGCTTAAGATGGTTTAACTTTTGGAGCATCTACCATGGGAGAATTTTTTCTTTTTTCCTCAATGATGTGAAATATGAAAATATGAAGAGAAACAGGGGCTAAAAAGAACTGATTTTTGTTCAACTATATTGGTTGCTCAAATTCCAAACTCAAAAGTTGTGTGTTTCAATGGTTAATGATCAAAGTGCATTGTTGTTTCCAGTTGGTTCTGTTACTAAAATCACAGTTGTTTTTCCTTTATACCGTCTCTTTGGGTACAGCTTCTCTTTCTCTTTAAGCAACCATAAGGGTTAAGTCAATATGATATTTGATTCTGGGATACATGTTTCCAATTTCATTGGGGACACAATTTTTGTATCAGGTGCCGAGTATTGAGCATTCCTCTTATCTTTTGGCCTTCACACACAACTTGAAGGGGAAATTGATCTGCATTTTCCACTTTTGAGGTAAAACTTTTTTCTTCTGCGATTTAAATGTGTTTTTTCATGGACTTAAAAAGGTTCTAGTTTTCTAAGAGGGTGAGGATCATTGATAGAAATCATGATGGCTGTTTGGACTAGAACCATTTTACCTCAAAATGTTGATGGCCTGGTCCACGTGCCAACAGCACAGCTCAAGGAGAATACATGGATGCTAAATGGAGTCGATGGCTCTTTTATGAATCCATCATATTGTGATATTGCCGGCCTGGGGCTCTCTAACCAGTTTGCATCAAACACTTACCAAGTCAAACTAACCAAATCTTGCTTTTTGATCAAGTTTTCATCTGGGTTTGAAAAAATTTCCCCTCCGAAGAGTCCAAGGAAAATTTCAAAGAATAGCACCCAATACAAATTTAGTCCAACAAGGCAACAATCATCATTACTTAACCGAAACCAAGAAGAAAAGTATTCATCTTGGTAAAGGAAACAAGAAGAGGATAGTTATCATTAATTAACCGAAACAAAGAAGAAAAGGGAAAAAAAAAAGGTAGATCCATCTTTGATCAAAGGGAAGTTAATCATCTGGATCGATCTGCTGCATATAACAATAGGAGAAATAAAACAAAACCCAAAAGAAAAAGAAAATAAAATAAAATGAAGAAGAAAGAGAGAAGATAGCCATGGCCGGCAACCACGAAAGCCATGGCCATGGCTTTCTTAATGTGACACTGTGACACACAAAAAATAAATAAATAATATAAAAGAAGAAGAATTTAAACCTTCATTTTCTTCCAGAAGGGAGATTTTTTTCCCAAACCTCCATTTTTTTTTTTACGGAGAAGTCGTAGTTGGTGTTTCTGTCGTTGCCGAGGTTAAGGAAGGGCGTCGGCCATCAACCGTGCGTGGTGCTCTTCTCGCTGGAATGAACCGCTGCTCGATCCTTCTCGCCGTCAGAAGGTATAGGTAGGACGTACTTGTGTGGGACCCACAAGAAACTTTGCCTCCTGCCACTTGGCTGCACGTCATATGAGTCATATAGGAGAAAAAGTTTCATGTAATTGAGACACGACGATGTGGCGTCACCGGCCAATCACAATCCCATTTTGCTTGGTTGTGATTGACCGTGACACCACGTGCCATGTCACAGTTACATGAAAATCTACCCAGTCATATAGAGGTAATGCATTGTATTGTATTTTTTTGGCTAAATGAAATTTTATCTATCTAGTAAATTGCAATCGTTGCTTTGTTTATGAGTACGCTGTGAGTTGCATTAAGCTTTTCTCTTGTTAGTGCTTTATTTATTTGCTATGACTTCCATCAGTTTTCCCTTGTTTCTGTATAGTTTTTGAGAGAACAAAATTCTAGCACAACATATGGTTGGTTGGTTGGTTGTGATATAATAATTTGCTTATTTTGGGTGCTGCTATATAGGTCGAATGTGCTGCTATATAGGTCGAACCTGGTAAGAGAGAATAGTTAGCCCACTAACATGTCAGTAATTAAGTGGACAATTTAAAATTATATTACCTAAACTAAATTCTCTCGCTATTTGAATTGACCAAAATACCTCAACAACTGTTTTAAAACAATTTAAATTTCAAGCTTTAAAATCTAGTCATCGAGACTTTTGAATAGAATTTTTTTTAAAAAAAATAATAATAATAAAGTTATGTTAAAAAAATCAAGCTAAATTTACATCACCTTAAGTTCCCCAGGAAAAAGGGAAAAAAACATAGGATAGGTAATATTTTTCTTAGCACAAACAGTACTTGAAAAATCTAGAAATAAGGTGTCAGTAGAGCCTCTGACCTTGCGACTGTGGATTTTGGGCCTTTTTTATTTTATTTTATATTTTATATTTTCCTTTTGTCATTTTAATTAAATCCAACATAATCGGCTGAACAAGTTAAAGTCATCTTTCAACGGGCGTGATCATAGTACAATCCTATATATTGGGATTAAATAACAAACATGTACGTACTAATGGACATTTAGCCATTAGAATGGTAATAATTCCACGGCCTATTACATGTTTTAACTCTAAGACTTTCCACCCATCAAATCACTTGGATGCGCGTAAGTCAACTACCCTTGATGGTGAAGCCATTCTAGTCAGCATCACGTAAAGAATATTGGAACCTTTGCCCTCTGGTAGGTTGGTCGATCTCCGAGCACCTCTTGGCTTCTTGGGATCAAACGCCTTTATTTTTTCCTTTTTTTGTTTATTTTTTTTCCCACCTTCACGTATTCTTCATTAGATACGTTGCTTCTCCGAGCACCTCTTGGCTTTCTTGGAATCAAATGCCTTCTTTTCTTTTTCGTTTTTTTCTTTTTCCTTCCCCACCTTCACGTATTCTTCGTTGGATACCTTGCTTCATTGACTTCACTTTTCCTGTCAAAGAGGATAGGCATTTAGCATGATTCTTGCCTTTGGATGTCACTTCACTTGGAACAAAGGATTAGCTTTAACAAGAAGGTAGTCTACTGCTTTATATTCACCTCTCTTCTCAGGAAATTATTATTTTAGCAGGTTGTACGTGCGCTTTGGTATCTTCTTGGCTTCACATCTGTGCTTTTCTTTTCTTCTCATCATAATCTTTGGAGAATTACAAGGCAGTCAGGTCAAGGTATAACATCTTCCCTTCTGGCAATGTTGCTGTCCTTTAAATTTCGGTTTCTTATCGATTCTAAATAGAATTGAATTGAATTGATTTAGAATTCTAATTAACCTGTTTGAAATAAAACAAACCAATTAGAATTCTAAATCAATTCTACTCAATTCTAGTGTTTGGAATGATGCTGAAAATGAATTCAATAATGTGTGTTTCTTACAGTACCCTGTTTGATATAAACTCTTGATAATAATTAATATATATGTTGTTACGAAAAAAAAAAATCAATATAAATTATTCCAGTGAGATTGCCATGAAAATAGCTTCCTTTAATTTTGCCATGGACGACCCAAGAGAAGGGAGGCATTGTGCAAGCTAGAGAGGAGAGGGCGAAGGACGTTCTTAACATATGACTTAGATTAAAAGGGTTATATATATTGGAAGTCTATCAAAAGAGGCTTTTAATGAAATGAATTCTAGCCATATCCCTCCACTTTTGGTGAGATTTGCAATTCTGCTAAATTGACAGCAGTTAAAAAGACACCCTTTCAAAATAGGTTAGAGCCTTTATGAAAAGTACACGTTAGAGACACCAAAGTCTCCAACTGAATCCGCATGGTTGCTAACCATTTTTTAACATACTCCCACAGTCCTCTGTTTTTGCCCTTTTTCCTTCCTCTGTTTCTTTTCGTTATATATATATATATATTAATTTATGCAAACGGTGCGTTTGTATACCTTCTCCATTGTATAATCTAGACTTAACATGCATCATTGAGACACAACATCTATCCAAGTAAAACATAATAGTATCACAAACAAAAAATTAGATTTATGCGTCAAAGTGAATTTTAATACCTCATGCAAACCAGATTGCAATGCTGGAAATTTCCATTGATTATCACACTATCAAAAGACTGCATGTGTGTGTTTACCAAGCATGTTTTCATATATAATCCTAGAGGGTGAGAGACGGAAGGGGGGAGAGAGCCCATAGATAGAGGCACGTTGGACATTTTAATAGATATAAGGGTAAAAAAGAGTAGAAGAAGAAGGGTTTGATACATACAATTAAGTATTCTAATTTTGATATTAAGTACTCTAATTTTATGATGAGGTTGGAGGAAGAATAGTCCTACATTGATACAATAAGCTTCTAATTTTATGATAGCGTTGGCATGGATTTTAATATAAAAATAAAAAAGTTCTGAATTATTTAAAATGCGACTAATGTAGACATTTTATGGTGTATAATAACATTACACACTTTGAATTACACATGTACAAGCCCAATTCCAAAGTGATGCGGACATTTGTTAGATTACTGTTAGATTTCTAAATGAGGGTGCTAACAATTGTTCTTCTTTTTTTTTTTTCTTGTAAGATGAAGATGTCAACATGTCAACATGTCTTTGTATCAAGAAGAAAGAAGAGTTGTAGACTTGTAGTTTTCTAATTAAGAACGTAAGGTAATATACACGGTAAATTTAACAAATAAGGGTAAAAATGTACTTATAATGTAAAGTGAGGATAATATTGTTAATTAAAAGTTTTTCTAAAATAGAGACTTTTATAAGTAGTAATAATAATAATAATAATAATAAAATGTAGTATAGATATAAATATAAATAGAGACTTTTATAAATGGGAGTGCATATTTCCACACCCTTTTTTACTTATCCACACCCCTCTATGGATGATTTCGTCATTTCATCTCTTTCTCCCTCTTTCCTCTCTCCTCTCTCTTCCTCTATCCATTGCCCTTTTCCTAGCCTCTTCCATTTTTTTTTTTTCAGCAATAACCAATAAAAAATGAGTTTGGCTCCACTGTGTTGGCATTGTCAATTAGGGTGGGCTTGGCACCTTCAAGGCAAGGAAAGAAAATGAATCATTGTGTGAATCGCCGGCGAAATGAGTTTGATGATGAAGAAGGGTTTGAACTTTGGCAAAATGGATTTAAACTCCACGAAGCTTGACTGAGGAAATGCAAACCCACAGCAGATGCTTACTCTTCGAGTCCGACGTCGAACCTTCGATGGCCGACAGTAATCCTCATATGACTAAAAATCAGATCAGTGAGAGATTGACGAGAGGGATTTAGATTTGGCCGATAGAACTGATATCACCGATCCGTATGATGACCCTCTCTAGTTCACCCCTTCTTCTTCAAAAATTTTTTTTTTTTTTTCTAAAAAAAAAAAGGGAAAGGAGACCCATGGCTACTAAATGGAGTTTTTCTAGAAAAAATGGGTGTAGGGATGGTGTTAAATGGACTATAGAAATGGTGTTTTGGAAGGTTTGGGATGCTTTTGGAGGATTGGAGATGGTTACTCATTGTTATTGTAGGGAAAAATGGAAGTTTGTTGGGAAAAATTGGAGTTACGGATGGCAATAAATGAATAAGGGTATAGTGTTTGGGAGAGTTGGGAATGCTTTGGAAGGGTTGAGGATGGTGGAGAATTGTTGTTGCGGGAGAAAATGGAGGAGAAAATGGTGATGACAGAGGAGAGAGGAGAGAGGAGAGAATTAGAAAGAGATGAAATGACAAAATTATCCATGGAGGGGTTGTGGATAAGCAAAAAAGGGTGTGGAAATAGCCCTCCCCTTTATAAATAATATAGATATATATATATGAGTCATGCTATACAGACCGAGCATTGTATGCCGACCGTTAGTCGACTTATTACAAAAAGTAAAAACTGCCCTTAACTCCGTCAAACCTACTCTCCTCTCTTTCTCTCTCCAGAAAAGCATTGCTAAAGCGAGAACTGTCGATCACAAAAAGCTCGACGGAAACATAGACCATCATGGAGCTACATAAACCCATGACTTTAGATTGACGACAAAGCTCAAGGCGCGCAGTTTGACAACGAAGCTTAGTCGCTTTGTAGCTGCTATATAGATCTGATCCTCCTATACAATAATCTGCTTCATAACCATAGATCCCTCCTCCTCATCACTGATTCTTTGTCATTATTACTTAAAATCAAGTAAAGTTAGTTAGAAATTTATTTACTTGGATTTTAACTAAGAAAAACATAATGAAAAACCTAGTTAAATTTAGCTAACTTTACAAAAAAAAAAAAAAAAAAAAAAAAAAACCTAGCTAAGTTTACCAAAAATCTAGCTAACTTTACAAAAATTTAGCTAAGTTTACCAAAAATCCGGCTAAATTTACAAAAACCTAGCTAACTTTACCAAAAATTTAGCTAAGTTTATAAAAAATCTAGCTAAGTTTACAAAAAAATCTAGCTAACTTTGCCAAAAAACTAGCTAACTTTACAAAACAATCTAGTTAATTTTACAAAAAGGTTAAAAGATAGCCTTATTCACTTTCACAAATTTGCACAAATTCACCTTCGGCACCATCACAGAGCTACAAATCGACAGTAGTAGATTGGATTGCGAAGGGGATGGCTTGCCAAACTATTGAAGCCTCTCCTTTTTTCAGCACCATCAACGTCAGTGCCGTCCGAGTATCTCACCGTCGTTGTGTAACCAAACCATGTTAGGTAGTTTTGCAATTTCTCTATTTACAAAGGCAGATATGGTGTGAGAGAGAGAGAGAGAGAGAGAGAGAGAGAGAGAGAGAGAGATGAGATGGAGAGAGACTTAGGGTGTGCTTAATTTGAGATGCTCACCGCATCAATGGAGACTCTGTAATGGGTTTGTGCTTCTATACCGTAAGAAGAGAAAGTGAGATGGAGAAGCAGAGAGAATGTGCTTTTCAAAACCGCCCATGGTTTTGGTTTGGGTAAGAGAACTTCTTTATGTCACTTCCCTAGTTTCAAGGCATGCTAGCTGTCAATTGTTTATTTATTTATTTATTTTCTCTTTTTTATTAGGTACTTTTCAGTCATTTAAAAGCCTTCCAATTGTTTCATAGGCATTTCAATAATTAAAGTTTTTCGACTTATGGTCGCTTAACCCAATTCGTCTCAACAATCGTTACTCATATATATATATATATATATATATATATATATATATATATATATATATATATATATATATAGATATATGTAAATTTATATCATTATCAGTAAATACTAATAAAATATGTATATAACACAGTTGACTTACGTACTAGCTAGCTAGCACTATGTGCATCATATTATCTCATTTCTTATTTATTTAAGGTGACTTAAGTAAGTGCTTTCTGGCCAATGTCCTTTTGGGGTTTGCAGAGGTTTTAGTTTCTCTTTTACATGGGTGCATGTGTGAATGTATGTGTTCTCAGATTGATTGAAAAAAAAATAAATAAATAAATAAAAAAATAGAAGAGAGAAAAGAAGAAGGAGGTCGATGCGTTCTCTTTATAGTCCATTCTCTCTATGCTCCTTGTTTTGCCACTCATATTCACTGGCGGACAAGGGGGCCTTTGGGGGCATGTGCCCCCACTGGCTCAACCAAGTTTTTTTTTTATTTTTTGAGAGAGATATTACCATTTGATGACTATTTCTCAACATAATGCCAAAAAGAGGAAGATATAGTCATTTTAAAGCATATTTACAGTCAATTTGTAATAAGTTGACAAAAATATCTTTTTTTTGGTATTAAATTGAAAAATGATTACTGAAAAGTAATTTTTTCAAAAAAAAAAATCTTTCCAAAGCTTTTAGTTCCTAATTCCCACTTCACAGAATCATAGCACAGTGCTCCCATTGGAGATAATCCTAACTCCGCCCCTGGTACAGAAGACAGATGGCAGACAATACTAGTTCACCTTCATCAAAAGTTGGAAGTGCTTGGTCGTTGCGCCAATTAGGTGTTAACTTGGTTATCTATATGACTATCATAGCAATGTTGATCATCTTCAAAGCCAACTTGAGGAGCTGGAGGTTGTGAAAGGCGGAGTGGATCAATCCGTTGATGCTGCTAGGAAGATGGTGAGGAGATCGATCCTGATGTTGAGAGCTGGCTGGAGAGTGTGAATGGCATCACTCAAGAGGCAAGGAAATTTCTCAATGGTGAAAAAACTACTGAGAAATGGTGTTTTGGGGGATTGTGTCCTAATTTGAAGTCACGTTACTAGCTAAGTAAGAAAGTGAAAAAGACAGCATCAGAAGTTGTTAAAATTCAAGACGGTGGGAAATTCGATAATGTGTCTTACAGTGGCGCTCCACAGGGGATGGGGTTCACATCTGTCAAAGGTTATGTGGATTTTGAATCCAGAAAGCCAATTTTGAAGCGAATTATGGAGGCGTTGATGAGCACTGATATCAACATGATAGGGGTATATAGAGTGGAGGGTGTGGGCAAAACCGTGCTCATGAAAGAAGTAGCCAAAAGAATTTAGGAGGAGAAGTTATTTGATGAGGTGGTGATGATAGTCGTGTCCTCGACTCCAAATATAAGAAATATTCAAGGAGAAATCGGAAGCATGCTGGGTTTGAAATTTGATCAAGAGAATGAATCTGAAAGAGCACGTCAGCTACATCAGAGGCTGAAGAAGAAGAAGAAGATTCTTGTAATTTTGGATGATATATGGGCAAGACTTGACTTGGAGGCAATTGGAATTCCTTTCAAAGATGATCACAAGAGCAGGGATGAATGGAAGGGATGTAAAGTAGTAGTGACATCGAGAAATCAAGATATGCTATGCAATGAGATGAATTCTCAAATGAATATCTTAGTTGAGGTTTTGCCTGAGCAAGAAGCATGGAATTTTTTTAACAAGATGGCAGGTGATGTTGTATTTCTACTTTGAATATTTATTTAATTTTGATGTTACACATTTTGGTTTATTATTTCTGTTTCAGCCATTACCATTGGCTGGGTGCATCACATTGTGATGCTTAGTGGGCCTTTGTGTGTGGTAAGTCAAAACTTGAGTTTCAACATTTAGTGCAAGACTTATTTCACTAGGGTAAGTCTACCATGAGGGACTCTTCATTATTGAACTGATGAATTCTCTCTCAATTTCAAAAGTTAGTGCATGTACAAATTTCAAGACAAGCTAGGCTTCTATCATTGGAGAGAAGATTTTTCAAAGATCCCACATACAAAAATTTATCACAGAATGACTTGCAATTTAATCTCAATTTCTTATTAGTATTTAACTGTTATACTAGTTAAACTATGGTGCTCACTTAGGAACTATGGTGCTCACTTAGGCCTTAATTTTAATAATAGAGGAATTAACTCTGATATCTCCATATATATATGTGCCCATACTGCATGTATAACATTAATTTTTTTTATAAATAAATGAATAGAAGCATTATAGAATACATAGTATCCCAACTAGATATGCACCCTAGCCTATGACTCCAAATCATGTGCTCAAAGATGAGTCTTATAAAATTTAATTTAAAAATAAGAAAAAATAATTTTTTTTTTCCATCTACTTTACATAATTATAAATTATTTTCTATCTACTTTGTGAGATGCATGTTGTTCAAAATTTCGAATGGTCTAGAGCGTACAAGCAATTTGAGGTTTGTCAGAGACTTTACCTACGCACAAGGCTCCCTGAAAATCATGGTATTGTGGGAGAGAAATGCCAAGCAACCTAGTGTGAAAGGGGACATATTTTCTTTAAAAAGAATGCATACATGAGCGTATCTCAATTCAAAAATAGACTATTATGAAATCTAATCATCCTATCTTTTATTATTTCTCTAATTATTGTTATCTTGTCAACAAAATTTACAGAAATTCCAACTTGTATTCCCAACAGGTGATTCAATTGAAGCTCTTGAACTAAAATCCACAGCTATTGAGGTAGCTAAAGAATGTGCCGGTTCACCAGTCGCAGTTGTAGCTGTTGCAAATGCATTGAAAAACAAGAGTTTGCAAGTTTGGAAGGATGCCTTACAGCAACTAAGGTCATCTACATCAACTAACATCAATGGAATATATACAAAAGTGTACTCATCTCTAGAGTTGAGTCGCAATTTTTTAGAAAGTGAAGAAGCAAAATCATTTTTCTTGATTTGTTGCCTCCTTCCGAAAAATTATCGTATTTCAATCCAAGACTTTTTAAAATATGGCAATAGTTTGGGTTTGTTTCAAGAATTCAATACGTTGAAAGATTCAAGAAACAAAGTACGTAAACTGTTCCATAATCTCAAAGCTTCATGTTTGTTGCTGGACAGTGACATTGTTGGATCAGTCAAAATACATGAAGTTTTTCGTGACATTGGGAAATATGTCGCATCAAAAGAAAAGCATATATCAATTGTGAGAAATGGTGTTGATTTGGAAGAATGTATGAAGGAGGAAACCCTCAAAATTTGCCCTGCAATTTCACTACTATAGATACAAGGATATTCATGAGCTTCACGTTGGTTTAGAGTGTCCGGAACTAAAGTTCTTTTTGTTCTTCTGCAATAACCCTTCGATGAAAATCCCAGACACCTTTTTTGAAGGGATGAAACAACTCAAAGTTTTAAATTTGACAAATATATGTTTTTCATCACTGCCTTCATCACTTCTTTTCCTTTCAAACCTTCAAACATTGTGTCTAGATCAGTGTGTGTTATGAGACATACCCATACAAGACCTAGCTAAAATTGGAGAACTAAAGAAACTAGAAATCCTTAGTTTTGAAAGTTCGAATATAGAAGAGTTGCCAACAGAAATAAGGCAATTAACTCTTCTAAGGTTGTTAGACTTGAGGAATTGTTCCAAACTTAAAGCAGTTCCATCCAATCTTCTAGCAAGCTTATCTCAACTAGAAGACTTGTATATGGGAAATAGCTTTATCAAATGGGATGTTGATGGTAATGCTAGCCTTGCTGAGTTAAAATGCTTGTCTCGCTTAGTCACATTAGAGATAGGTATAACAGATGCTAAGATTCTGCCAAAAGACTTGGGCTTTGAAAAGCTGAAGAGATACAAAATACTTGTAGGAGATGTTTGGGACTGGTCTGGTGACTATGAAACCTCAAGAACCTTGAAACTCAAACTCAAGACAAGCATTCACTCAGGAATAAATGTGTTAATAAAAAAGAACGGAGGATCTATATTTTCACGAATTGAAAGGAATTAGAAGTTTTCTTAATGAACTAGACAGGGAAGGCTTTCCACGCTTGAAGCATCTCCATGTCCATAGTAGTGAGATTTGTTGGGGTTAAACTACCCTATTCCTACGGATCTTGAGATGCGAATATAGTGAAGAAAACGGAAATAAATCAAAGGCAAATAAACAACACACAGATTTACGTGGTTCACCCAATTCAGGCTACGTCCACGGAGTTGCAGCGATTTCACTATGTTTTGAAGAACAATACAAAGAGGTCTCACACTCAGACACTCCCAGACACAGTGCTCTCAAAGACGGCTCTCAACCTTAACATCAGAATATAATAAAACCCTTATATTTCCGGGTTAAATAAAACACATCCGTCACACATGATCGTACGTGCATGACCCATGCTCATACGAGCATCACACATGCACGTACGTGCATCAAGATGTAAGACATATTGAACAGGCTCCACACAGCCTAACAATCTCCCACTTGGAGACTGGTCCAATCACCAACACCAAACACCACATGCCTCCAAACAAAGTAACTATCGCAGCAACTCATCCTCCTGTCCTCAAGCTCGAAGACCAACCGAAGCTAAGCATAGCTTCAGTTTCTCAATAGTGACACCCTTAGTCAACATATCTGCTGGATTCTCAGTTCCACGATCTTCTCCAGTACCAACTGTCTACTGTCAAGAAGAGAGCGAATAAAGTGGTATCTCAACTGTATATGCTTCGTCCTAGAATGAAACACCGGATTCTTAGCAAGAAAAATAGCACTCTGACTATCACTGTGTAGAGTACCCCTCTCATTTTTCTTACCCAGTTCATCCAAGAGACCCTGTAACCAAATCATCTCCTTTCCAGCTTCAGTTATGGCTACATATTCAGCTTCTGTAGTAGAGAGAGCAACAATCTTCTGCAACTTAGAAGCCCAACTCACAGCTGTACCACCAAGAGTATACACAATTCCTGTAGTACTCTTCCTGCTATCAACATCACCAGCTAAGTCAGCATCCACAAAACCTTGCAGTTTTAAACCTGCTCTTGTGAAGCACAGAGTTGTATCTGAAGTGCCTTTCAAATACCTTAGGATCCATTTTACTGCCTCCCAATGCTGTTTTCCCGGATTACTCATGTACCTACTCACTACTCCCACTGCATGTGCAATGTCCGTCTTGTGCAGACCATAGCGTACATAAGACTTCCAATAGCTGAGGCATAGGGAACCCTACTCATGTAGGCCTGCTCTTGCTCTGTCTTTGGTGACTGATCCTTAGATAGTCTGAAATGACTAGCCAAAGGTGTGCTCACTGGTTTAGCACCATCCATGCTAAATCGACTAAGAACCTTCTTCACATACTCTGTTTGTGAAAGCTTCAGTGTCCCATTGACCCTGTTTCTGATGATTCTCATACCAAGGATTTGTTTTGCAGCACCCAAATCCTTCATTGCAAACTGTTTTGACAACTGCTTCTTGAGATTATTAATCTCCTCAATATTAGACCCCGCAACAAGCATATCATCCACATACAACAGTAATAGGATATAAGAGTTGTCAAAACTCTTAACATAACAACAATGGTCTGCCTGACACCTGTGAACCCAGTGCTACACATGAAGCTGTCAAACTTCTTGTACATTGTCCTTGGAGCTTGTTTCAACCCATACAAGCTCTTTCTCAGTTTGCAAACTTGATTCTCCTTTCCCTGCACTACGAATCCCTGTGGCTGATGCATATAAATATCCTCTCCAAATCACCATGAAGGAATGCTGTCTTCACATCTAACTGCTCAAGATGAAGATTCTTCTGCAGCCACAATTCCCAGTACCAGCCTGATTGTTGTTAGCTTCACAACTGGAGAGAAAATATCTGTATAATCAACACCCTCCTTCTGCTGAAACCCTTTCACAACCAATCTAGCCTTGTAGCGCTGGCTACCATCATGCTTCCTTTATCCTGTACAACCCATTGTTATGTAAAGCTTTCTTCCTTATGGTAATTCAGTTAGTTCCATGTTTGATTCGTCATCAGTGACTCCATCTCATCTTTCATGGCTAACTCCCATTTACTAGAATTTTCAACCTGCAAAGCTTCATCATAACTCTCCGGCTCACCACTATCAGTCAGCAAAATGTAACAGGGATGGTGAGAAACGCTGTGGAGGTCTAATGTTCCTAGAAGACTTCGGACAGCCTCTGTAGGTGTACACTGTTCTACATGTGGGTCTACATTCTCATTATTTTCCTGACTCCTACTCTGTACTGTGCTCTCAGAAAATTCATCTAAGTCACAAACTCAGACTTCTTTGGTTCTGGCCCTGCAACAACAGATTCTGCACTTGACCTGTCCTTGTACATAACCTGTTCATTGAAAATCACATTTCTACTCCTGATGATTTTCCGATTTTGATTATCCCAAAACCGATAACCAAAAGCCTCATCACCATAGCCAATAAAGAAACATTTTCTGGACTTAGCATCTAGTTTACTGCGAGCATTAGAGTCAATATGAACATAAGATAAACAGCCAAAAACTTTCAAGTAAGAAAGGTTTACCTCCTTTCCACTCCATACCTCTTCAGGTATCCTGCAATCCAAAGGAACTGATGGTCCTCGATTATTAAGTAAGCGCTGTGCTAACTGCATCGGCCCAAAAAATTCTGGCAAACCAGCATGCAACCTCA